>JARHVA010009228.1:0-346046 GCA_037957365.1 Torreya grandis | reverse complement strand
GTTATAGGACATGACATGTGCTAAAGTTAACCCTATAAAAATAATAATAAAAGAAGATCAAGGCACAAAGATTCTAGATGAAGGTGAAAGGGCCCACAAAATGATGATAGGTGAAATTATCTAGTCTAGTTATTTTTCCTAGGGAATAATTAGTGGAAGTGATGATTCCATCCCAAGAAAAACCATAGGTGGAAGAAATGAGAAGAAAACATATCAATGTGTATAATTTAAGCTCAAGGTTGAGAACACATATTTATTTAAGTGTTCGATGTAATTAGAAGGCTCAAGGGGCCAAATTTTAATCACTAAAATCTGGTCATGAATACTTTATCATTTTTACCTACTTTCATTTTAATTGACTTGAGTACTTAATCTCGACCTGTTTCACCACCTCAATCTATCCCAAACACCTATACATACCTTTTTATTTTTAATTTTCTATAGTAAGCCTACATAAATATTGTAAATCATTAAAACCCATATAAGTATTTATATGAACATTACATATTCCAATTGTTTTATCACACATTTCCCTTGAGGATAAAAATTGACCAGTAAGGGTCAATAGTTTTAGGTTTGACCCATATGGGTCGATTATGACCTTCACCTTAGCAATGAATCACTTTTAAAATTTGGACCCTCCCTTATAGTTTTGTTTATATTTTTAGTATAGGTAGTGTAATGTTTTCCCCTTTTGGATTGATATAAAGTCACACTTAATTCACCTATTCTACCTCTTGGAAATTTAAATATTGAGGTACACTTACACTATTGTACATTGATAAAACCTTACCTATTCTCTCCAAATATCTTTATAATAATTTGAAGTAGCCATTAGTCAAGTCAAGATCATGTTTTATCTAAGTCAATAAAATAATAATCAAGTATTGAATCCATCTATATATGCATTCGTGTAATTAAAAAAACACAATTTCACAAAGCACTCTAAGTGGGAGAGATATGTGGGATTAATTTTCCTTTTTATAATATTATATACGTAGGAAATGATCAATCGTCATGGGATTGATTGGGGTCAACTCAACCTATTACACTCCCCATTTTATATTTGTAAGTTTTTAGCTATTTCAAGCCCTATTAGGGTTTCAAATTTAAATAAGTTATTTTTAGATCATTTTCATGCATCCAAAGGTCATTTTTATACACATAAGTCTATTTTTGGCAACCACTAATGATCATGCCCTGATTTCCTTGTTTTTTGGTAGATAAAAGAATTGAAAAGTAGAGGATAATAGTGCCAATTGATCTTATCCCATTTTGGACTATCCTAACCCTCATCAATTATAGTTATAGATTCAGTTTGCATAGTCACAGTCAAATATGTTGATTAGTTCCAACCATTATTTAGTTGTACACTATCAAATCATAAATAGTAAATAGCTATCTTTTATACTATTCATAGTTGATATTTTTTCATTTGATCATGATTTATCCAATTCATCACTTTGATTTAATTTTGCTTATTACAAGTTATTATAAAACATTTTCTCTCTTTCAAATCAATTTATTTTAATTAGGGTCAATGCACAGATTAAATCCAAATTTTGATTAAACATATTGGTGAACCCACTTTTTAATCAAAATTTACTTCAAAAATTTTGTCCTAGGGTTTAGATAATTTTTTGATATCTGACACTAAAATAATTATATTTTGATCTTGGATCTAATATCTAACACTAAAATTAATTGTTATCAACTTGGATCTAATATATGACATTGAAATAACTTGATTTCAACCTTAGATTTAATAGTTGATATGAACAACATTTTTTTTACCTTAAATTTGATATCTAACACTGAATGCACTTCATTTTGACATCAAATCTAATATCAAACAATGACAACACTTTGTTTTGACCTTGTATTTTATTGGAATTTACTAATCTCCATACACAAGTTTTTCCTTATTTATAGGATCTAAATTTTAGTTTTCCATTACTTAATTTTCAATTCGTAACAAAATTATAGTTATATTAGATGGGAATTTCTTGTGTAAATCTTTCTTATTTTCCATTACATGTTGTCTTCTCCTAATAAGAAATTTTATTAATAATCATGTCATAAATAAAATAATCCAATAATGATGAAATATTGAATGCACGATCTCAAGATATTTTTATGCTCGTTATAATATGCAAATTGTGTGTTGGCTATCACTACAACAAGGGGACAAATAATCCCTTCCATTATACCAAAAAATTTCTAAACCCCCTCCATCTCTCACATTTATAACAAAATTTTATGATAATTTGGATCAATTACAACATACCCATGCTAATATTTATTTATTATATTTACTTTAGACAATGCTTATGTATAAATATCTCATTTATGTAGCTTTGAAAGAAACCATGGTAACAAGTGATTTGAACATCTTTATATTTATTTCATTGTTAATTCATTATGATGGACAAAAAAAAGTATTTCAATTTAAAAATAAGATATACCTGTCAATCATATAATATATGCACACCTTCCATTATATATTCAAGTACAATTTCATAATAAGGTAGTCAAAAGAGTTTTGGTCGATAATGGATTAAGATTAAATATTTGCAATGTATATTTCCTTAAATTATAAGGCATATAAGCTAATGCTATCATTAATTTTGATATGAAAATTAAAGTATTTGATAATATCCCATGGAAAGTATTAGGATAAATTATATTGCCTATCATAGTGGGTCCTATAACAGTGGATACAATTTACCAAGTTATGTGTAATGATATAAATTATAATATACTATTGGAAAGACTATGGATTCATGAAATATATGCCATACCATATACTCTCCATGCATGTATAAATTTTATTTATCAAGGATACATTTATATATTCCCATTGGACAAAGAACCATTCAAGTAATGTTGGATGACACAACTTGAGGATCATTACATTCCTCATATGAAATTACATGTCCAATAATTCAAATTAATTGAGCCACCATTTTATCAACAATTTTAATAATGTCATCAATAAACTAAAATCAATATGGATTTGGGCTTACATATCTAAAAAAAAGGGATATATAGGACAAGGGTTAGGAACACACATGCATAAGTACTATTGATCCTATTCAAGTAGTTCAATCAAAAGGATGACAAGAATTAGGTTATTATGAAGACTCAAGACAATAAAAGAGGGAATCATCCAAATAATTTACTATTTATGCACATTTACTCAAATATCAACATGAGATAACACAAGAAGCTTATCATATATCTACATTATAGTTGGTATGCCCTGATATGATAGATGATACAACTTCATCATAACTTATATTATTAGATGAGTTTTTTAATGATGAATTTCTCCTAAAATATTTGGGTGTATATGAGTATCTCCTTCACTTATACCATAAGAATGGGTTTTATCATTATAATAATGCCCATGCATATTTTGGAGAGATCGACGAATCAGATATACATGTCCAACTAGATGGTTTAGATACTATCCCTACAACACCTTATGTTGAAGATGGATTAATTTTACTTAATGAAGACAATGAAATTTAATTTTGAAATAGGTAAAGACCCAAGACTTGTAATATTAGTAGCCATGTTAAAAAATAAATAAGATATTGATTTAAGATAAGTTTTAAAATGTTATCTAGAGTTAATCACTTAGGTTTATTCAGATATGCTAGGCATAGATCCTGAATTGGTAATGTATAATATAATATCATATCTAGGTACACAATATTTCAATTTTTTTAAATAAATATGCATCCCAAAGATGCATTGTTAATTAATAAAGAGATTGAAAGTTTACTAGAGAAAAATTATTTGAGTTATTGATTATTATCCATGGATATTCAACATAGTACCTATTGCAAAACCTAATAGAAATATCAAATGTTGTACAAATTATCGAGACTTAAATAATTTTTTTTCAAAGGATGAATTCCCCTTGAAAATATAGAGATGATTGTAGATTAAACAACTGGTTATGAGATGTTATCATTCATGGTGTATTTTACAGAGATAATTAAATCAAAACTAACCTTTACTATTAAGAAAAAACTACATTTATTGCACCTTAAGGAAAAATTTTATATACAATCATGCCTTTTAGATTAAATAATACACGATATACTTATCATAATGTTATGACACATATTTTTCATGATTACATACATAATATAGTGGAAGACTATGTATATGATTTATTATAAAATATAAATAAATGTAAAATCATGTTATCATGTTAAAACAAAATTTTGAGCATCTATGAAAATATGATGTATGATTATATCCACATAAGTGTGCATTTGGTGTCACTTATATAAAACCATTAACATAATATATATCTCAATGAGCAATTGAAATAGATCCAAAAAATGTAAAAATTATTTTAGACATGCCTCCACTAAAAGGGTTAAAGCAATTATGATCTTTACAAGGAAAAATTTAGGCGATTAGACATTTTATGGCTCAAATTGTAGATAAAATATAACCTTTCACATGAATATTTAAAAAGGGAAGAAAATTTTAATGGGATGTAATTTAAAAAAAAAGTTTTGATGCTATCAAAAAATATTTATTGTAACCACCTATTCTCGATATGCCTTTATTATTATATATCTCTGCTACAGATTGTACCTTAGAAGATTTATTGGCACAATATGATGATGATTATGAGGAACGTGTAATATATTATATCAGTCATACTTTTGTTGATTATGAAAATAATTAAAAAACTCTAGAAAAATTATGTGTTGTATTAGTTTTTGTAACACAAATGTTACGCCAATATATGCTAAACAATGAAACATAGGTCATAAAAAAGTGGATCCCCTTAAATTTATAATTTATAAATCAAACTTATTAGGACATATTTATAAATGGGTAATGTTACTCACATAATTTTATTTAAAATTTATTTTGTATAAATCATTAAAAGGGCAAGTTATTGTAGATCAACTAGCAACAATTCCATTAACAGATACAGTAAAAACTAATGATGATTTCACTTCTTATCATGTTGATGATGACATTTAGACAATGTATTTTGATGGATTAAATGCAATACAGGTGCTAGTTCTTGTATTATTTTCATTACACCCCAAAGCAAACTTGTGCCATTTGTATATCATTTGAGATTTTTTTACACAAATAACATATCAAAGTATGAAGAATTAATATTGGGTTTATATAAAACACACACACATTATAGATAAAATCACTAAGGGTATATGGAAATTCTAAATTAATGGTTAGTATCAAACATATACCAAAAAAATAAGAAAAACTAATCCCATATAAAGAATTAGTATGACAATTAATGGACATTTTGAATATTTTATCATAGAAAGCATCCCTCGAAAAGCCAATCAATCCATAGATGTCATGGCTAGTGAAAATTCATTGATTTATATTGATATAAATGATATTCATGATATTTTAAATATATAATAGTTATAACTATTATCATTATATAAAATATAAGTAGAATATTTATAAGTACTAACAGTTACAACTAATTAATTCAGAATATTACAATGATATATATGAATTTTAATACAAAGAAAAAATACCAGAGAATGCTACATCTAATGAAAAATTGAATTATAATGTGAGGATACTTATTTTGTTTTTATTATATGATATTTATTTAAAAGGTCACTTGATGGCTAATTACTTCAATAATTAAATTATGTAGAAGCTAAATTAGCAATACTTGAGGTATATGTTAGTGCATGTGGAAGTATTTTTAGTGGTGAAGATATGACCCATAGATTATTATGAAAGGTGTACTATTAGCCTACAATGTAATGTGAATGTCATGACTATGCAAAACTTTATCCATAAAGTCAAAAGCATAACAACTTTAATCATGTTCTATCATATGCTTTTCAACCCATAATTTCAACTTGGAAATTTATGAAGGTTTTGATGTATGTAAGTAGTGAAAATAAATTTTTATCTAATCTTAAATTGAAACTATGTATCAACCAATTTATTTTAGAATAACTAGCTGTTAAACTAGTTGTGTTGTGAGATTGTTGACCAAATATTATACTAAATAACTTTAAAATAAAAAATATATGCTTATTGGTATTCTTTACTGAATGCCTACAATAAAATCAAAACATAACACATGAAAAAAAATTTCTAAATAGGAACTATTGGACCACACTTCTTTGTGCATAATTTTTTATTAATAATTAAAGCCAAAAGAAGCCTATTACAAAATAACTTGCATGCTAAGTTATGTATAGAAAAAACATAACGTGAATACTAAATTAAAATTTTTAATTAAATAATAAATTAAATAAAAATATAATCCTAAAAATATAATTGAAGATAATTGAAATTATACTCAATAAAAAAAAATTACTTATTGACAAGATAAGGTCAACATGCAAGAAGCCTTTCGTAACAAGTAAACAACTCGTGTACACTAGACAAACTAGCACCCCAAATCTATAAAAAGTAAGAAATAAAATAAAATAAATTTAATTTAAATTAAATCAAATTTAAAAAGTGTATCCCATATATTGGGGATGAATGGATAAATGTTTGAGCTCAATTAAGTATACATTTAATGAATTGCACTCTAGCTAGCACTTCTAGCTATATGTTAGGAAGTTCCTAAAAAGTGTCCAAAATTGATTAAACAATTAACATAGAAAATAAATGGATTATATAAGATTAATAAACTAATAAAACACAAAATAATATATTTTTAAAATTAATAATAAAGTTATAACATTGGCATCACACTCAACATTCTTCCATTTGACGTAAAGAAGAAAGATGCCTATTATCTCCCTGAGTCTTCCATGAATATGATTGTCTAATTCCTTGGTGATAATATTAGTAAATTTATCTTAAATTTTCATATACTCAATTTAAAATTACTTATTATTGACCAATTCTTTGAAAAATGATATTTGAGTTCAATATGCTTGGTTCTATCATGGAAAACTAGATTCTTAGACAATTATATTGCCCCATTGTTATCACCAAAAAATTGTGTTGGATCAAGTTGAGAATCTTTGAAATTAGATAAGATTATTATTAACCATAAATATTGTATTAAAACTAATGTAAGGGCTATATATTCAATTTTATTAGAGGATAATTTAACTATAGTTTTTCTTTGAAGACTATGCAACGAACCCTCTTCCTAGTGTGAAGCAACAACTTGATTTTGACTTCCTATTATCAAGAGATCCTACCAAAAATAAATAAATAAATAAATATATATATATATATATATATATCAAGAGATCCTACCAAATATATATATATATATATATATATATATATATATTAAAAAAAAATTGGTTATAAATAAATATCATGATTATAAGTACCTATTACATATCTAAAAATCTTATTCATTGCTTACAATTGTTTAAGTGATAGTTTGCCCATAAATCTAGAAACTAGTAAAACTCCATTACTGATATCGGGTCCTGTCATAGTGAGATACATAAAACCTCAAAACATGATACAAAACATATTTCCATCACCCTAAGGGATCCTATCCTCTATCATTATATTTTATACACTTGCAATTAGAGTGTCCATGGGCTTAGAATATTGAATATTATACTTCTTTAATATGTAATGGACATATTTAGCTTGACATATGAATACTTTATCTTTATTTTGATGGAATTATATGACAAGAAATTAATTCATGATTATAATATCATTAATCTCAAATTTTGATTTAATAGCTTCCGTGAAGCTATTCAACATCTCCATAAAGCTACTTGCAAAGATCAAGTCATCTATATAGAGACAAACATATAAAATAATAGAACCCAATACTTGCATGTAAAGAATTATTTCAATTTGAATTATTAAAAATACTTGATATAATAAACAAATATAAATTATTGAGTAATAATATCTTTGAGTTTGATTCAACCCATAAAGATCCTTCTTCAATTTATATACCCAAAACTCTTTACCTTTTACTTCAAAACCTTATCATTGTCCCACATATAATTTAATCACTCCATTTTGAAATACAATTTTAACATAAATTTTATGGATTTTCCATCCTTTATTAGTATCTACAACAACCATTATTGTTATATTATCTTTATGTGTCATGGGTGCATAAGTTTACTCATAGTCAACCCCACATGTTTATCCAAACCCTTTTGCAACTAGTCTAACTTTTAACTTGTCAATTGTACCATCACTCTTGAATTTGATCTTGTAGACCCACTTGATTTCAATGACATATTTATTTAATGGAGGATTAAAAATATTCTATGTATCATTCATATTAATTAAATCCATATTTATTTCATAACATCAACCCATTCTTTATTTTAACTAGCTTTTGTGTAACTTATAGGTTCACTAGCCATATATGACAATGAAAACATAGTATTTTCATCATAAAAATCATAAAAAAATAAATTAATAGTTTTGAATCCTTATGATTTTAATCTTATAATTATGATCTAACATTTGATTGGTTGTATATGGATTCAAAAAATGCATGTTCGTACTTGATGTTGATGAATATGGATGACTAATCTCTTGGAAAGAGCTAGTATTATTTTCTATTAAAATATAAACATGTGTAGGACTTTATAATCTATAAAACTAAAATTCAAGATGTTTAAACCATTAAATTACAAAATATTTAGCTTTATGATCAGAATCAACATACATCTCATTTTCAAAAGAAATTACAATCCCTATAAATAATTGTGGATTTACTAGTAGGGTTATAAAAATTACATGCTTTTCTTTCATCAATACATCTTATGAAATTATGATAAATACTCTTAGGATAAAAATTTATAGAAAAATTAAAAATACTTTATTCACCCTTACCTTGACTTATGGTGTTTTTCATCATGCTCTTTCCTTCAACTTTGATGGTCTTTCCATCTCCGAATTGCACTTAGCTTTTGAAAGAATCATTTAACTTGTTGAAACCGTATTTATGACTTGTCATGCAATTTTATAAACCTAAAACAAGATACAAAAATATTTATATCCTATATTACCACAATAAATATGAGATAATAATTTTAGTACTATTATTCCTCACTTTATTTAGCTTGAAAACCCTTCTTTTCACTCTCTTGATTAACTTGATTCTTAGTTGCTACTATCCTGCAATATTTTATAAAGTGTCATTTTTAAAAAGTAATGAAAAGTAAGGTTTATTTTAATTTTATCTATAAATTTAGATTCATATTTACCCTTTGAATTCAAATTTTTTAAACCCCTATATTTTTATTCTTATTTTTCTCTTTGGTCATTAAAACTCTTGCTTTAGTTTCAAGTGATTGTTCTAGATCTCCTATATATAGTCTCATATTATCCTCGTAGGAAAATAAAGAACCTACCAAATCATCGAAACTAATAATGTTTATGTACTTAGACTTTTTAAGAGTGATCATAATATGAAACCAATTTTTACTTTAAGATATCAAATTTTTCTTACTATAACACTATCTTGTATAGTTTCTCTATAAACTCTCATTCTATGTACTAAGTCATTTACCCTTTATGCACTATTATCCAACTCTTTTATTGTCAAAAATTCTCAAAATTTCAAAATTTATTTTTAAAATTTAGAGTTTTACTTCTCTTACCTTAGTAGATCATTGATATGAAGTTTCTAAGGTATTTCATGCCTCATGATAATTCTTGCATCATGTAATTATTGTATATATGCTTGGATCTATGACACTCTAAATATAGAATAAATCTTGTGCATCCACCTTTTCTTCATCCTTTTTTATTCTTTTCTTATCTTGAGATGAAATATTCTAATCTCAGAGTGGTGTACATACATGGAGAGTATTATCCCAAACTCCCTTCCAAAAAATTTTCTCTTTAAATGATCTCTTTAATATTCAAAATTGTCACATTTGAAAATGAAAATATTCATAGAATCAAAATTCATAAAAGCCATGATTCTCTTGATAATGGCTTAAAACATTTCTAGACCTTTATTGAACAAGGATCTATTACAAAATGAAGGTTTAAATATATGGTGGTAGCCAAAATTAGTTTTGATTTAATTTGAAATTGAAGCTATGCATCAACTAATCTATCCTAAAATTACTAGCCATTAATATAGTGTGTTATAAGTGAGATTACTGTTCAACGATTGCATTGAATAACTAGTCTTACTTAATAAATACCTACAACACATGAAAAAAGGTTTTTGAATAAGAACTATTGCATGACACTTCTTTTTGCATAATTATTTATTAATAATTAAATATAATTCAAACCTATTACAAGATATCTCGCATGACAAGTTATATCTAGAAAAAGTATAAAGTGAAAACCAAATTAAGACCTTTAATTAACCACTACATAAAAAAAAATACTCTAATATATTTGAAATTAGATTCAAGAAAACAAGGCTGACTTATTGATAAGATAAGGTCAACATGCAAGAAGCTTTTATTAACATGTAAGCAATTTATGCACATTAGACAAACTACATGCCCCAAATCCCTATAAAATATGAAATTGACTAAAATAGATTTAATTTTAGTTAACTCAGCCCTAAAAACTGTAATACACATCTTGGGGATGAATGGATAAGTTTTTGAGCTCATTTAGGTACACATTTAGTGAACTACACTCTAACTAATACTTCTATCTATTTTTAAGAAGCTCATAGAAAGAGTCAAAAATTGACCAAATCATTATTCTAGGACATAGCTGAATTAAATAACCTTCATAAAATAATAAAACACCAATAAATAATTCTAACATCAAAAATGAAGTGTTCACATTGGAATCATACTTAACATTTTCTATTTGGAAATTCGATTTAATTGAAAAAATAAATCCAAAATCGTGAGATAGTCACAAGTTCATCATTATTGCTACATAATAATTCAAAAAATGGGTTGAGGCCATACCTTTACAATATAATACATGTGAATATATCTATAAATTATTAATGACATATATTATTTAAAGGTTCAAACTCCCATCAACTATTTTTACATATAAGGGATCATCTTTCAAACATAAAACAATTAAGTGATTTTGTGTAAAATACAAATTTCATCACACATTTTCTACATCATATTATCCACAAGGCAATGGTCAAGTAGAAGCTATAAATGAAACTTTTGATAAAATTTTAAGAAAATTAGTTGTAAATCATGGAATAAATTGACACAATTATATTATTTATACACTTTGGGCATATCTTACAAGTGTGTGTACATCGACAAAGACTACATCATATTATCTTGTTTACGGTATAAAAGTAGTATTACCACTTAAATTTGAAACTCCTTCCTTGTGAATCTCCCTTAAATATATAATTAAAGATAATGAATATTATGAAAAGTAATTACATGAATTAAAAGCACTTGAAGACAAGTGTATTCAAGCTATTTAACTTCTCAATGTATATCAGGATCACATCAAGTGTGCATATGGAAAAAAGGTTCGTAACTAAGAATTTATAGTGGGGGATCTAGTGCTAAAATAAAATCACAAGAATACAAATGAATGTAAATAAAATAAAAAAAATTCAAATTCAATTGGTTGGGTCCATTTTTTATTTTATAAAAATAGGTATAAGGGCATATCTATTAGCTACACAAGAAGTAAAATCAGTGAAACACCCTATGAAAATCATGCACTTAATAAATAATATACTTAATTTAATCAAATAATCATATAATTAACTGTACATAACTTATTTATTTTTTTCATAATGTTGTAATTATACTTATTACACATGTTATTGATTTGATCAAATTCCTATAGCCCTTGGCTCTTAGTTACTTTTTTGGCCTCTTGACTCTATTTTTCACCTTTCCATATATGAACAATCTAACACATATGAACAATCTAACACAATGCTCTATACTACCACCCTTTTCCATTTTCACACCCTAAATTTAGCAAAATACATTTTTTTCAAGGACATCATCAACCTATATGAGTCAGAACCAACTACTATTACTTTCTTAAATTGGTTGATCATATCTTGTACCTATTTTTTTAAAGTCAAATAAAAAACTAAGCACATAGAGCCTTAATAGATTCAATTTTTTGATATTTTACTTAGTTTCAATATACACGATAGTAGTTTAGATTCAAATAAACCCACCTTGATTTGGTGTGGAATCCATCTCAAAACACAACAGGAGGCCCGAGTCCCCTAGAGGAAACATCAAAAAATAACCAAAGGCACATATCACCCAAACATAGAATGAACTAAATGAAAAAAAAAAACAAAGAACATGAACAATAGATGAGAAGTAATATAACAGGTCAACCAAAACCAAAAAACCAACTAGCTAAAAAGTTAGGATTTAGAAGGGATTGCACTGAAGACCCAAAAGTGGGCACTTCCTGGATTTCCCATTGGTCCTAAAACTGGGTTCTTCTTTTCCAACAAATTTCAATTATCTAGAATAAAAAGTAGATTATGTGGTTTTAGGGTTCAACAGAGGAATAACATTAGTTCCAATCTATTATCTAGAGGCACCTATAACCCAAGGATCCCTAAGGTCACCTAAAAACTTACTCTATGGGGTGTAAATTTTAGAAATAAGGCCATCCTTGGCCATCAAACTAACCTTAAGAAAAAAGACCCAATGGATTTCCTTAAGTTATTTTCTCAATGACCTAAGTTCCAAGGTTTTATTATTTATACTTAATTTTAAAGAGTGTGGCCTATTCTTTGGTGAGCTAACCTTGATCAAAGCAGTATCCCCTAGACTAAGGACCTCTAGGGAGCCTAAAACTAATGGATTTACTAATGTATGACCCTCCATAGAGGTCCCAACCAAGTATTTAACCAATTCCTCTGAGTCCTAGAGTATAAGACCAATTTCTTCCTTGGCTCACTTGTCTTCCCCTTTTTGTCCCAACAACATCAATATTTGATTGTTCACTCCTTAACATTTTCTTCTAATTTATTCAAGGTCAAGTGAGAGCCAAGGGTCAAAGCCACCTCCTTTCTCCTCTTTAAAATTGAAAAACTTTATTATTTTATTGAAAATCTATCACTAAATCTTCCAACAAGTGCAATAGAAAAATGGGAGGCTAGTTTTATAAATATCCTTAAAGTGGTTAAGAAGCATGAAGTGATGTGGGTGAATAAGGCTAAATTTACAATCTAGGGTTAAGTACATCATGACTTGATTACACACCTCTGACCATGCCTTTGGGAGGTCGATGCACCTAAAAATTTTAGTCACCACCTTATCTTTTTTAGAAGAGTTAATTTTTTTTGAAACCCACTCCTCTTTCATGCTCTTATCCTTGTAATATTTGAGACCATGGATAATTAGCCCCATAACCTCTATAATCTATTCTTATAAGATCTCCATTCACATGCCCCTTATGATAACCAACCTTTTTTTCCAAGCAATAATTAATTCTATTAAAAAATGGGTCATGTCCAACAATTTTCAACATAAATTGGGTAAGGCCTCCCCTTTCAAGGATTCTCCATATGAGTGGATTATTATTTCTGATTTTATAACAAGACTTAGGCTCAATACTTCATGTCCCTATTTTAATCTTATCCTCCTCTTGTGAATACTACAAAGATCCTACATTCTTACCTCTCTCGATCACCAAGGAATCCTCATGCAAATCCATGGAAGATTTAGCTATGAAGACAATCATTTTGACAACATCCACAAAGTAGAAAGATAAAAATAAATAAAAGGGATATTTTGGAAAACACTTAAGTAAAATTTGGAATAAATGTATTAAATGAAATCAAGGAAGATAATAATGAAACAAAAACCTTAGGGAATGATAACTCAAGAAAATAATACAATGATTAATAAGAAAGGGAACCAAACCATAAATGGTGGTGCCATGTTAGGATTCCACATAGGAAGATGACATGATAATAATTCTACCATGAGACAATCAAATCATGACAATAAAAGGGAAATATAATGAAAAGAATGATCAAATGGGTTCTACCTAAAGAGGATCGATGTTGTATACCCAAAAAAAATCACACAATAAATGTAATCATAAAAAATGGTCATAATGATGTACTAACCACTAATAAATTCAAAAATAAAGAAGACCTAGCTAAAAAATGACTCACTAGATCAAATCTAAAGATAAAAGAGGAAGCAACCAAAAATGACATGGTAGAAAACTAGATGACCTTTAGAGATGAATACCAATCAACTCCCAATAGAGGAAGACTCACAAACCCCCAAAGACCAACCAAGATAAATCTGAGATTAGAGCATAGATTATCATACACAAGGATAAAGGTTGTGAAATCATTAAAAATTAAGTAATTGCCCCTCTAAGAGGGTGCTTTGAGTCCCCTTATTGATTTCCTCCTCCATCTCTTGCACTCGCTTACTATGATCGGTGGAATCCCTCTCTTCCTCCTTTCATTCCCTAATTACACCTCACTTTTACTAGGCTTTAATATCATGTGCTAGAACCAAGAACCTAAACTTAGAAAATAATATCCCCATTCATCCATTTATTGCAGCTCCTGGCCAGTTAACTTAGGATTTGGGGAATTATGAGATGGGATTTTTTGGTGAGCTAATTTGACCTCTAGAAGAGCTTTGAGAGCAATAAAAGGGTCCTCTTCCTCCTAGGAGGGAAGATTTGAACTTGAATTAATTTTTTCCTTATGTTGGGGATGCATGCCAACATTTATGGGTCAAGATGGATCCTTATCCATCCTAAAAAATCTCAAATAAACCATAGATTCAAGATTATTCATGTCCAATAAATTGTCATAAAGAACTTGGCCTGGTGATGATGGACCTTGTCTACCACCACCCATTCTACTTAGGCCACCTAAAATATTCATTTTTAACTCCTAGCTAGAAAGAGATGGCTCCTTTGTAGAGGTTTGTAAATTTGTATCAGGTTCTGTTAAATGGGAACCCCTATGGTCCTTGATATTCTCAAAGTTGACAGAATATATTAAAGATGTTGATAAATCTTCACCATTAGTGGAAAGATTGATGCGTAGGCATGGATTCCCTAAGTTATTTAAATAGGAACAACTCTTGTAGGAGCCTTAGTTTTCATCTATCAGAATTCCTTGACTTCACAATCCCTCTTTATACCTTTGGAGAATATAATTTTGAATAGGTTTAGAGAGGGATACCAACACCTTGAACTGATCCACCAAAATTATTTTCTTAGAATGAGTAGCTAGATCGATGGCCAAAGTTTGACCAAAAGCCCTTTAAATTCCTTAAATGATTTCTTCATGCCAAAAATCCAATGGGAGCTCTGGGAGGGAGATCCATAAAGGAAAGTCCTGATAGAATTATTCATCATGGTAAAGACCTAATATCCATTTGTCAAGTGAGACAAATTATTTACCCATAAACCTTAGGCCTTCATGGAGAATTTTGAGTAAATCATCTCTATTAGAGAAAGAGATGAGAAAAAAATTATTGGTTATTGAAGCAATTTTCATTTTGTGTCTAGGCCTCCAATTTTTGACTTCCCAATTCCTAAACTATTCAAAACCAAGGTGAAATCCATTGCATCTAGCCAACAATGAAAGATCTAATTAATTTTCTATTTTTTCCATGACCAAATTTAAAATCAAGAGACAAATCCCATCCTCAATATCTATTAGAAACAAGTCCATTTTTGTCCATTTGATTCATAAATGATTATTGTAATAGAGCATAGGGAAATAAATATTTTTCATGAATAACTACTATTGTGTGTATACAAAATAGTAGTTATTCATGAAAAATATTTATTCTCATATGCTCTATTACTAATACATGGTCATGCCATCAAATCTACTACATACTTCACATTGGCACATGTTGTGGATTGTTAAGATCCCTTTACTTTTTTGACTTTTGAACCGATGGTTATCACTAATTTATTTTGTTCTGATTTCAAAATGCAAAAAGTACAAAAAATCCAAATATGTCAAAAATACAAAAAAAAAAAAATCTAAAAATCTAAAATCATGACCCAAGCACAATTATACAATTAGTGTATTATATGTTATTTATCTCATGATTAGTCAATAACATATTATTTGTTTATCACACATGCATTTTTATGGTATTCATGAGTGTCATGTAGGACATAAAAATTTTACATGGACTAAGATGTTGGAATTGCCTTTACCCAATATCCATGCCAAACTGAGGGTATCTTATCCAAAGGTTACAACATTTATAGGTGTTAACATTTAATGACTCATATATTATTGAGATATATACTCTTTACAAATATCTTCCTAACATTTCTCTCTTACATTATGGACATGAATATGTTATTTGCTAACATATGATCACATTACATATACATGGTCTAGATTATATTTCTAGTCCTATGATCCATTTATGCTATGTACTTATGCATAGTAAATTATACTCTTATTTTTCTACTATGTATGACCCTTGGCCTTTCTATGCAATTGTTTTAACATCTCTATGAGATCATTGTTTGGTATGTGAGACATTTGAACATGTCCATTGCCTATGACCTTTATCCCTTTGTTTTGTACGAAATTTTGAACATGTCCCTTTTTTGAGACATCACTCATGTAATTTGCATGTGTCCCTTGGTCATACATGTGAAATATTTACTTATTTGACATTTGAACATGTCCCTTGTATGCAAATTTTGGCCTTATTATATGACATTATGATTTTTATCTGTGTGTTCTTATTGATATTGTTTAGTTTGATGAGTGCCATGATCAATATCATGCACTACCTATTGTGTATACTTATATTAAAATTTTCTACAATGAACTTCATAGATATATTTATATAGGCCTTGGCTCATATGTTATATACATGGTTTGCATGGTACATATCTTACTATGTTGACATACTTTTCATATATGCTATAATGTTAAATAATTACATACTACTATGCATGATATATTTAAATGTTATTTATAAGATGATTGAATTTTAGGATACAAAATTCCCTTACCTCAAAAGGGGCATTTCAGTGGGATTTTCATTAATAAGATAAGTTTCTACAAAAAAATCAAATTTTAATACAAAATACATATTCAAAGGATTCAAAATGTTTCAAAATTAAATCATTGGTATAAATATTTGGGGCATATGCCATGTATATGCATTCAAATTACAAGAAATGGATACAAATTTATATAGTTTTGAGTGCATGATATGGATTTATGCACAAGCTTCAAACATATTTTACAACTTTGCATCTACATTTAGTTATAGAGTTTACAATTATCATAATGGGAGCATGATAAAAAATCATTCACACTATACTATTCTTCAAATTTAGGGGGTATGATACAAATTAATGCCATATTTTCAATACTACTTACTATCTATAGACATGGTATGAGTAGGATGTTCTTCGTTCTCTTTAATCATGCATTCAGTAACTAAGGAATAAAGTGACAATTGAATATACAATCCATATATAGTGGTTGATTTAATTCAAGTTAATAATACAAAACCTATAGGTTTATTTCACTCTAGCATTAATTATTATGAATCCATTATGGATTCCAACCCATTTCATGTATTGGAGTTATAAAGACCAAAAAAGAAAAATGAAGTTTTTGCATCTGTCAATGGGTTTTATCTTTTATACAAGCTAACTTTAAATTAGGGCTTGATCACCCTAAAATCACCATTGGTTTAATTAATATTACAATATTCTCCAAGTTCTTCATGGGAAGCACCAGTTCCATAATGCTTCAAGAAATCATCATCTCCAAGAAAAATTACATGAATAACATTGGTTTCACACATACATGTGTACTACTTCCTTATTCTTTTAAATCTTTTCAAATTCAAAGTTAGATTTCAATTTTAAATTTCTCATATGGACATTAACTAATTTTACACCATTTTAGGATTTTCCATGGATCACATAAGAATAAAGTGTGTTGTACACATTCAAGTATATCTTTCATTTTAATCTAATAAGTTCATTTATAGACTAAAGAAGTGAAAATGTAATCACTCATATTTGGTCATGAATACATGTTAATGGCAGGTTTGACCCCTTTCACTTTAATTGACTTGAATACTTAATTTAGATTTGTTTTGTAACTTCACTCTATCCTACCTATATGGACATAATATTTTTTAAGTTATTATCTTACACCAAAAAAATGTTCTAAATGTATTAAAACCCCTTTAAATATCTATATAGACATCCTAGATTCCATTTGCCACACATTTCCATTTAAGACAATATTGATAAGTAGAGGTAAATAGTGAAAATTGGTTTTGATCCCTTCGGGTTAATCCCAACCTTCACCTTAACAACAATAATTTTGTAAATTTAGACCCTCCCTTATAGTTTGGTCCATGTTTTTAAAATATGTAGTGTGGGGTTTTACCCTTTTAGGTTGCTATAAAGGAACACTTAAGACACCTACTCTACCACTTGAAAATTTTAATATTGAAACACACTTACATTATTCCATACTAAGCATAACTTCCCTATTCTTTCCAAATATGATTCTAAATAATTTGAAGCAATCCTTAGTCAAGTGAAGACCTATTTTATCCATGTCAAGAAAAACATTATCAAGTATTAAATCCATCTCTAGATTCATTCATGTAACGAAAGAAGCACAATATCAAAAATTACTCTAATTAGGAGAGATATGTGGCTTGATTTACATTTTGGATTATTGGATATGTAGGCATTGACCAATCATTATGGGGGTGATTGGGGTCAAATCAACCCATTACACTTCCTCTTTTATATTTGTAGTTTTTTAGTTAGTGCAAGCCCTGTTATAGTTCAACTTAAAAAAAAATATTTTTAGATCATTTGCATGCATCTAAAGGTCAATTTTATACACATACACATGTTTTTGGAAACCACTAATAATCATACACTAATTTCTTTATTTTTGGTAAAGGACACAATTGAAAAATAGAGGATAGTAGTTCCAATCAATCATGTCCCATTTTGAATGATCCTAACCTTCATGAATTATAGTTATAATTTCAATTTGCATAATCACATTCAAATTTGTTGATCAATTCTAGCCACTATTCAATTGCATATAGTTAGATCACAAAAAATAAACAACTAAGTCTTTTATATTTTTCATAGTTAATCTTTGTTCATTTTTTTTTGCTTTTTAAAATTTGGTACTTTGATTTTCTTCTATTTATCGTAATTTATTTTACAACATTTTTTCTCTTTCAATTAGTTTATCTTAATTAGGGTTACTACACCTATTAATTCCAAATTATGATAAACCACAAATAAAAGCTAGTGTGAGGTAGGATAAGTCCTAGAACAACCAATTATACATAAGTAGGTTAATTATATAAAAATAGTGAAAATACACTGTCGAATAGGGTATTGTACCCAAACTAGGTGTCCACAATATGATTATGTATGTTCCATTTTAATGTTATATTACATGCTTGTTACATTTACTTTATTATTATCTTTAATTTATTATAAACATTGTTTATTACCACTATACCTTACCTAAATACTATAGCTATTGCTTATCACCTAGTTATATATTGGTTCTAGTAAGGTCTTATACCCTTGTCTCTAAATATATTTTACATGTGTAGGAACATATATTGAAAACCATCATAATCATTAGTTACATTTTAGATTATTTAATACATGTAACACAATAGTATACCATCATGTTTATGTTTTGGATCTAGAATGACCATTTAGATTTTATTTATTTAGAGGATTGTATATATTTAGAGACCCATTTATAAGCTTAATACATTATAGCGAATCTAACATAAATATTACCCTACATCTACTTGGGTTATCTCCACTTTCTTATTTCTTATCATTCCTCAAAGTCCAAGTCACAACCAAAACTTTCAACCATTACCTATTTTCCAAAATATTTTTAGCCCAAAGTCCCTAAAGGATACTTTCCTAATCCTATAATGTGTGAATTTTAATTAGATAAAACTAATTGGTCAAAATTTACCCAAGGTCTTGCCAATCTAAATCATGAATAAAACATGGGTTCATCCACTTTCAACAAGAAAACCAACATGCATATAAAAAAATGAAATACTAGGTCCTATAATCATACCAAAAAAATCTTGGGCAACATTGAGTTCACTCATGAAGTCTAATAATTCATAGTGAAAAATCATCACTATACAAGAAAACCCTTTGAATAACTCCAATTCATTAAGTCATATAAATAATAGGACTTCACATTTATTATCTATGTCTACAACCCTAACAATTTATACTTAATATTAGGTGTTATAAATAGTATCCTATTCCATATAAATACTAATGAAGAATGATATTATATTTACTCATAAAACATATTAAATTATTCACCTTTACTTCTCTTAGACCTCTAACTTCCTTAGTTAAGCAAAACTTTTCATAAGGCAAACATGCCTAACTATGTACGTGGGGAGTTTGAAAACTCTATTTTGACCAAAATCATTGGTCATTTCATCATTATTAATTTTTATTTCCAAAATTACTTATGAATCTCATCATAATTTTTGTCAAACTTCAACACTTTGCATGAACTTTGCCCTTCTTTTAGGCTTAGAATTAGTTTGCTCACCCTAACAGACCTATAGGTCTCTATTAGAGACATCTGTGTGTATTTGAGGGACTATAAAACCTCCATTTCCACACACTAAACACCTTCATGGCCTTTTTCTATCCTTTAAATCTTGGAAACTTTTGAATTTTAACTTTTAAGATACCATGATCCCACCACATACAATACCTTTCTCAATCTTAAATTAGCTTAGTTGTAGGTGTTCTTTTTTAGAGCTTTGACCATGTTTTAGGGTCAAAAATTTATTGCAAGGAATTTTAAGATGACCAAAACCATATTGAGGGTCTCAAATTCTTTTGAAGTTGTTTAAACCTTATATATTTTCCAAGCATACTCTTGCTCTAGGCTATCAAGTTTTTGGTGGCTATAAGTGTTGATTTGGAGAAGTCTGCTCATGTGATTTTAAGCTTTGCTACCACACCCAATCATGGCATTATAATAGTGGTCCAACTTAATATACACTCCCTTCAATAGTCATGAATACTTCATTTAAAAACACCATGTACTTCTTCACACTTGTCTTTTATGTGTACGAACTATGTTCATACAATTAAATTCTATATAGAGCCTGTGCATTAAGAGTTGAGTCTTCTGATGAGTTTATATGATTATAAAAAGGTTAGTGAGTGTCCTATGATTTTATTGGACACATATCCATAACTAAAACACCCTCACCATCGATTGAAAAAAGTGAAGACAATATCTTTCAACTACTGTACATAGGCAGTTCCAAAATTTTAGTCTTCAAACTAGGAGCTCAATGGAACTTAGAGAGCAGTACAAACAACATTAAAATATTGGAGAAAATTTTAATAAAATTAAAGATGGATAACATGTTAAACCAAAGTTTTAATGTAAATTAACCATGTAAAAACTCTGTAATAATAGAGAACACTGACAGTCATTTGTACCATGCAAAAGAATCACTTTTTTGTCAAAATACCTCCACACATGCCAACCTAATGAATGAACATGTGAAGTGGTTCTATAGAGCTTTGAGGACATTTTAAAATTATTTTAATGTATCCATGAGATCATACTTTGAATTGGAGCTACACAAAACTTAGCCGATGGGGATTTCAATCTTCAAAACATAGTGATTATTCATATAGCTAAGGAGATAAATCTAATGACCAATGCAACAAATTTAAATCCTGGGTCTAAAACTTTGGATAAAATATTAGCTCCCAAATCCACCAATATGGCCTATATCATGCAGTTAAAAATGGCCTTCATGAGATTTTGAATGGAGCAATGGAGGAGAGAGAGAGATTTATGCAACTATGGAACTTGAAACTTCTTCACATGCTTGTTTCTAACCTATGAAATCTCAAAGGATAACTTTGCAATATTTTTACCTAAAAATGTCTTCAACAAGTCCATACAATTCTCTTAACTCCTCTCTAAAGCCTTGAATTTCAAGATTATAACTTTTATCTAACTTTTTGATAGGTGTGGTAGTTGTGTAACTGCTCTAAGGTCTTTGGAAGGTCTCTTGTATAGATTTCTCACTTGGGGGGCTTTGACACACATGAATGTTAGCCAAAAATCACTTTTAACTTCATTTTCACTACCTTCAAGTTTACAAATGAACCTTAAAATATCCAAACATGCATTAAATGTTATTAGAAGATTATTAATACATGAAATGACTTTGGGAAACCCCTAACAACCTATGACACCACTTGAATAAGCCTTATCTCTTCATGACATGGCTAGACCATTATATGACCAAAACAAAACATTACTTTAAATTCTCCAAACTAGACTTAAACAATGCTAATAAGGTTTTATGAAGACTTTTAGGGACCATATAAGGCATGAAAATACCACATGACAATCCTATAAAAAATTCAATTTAGAGGGATTGACAAATTTTGACTTGAGGTCAAAATTTGGTCAACAATAATTATGATGCATAAAATCACAAACTACAACAAAATCAAGAATATAAAGATTATCAGATCAATATAATGGTAGTGCTTCTATAACATCAAACTAGCCAAATATCAAACACATGCCTAAATCAGTGAGTAATAACCAAAATAAAAATGATTTATTATGTGTTTATATGGATGTGCATCTATGAATAAGCATACATATAAGTCATACAACATAAGAAGATAACAAAAAAGCAACACATCATATACATGGCCAAGCAGTAAAAAAACATAGTATACATAAGCATAAACATCAATAATGTTAAACATCCATAATCATAAACATTTCTAAACATGAAATGAGTCAGATAACAACATGGCATCATATATATATTAAAATGATATCATGTACATGTACATCAACCTTGAAAGGCCCAAAACTAAATGTTAATGTATCTAAAAATGTCATAATATATTGAATATATATACATATCACAATAGTGTCTAAAAATAGATCAATATGTCAATACAACAAGTACAATGTCAGTGTGCCAAAATGCCAAGATGCATGTGATCAACTCTGGCTCTCTATGTTCATGGGACCTGTCACTAAAGGTGGCCCTAATGATCCTGGTGGTACTAGTTATGGTGGCCATGGTTAATTAACTAATTGTCCTGAATCCCCTATCACATGTGTCCTAGTATAAGACCAATGCAATTTATTGACTACTCTCTGAGTATCCTAGAATTCAAATGATGCAACTTGTTGGTCCTTGGGAATAATAGTCTTGTAAACTCTCTAGTAGTATGTGGCCTCATCCTTGGCTTGAAGGCTCTCAAGTATCATCTGGGAAAAATTTGCATATATACTAGCTCTTTAAGCCTCATCATGCTCTCACCAATGCCTGAACCCTATCTATGATGGCCAGGTCCTTCTCTGTAGTAATCTAGGCATGTACATATACCATCCTAGCCACCTTAGCCTTCAGCTAGGTAATCTATGACTAAAGGTGAGTTATATCATCATTGTGCATGTCCAGAGTGCTCAAAAAATTAACCACCTACCACTCTAAGCCTATGATTTCCCCCACCCTAGTGGTGATCTCCAACTTGAGCATACCTATATCCCAACCTTGTTATACTAGAAGGCCCTACCTAGGCTAAATCAACTTGAGTGCCGATAATACCTATTGTGTTAGGGTCTAACACCATCATGACTAGGTCATCATTATTTCCATCATACCCATCACCATTTCCTTCATCATCTCCCCTACCATCTACATTGTCATAGCCATCATCATCATTACCCTCCTTTCCCTCACTACTATGCCAAGTACTTCCACTACCACTGGAAGTATCAGCCTCCATCTCATCATTATCCATAGGACTTTT
This sequence comes from Torreya grandis, assembly GCA_037957365.1. Taxonomy (NCBI): domain Eukaryota; kingdom Viridiplantae; phylum Streptophyta; class Pinopsida; order Cupressales; family Taxaceae; genus Torreya; species Torreya grandis. The sequence continues at coordinate 322,256 of JARHVA010009228.1, read as the reverse complement.
CCCACCTACCTAACCAATAATAGTGATCCTCAATAGGCACACATATACCCACTATTGCATATACACTAGAGTAACCCCTGTATCTACCTCACCCCCTACATAAGCCCCAAGTAACCAATGGCACACTCAGATAACTAGAAGTGGCTATACTCATCTAAATAATAGGAGTGTCTCAATTGATCTCTCATGTGACATGCATGAACCACTTAGGCCCCTATAGCATATCTTGTGTGAATCCAAATTATTGGAATACCTGATCAAGGCAATACTCCTCAATGATATGAGACTTTCTACTGATAAAAAAATACCCAATAGTCATATAAGCCATATTTTAATCATCTCAAAACCATTTGAATTGGTAAATAAGGTAAGTTATCCAAATGAAAAATTATGGGGTAATATCATCGAACATTCAGTGGTATAAATATATCTCTCCCCTATGTCCATGCCTACCTACCCCAGTCTATGTACAACCATATGCTAATAGCTCTTCTGGGTCCTAAACCCATTACTGACCCATTGGTCACCCATCAACAATGTGCTCCCAACCCTAGACCATTAGAAGTGTGGACACTCTAATTTTGTGTCCTTTGTAATAAGCCACCATGCGGATATCTCTGTATAGTTATGTCAAGAGAGTTGGCCCCCATACAAATTTTTCAACTCATGTAGTAAGCTACAAACTATGCCTCTAAGGCTCATGTGAAAATACCAATTGGTCTTGTTAGGTAGCAAGATGTTGATGATAATATACATTAAAACTATAAACCTCCCTATCAATAAGTATTTATGGCAAAGGATTTGTAGTGGGTAGATTGTCAGATCAGATATCAATATATGTCTTGATTAGGTCTATATATACCTTCCCTTGATCCATGATAATCTCTTGGTATCTAAAAAAATTATCTAATACAACTTGTTGTTATGTTGGAGGTGTATAGATAATATTTTATCCTTGCATTGATAACTTGAGGATATGTCAGGTATCTTCAAGTGTCATTATTACCTTTCCTATAGCAAGATGAAAAGTGGATGTCTCACTATGCCAACGCTCAGCCAACATGCTCAAATATGTTATATCCACTTAGATGACTATCATCTACACCACATCATGTAGATCTAGAGCTTGTAAAAATTCAACCATGCCAATTATCTAGATTTATGGAATGTGAATACAAAAAGACCATCACTATTGGTAAGTTTAAACAATCAGTCACTCCTATAAATGATAAGTTAGCATCAATCTAACTCTATGTTGTTACCTAAGCATATGCCTAGCCTACAAACCTATTTGCCCCTCTCTCCTATAGGATAGACCCCTATTGGGCCCCTGAACTGGTTATTTTAGGCTTCCAAGGTGAAGTCACCATTTTCCCAAATGATGAAGTCATCATTTTGGCAATATTGTACCTTTTTAGGTGAAATCATCATTTTCATTTTCTCGTAAATAGTGACTTTACCTAAAAATAGTAAAATCATCATTTTGATTATTTCCAAACACTTTAGGTGAATCTACCACTTTTAAAAATAAAGACTTCATATGAAGTCATTGATTCCCTTCATAAAGCTATCATTTTACCCAAAATGCAAATAATGACTTCACTATTTTTTGACCTAAACCTAGATTAAATGTAATAAAACTACCATTAATGATAAAATTAGAAGTGTCTATTAGTGGTTTTTCATGTGGTGGTTGTATGTGCTCCCTGACTGATCAAAAATTGAGTTTTGATAATGGTTTCAAGTCTGAGTTTCAGTGGTGGTACACTGTAGAGCTTGTCGAGATATTTTTTATGCTTTTTATGGTTTTCAAAATGGACACTGTATGCAAAATTTATAGGCTGTTGAAGTTTTGGTTCGACAGGGAAAAATTTGGTGTCGTAAGATGACATGGTGTAATGAGGGCATGCCAAGTGGACCAATCAGGGGGTGATAAGTGGTAGTCAAAAAGGGTTCGTATAAACTTCTGGTTATGCCACATGGGAGAACACACACATATGCCGAGTCAAAAAATCTTGAGAATGGGTCACGAATGCATGCCTCGTGGCACATGGAAGAGGACAAGGCTAGCGTTTTGACCAACGTGCATGCTAAGCGCCTTGAGCCCACAAAAGGGGCGTTAACATATTCAACGAGGCCGCCAAGATATTTAAAACATGTAAATAACATTCCATGTAGCCCATGTGGGATATGAAGAATTCAAATGTGCCAAAGGTGGAGGTTGAAGGTTTGAAGGGCACCAAAAAAGGAGGAGGAAAAATTCAAACTCAATCAAAGTGCCTAGAAAGGAGGGCAGCTAGTTTTGAATCCTTGACCTGCCACCCAAAATGGATAGGCCTTGACCACTTCAGCTATGGAGGTCAAAGTATTATAAAAGGGACTAATTTCTACCTGAATAGACATAGGAAGCCGACTGTGTATTGGAGATTATAGACCCGATTACAGTATTTGGTCATTTTGGATCCCTTAGAGGCCGAATCAGAGCTCAGAGTAAACTATAAAGTTGTTTATAATTTTGATACGCTTTATGAAGTATATTAATTTTCCCATTTTGGAGAATTGGTGATGCCATTTTGAGCTATAGAAGTTGCCAATTTTGATTTGGAGAAGCCTCTGCGTGTGATTCAGGAAGGTGAAGGACGCTCTGAGTCAGCCAAGGTCTTTCGAAGGTCTAAAACACTATTTTTTGTAGAGAGAAATGATCTATTATTGGTTTTAATTATATTTTAACTTTCAAATTTGAGAAAAATTAATGGATCAGTTTGATACAAACCTGAGGACGTAGGAATTTTTGAACACCGTAAACAATTTCTGTGTTTTGATCTTTGAATTCAATTTTGCATTTCATTTTTAGTTAAATTTATAGATTATAATTCATATTTTAATAAAAATGCAAAAATTACTCATTTTATCATTTATGAGAAATTGGATAAAATCAAGAATTTGAAAAATCTGACAGTTTCAATGGAAAATTGATGTGATATATCAATTCACCTTTATTTCAGTTTTGAAACATGATATTTGGATCCGATTTAATTCATTCCAACATCTTATAAGTTAATAAATTCATAATCCATACTTTTAAAAATTTCACTTAGAGTTTATCAGTGGAGTTTACGAATCAAGTTGGTATCAGAGCAATTAGAAAGCTAGGATAGCTTCTGATTGAGTTTTGACAGCTGCTTTTAGTTTATTGGTTATCCATATCACTTGATTATATTGCAGTGTGCAATTGTGGAATTAGTGTGTTTATAGGAAACCATGGGCAAGTTGTCACATAAATCCAATATGGAAGAGCTTGAAGCCATCAATACTCAAATTCAGGATGAGAATGCATTCTTAAGATGCAAGCTCTATTCCCTTGAAGAGCAAATTGCAAGTTTGAAATCTGAGCTTGAATCTAAGGATGAGCTATTGATTAAATTGTAGTGTGGTGAACCAAAAAAGGCCATACCTTCCACTTTAGATGCAGAGACTATGACTGAATGCACTGTAAGTTATTCACCACGTAATTCATCTACTTCTTCTTTCCATTCAGATTCGGATTCAAGTAATGATGCTTTTGGTAGTTTTGAACAACACACTAAGGGTATAGGATCCAAATTATTGAAGAAAATGGGCTTTAATGGAAGAGGTCTTGATCTAGATGGCCAAGGAATTACTAACCCAATACAAGTAGAGCATAGATCTCTCCATGCAGGTTTGGGTTACACTAGTGAGCAAGTGGAAATTAGAGAAACTTCCTCCATGGCTAAAGGAAGACAAGTTTATAATAGCAAAGGATCGAGGCCACTAGTAAAGCATGAGCAGTGTAAGAGGACACGTAGCTGAGGTATTGAGATTCCACCTCCTAGTTCCTACACTAGACTTAGCACTAATTCTTCTGATCTACTTTTTATGTTTAAGAAATTTGGATTTAACATTCAGAACATAATGCAATCATTTCCATGCACTTTTTGTGGGATGCATAACCACAGTATTGCATTTTGCTGGAAGAGACATGCTTTGCTTAAGTAGATTATAGGTGTTAAGAACCATTCTCATCATGGCAAAGCGAGAAGAGGTAAAAGGGAGACCTCACCTAAGAAGGTTGTTTGCACTCATTGCCATATGAGTGGACATCGGATTGATCATTGTTTTAAACTTCAATCATATTCTCATTCTACAAATGGTAAAACTAAGATGATTTATCAACCTATTAATAAGGTCAATGAAGTTAAATCAATCCATAATGATGCTAAATAATCCACTAAGACAATCAATTTCACTAGGAAGAAAGAAATGGTTAAGTGGATTATCACTACATTCTTTTTTCAAAGCATGGTTATGAATTCACCTAAGGGAATGAACAAGCTTTGATAGATGTATATTAGAGTTGGTGGGAACACTTCAAGATGAGTTTATCATATGAAGTTTTTTAATTCTCACTTTTTGATAACTCTAAGTTTTTGAATCTCCTATTTATGCTGTGTGAGTTGTCTAGAGGACTTGAACTCATTTGATCAGTTGGAGATAATAGCAGAATGCATGTTGTAGGTTGAGTTAATTCCTTACAACACTTATTTGACTAATTTTTTGAATGTATCTATTTTTGGCACATGGATGTATAGATGCATTGGTAAGACCCTATGGGCATGTTTAGATGTTAGGCAACATACACTTTTGGTTGTTTGCATTTGCTTAGCATATAAGTCCCATACTAGAGCATTGTATTGCAACATGTCCACAATATTTATTGTATGTTGTTAGCATTATAAACTTGTCATGCAGTTACATTGGGAGTTGTTTCATTTTTTGGCAATTCACCGCTTTACAAGATGTGACATTTAGGCAGGTAGTTTTGGTATGTTGTAATCACTTTGGCAGTTGCAGATTCACTTACTCATGCCTTTGGATTAGGAATTTTTGTAGTTTGATTTTGAATCATTTTAATGCAATTTCTTATACCTCTTGCTATGATTGGGTTCTATTTTCATGGATGTAGTAGACCAGTTTGTAGTTTCAAGGGATATTGGACTTTTGGAGACCAAAAGCCCTCCATTGGGGAGGTGTGATCAGAAATTGAGTTCTAATAATGGTTTCAAGTCTAAGTTTCAATGGTGGAACACTTTATATCTCATTGAGATCTTTCTGACACTTTTCTTGGTTTGCAAAATGGACACCGTATGCAAAAGTTATAAGTCGCTGAAGTTTTGGTTCTACAGAGAAAAAATTGGTGTCGTAAGATGACATGGCACAATGAGGGCACGCCAAGTGGACTAATCAAGTGGTGACAAGTGGCAATCAATAGGGTTTGTATAAACTTTTGGTTACACCACATGGGAGAACACACACATATTCTGAGTCAAAAAATATTGAGAATGGGTCACGAATGCATGCCACATGGCATGTGAGAAGAGGACAAGGCTAGCATTTTGACCAATGTGCATGCTAAGCACCTTGAGCCCACAAAAGGGGTGTTGACATATTCAAAGAGGTCACCAAGCTATTTAAAGAATGTAAATAACCTTCCACGTAGCCCATGTGGGATATGAAGAATTCAAATGCGCTAAAGGTGGAGGCCGACGGTTTGAAGGGCGCCAAAAAAGGAGGAGGAAAAATTCAAACTCAGTCAAAGCGCCTAGAAAGGAGGGTGACCAGTTTCAAGCCCTTGACCTACCACCCAAAAGGGATAGGCCTTGACCACTTCAGCTATGGAGGTCTAAGTGTTATAAAAGGGACTAATTTCTACTTGAATAGACACAGGAAGCCGACTGTGTATTGGAGATTATAAACCCAATTACAGTATTTGGTCATTTTGGAGCCCTTAGAGGCTGAATCAGAGCTCGGAGTAAACTACAAAGTTGTTTATAATTTTGATATGCTCTGTGACGTATATTCATTTGCCTATTTTGGAGAATTGGTGATGCCATTTTGATCTATAGAAGTTGTCAATTTTGATTTGGAGAAGCCTCTGCGTGTGATTCAAGAAGGTGAAGGACGTGCTGAGCCAGCCAAGGTCTTTTGAAGGTCTGAAACACTATTTTTTGTAGAGAGAAATGATATATTATTGGTTTTAAGTATATTTTAACTTGCAAATTTGAGCAACATTAATGGATCGGTTTGATACGAACCTGGGAACGTAGGAATTTTTGAACCCTATAAACAATTTCTGTGTTTTGATCTTTGAATTCAGTTTTGCATTTCATTTTTAGTTAAATTTATAGATTATAATTTAGATTTTAATTAGAATGCAAAGATTACTCATTTTATCATTTATGAGAAATTGGCTAAAATCAAGAATTTGAAAAATCTGACGATTTCAATGGAAAATTGATGTGATATATCAATTCACCTTTATTTCATTTTTGAACCATGATATTTGGATCAGATTTAATTCATTCCAACATCTTATAAGTTGAGAAATTTAGAATCTATACTTTTAAAAATTTCACTTAGAGTTTATCAGTGGAGTTTATGGATCACTTACGTGGTCAGATATATGTCATCATGTGCCCCCAAGTGCCATTTTTCTTAGCTAGTCTGTACAAAAAACCAAAGCTCAAAAATTCAAATGGCTAGGGTGAAAATGAATTATTTTTCACCCTAGGGGTGAATATATAGCTTGAAATTTTAATTTTTACACCTTAAGGCCTATATTTCATTTTGTGCACTCTAAGAAGTATATTTTTCACCTTTATGGTCTATTATATGTGTCATTTAATATTAAATAACTTATTTTTTGACCATGTTATAACTAAACTACATTTTTGGGCCTATTTTGAGACTTGTGTAACAAAATTATTTTTCTACCTATACCACATGTTTGTTCAAATGTACATATTTTTACTCACACTTAGGCTAGAAATGTGTTGTTGCTCTTTGCCAGCTCATCATAAATCCATTTTATTAATTTTTCACATTAACTCCCCTTGCCAATTTTCCCCAAGTATGGTAAATTATTTATGATCGATAAATGATATATTTTACCTTTTTGGGACAAACTCTTTTTAAATCAATAAATTTCATATCTAATCGGTTATAACCAATTTTGGGCAAATCATTATTTTTCAACTAATTTAAAGATTATAACCACCTTTGTGTAAGTCATTATTTTCTTGCTCCACCCACCCTACCAGGGTAAATACATGTGCCACTGATTATAAAAACCTTTGGGTAAATTAGTGTCTCACATTATGTTACTAATTATAACTACCTATAGGCTAATTAGTAACAATCCCACTTCCCTATGGGGGAAACCATCAATGCCACTAATTTTAACCACCTTTGGGAAAATTAGTGTCCCTCCTTTTGCTCCTTATTATAACTACCTTTGGGAAAATTAGTGACTTGGTTGCCATTACTAATTATAATCATCTTCAGGCAAATCAGTAGTTCTAACCTCATTACCACTAAATCATGTCATTTTATTCCTTTCAAGGGAACATTCGATGACTCTATTTTTATGCCCAATCCCTTAAAGGGGAATTAAGAGATAATTTACAACGCTTTGGAGCATGAATCATTTAGCTAATGAATTTTGCATTATTTGAAAATATGTTATTGTACTTGTGTCTTACAATGCTTTCTCAAACAAAGGCAAACTGTAGACACTCAATTTTATCCACTTTCATGTCTAAAATGGGATTCATATCAATTTCTAGCAAACAACAAAATTTAAGCCAAGAAATCACTTGAATGCCCAAATTTGACCATGTAATATATTTAATTGCTCAAAAACATGACGAAGCTTGCTTATTTGGGGTATTACCCTATATGTACCAACAATAACCTAGTTTAGTTTTAACGCTAGTCAAATTATGACCTAGTAATTTGACATTGTTGGCCTACTAATATATTAATGCAAAACATTTGAAATAATTGCCAAAATCCAAAAATTACTAAACAAGATTAATTAAAAAGTAAATCTCAATTGACTTGACTATGTAAAATTCCAAGTTGAATTCATGAATTTCATTTATTTAAAAATGAATTTTTAGCCAAATATGAAGTCAAAGGTTAAAGGAGCTAATAAAGTGCTTTATTAATTCTTAATATTCCAAAAAAGTGAGTCAAAACCTCACAAATATCTTAAGTGAGTTGACATGGCTCATAAATATCTGAAAATAAGTTGTCAAGATTTCATGAGTGTTTTGACCCAACCCAGGGTTAACCTGACTCAACCAAGGTTATTTTAGACTCAACTAAAGTTATAACTAAACCTAACCTCCCTAGGGTTATAATTATTTTTTAGACCTATAAATACAAGTGCCCTAACTCTACCCAAATAGTATTTTTTATGTAAGGTTATTCTGTAACAATGCCTTATAGAAACCATCAAAGTAATATTATAATGCCCATTTGATACCAAGCTTCACACCAAGCCAATTCAAAGCAAAGAAAAGCCACAAGTGGCCATTAGAGAAGTACTACCAACATAGAGAAGTATTGATAGAAGTATCTAATGCCATAGATCAAGCATGAACATATACTATGACAATAAGTGGACATCAATTTTGACAAGGAAGGTAAAAATTTTGTGTGTTTTTATCTCTATTTTATGATCTTGTTCATTATGTTATGCTCCCCTAGTTCTTAGGCAAGAGTGTTTAGTTTCATTGTATTGTTATGTACTAGATTTTTATTATCTTCACTAATAAGGACCTAATCAGCATTAGTGTGCTCTTCAGACTCCTAAGATACAAATATCCCTTGGTTTCAAGTTCCCTAAGTTCACATTCTTTAGTAGCTTCCTCAATTATTACAATTATTAGTGATGTAGGAGATTATTTGCATTCTTTAATTCAAATAAATCAGCCACAGGAAGTTGTAATGCCCACTTTGACTAACATAACCAAGTTTGATACTATGGGTCCTTCCACCACTATTATTACCACTGGAGATGCATATACTTTTTTTACTAAATATTTGTAAAACCTATTGAGTACCCCAATAACTTAATCATTCTTTAGTAGAACCAATCCTCAGCTTGTTGAGACAAGCAAAGGGGTATATTTTGGAAACCTAGTGTCCACATCAAATTTTTATACCCTAGTTACCCCTTCAAGTTTGACTATGCAATTAGAGATGTTCATTGGCCTATCACCCCAAGTAGACTCACCTACCATCTCAGTACACAAAGTAGTGGGGAAGGCCAAATATGCCATTGACACACCAGTCCAAAGGTAGGTTATTGGATGGAATATGGTGATTCATTATTTTCCTACAATAGATACATCCTCCCCAAGGGCCATGTTAGCTCTAGGACAATCCCCTTTGATAACTCTTGTATCAGAAGTAGAGAAAATAGAGTAACAAGTTACACTGGACATTCCTCTATGGATCTATAGGGAGACAAGATTTAATGAGAACTGAGCAACCCACAATAAAGTTCCATTTTGATAGATAGACAAACACCTTAATAAAGGTGAAGAGGAAAACTATGGTTGTTGAATGGAATTAGGTTGATATGGAACAAAGAAAATACATATTCTCTTTGACAAAACAAAGAAAAATAAACCCTCGAAGCTAGATAGGTATAGGGAAGACCTATATACTTTTATAGATGTTGACATGGGAGTCATGAAAGAGATGTTTAAAATTTTTGATCAGCCTAAATAGAGGTAAAAAGAGGTGAGTACTATTCAATCTCTTAAAGAGATAGTGGATAATTTGTAGGGAATATTGATGCAGAAGGATAACTCAACTTCACTCACACTTATCTTTGTTCTTGTTTCACTCTTAAGAACAAGGTTTTAGTTTCATATGTACACTAATTTTTATTAGACGTAATGCTTGTTTAAATGGTTCTTAATATCTTATTTATGCTACTCATGATATTGATAGATATCTTTAAACCATTTTACACACCTTTCAAAAGCATCTTTCTACTTCACACATAACTCAACACACATTCACATAATTTTGTACTTTCTCATTCCATGTTAGCTTCCTCAACTATTATTCTTGCCAATAACACATGTATTAATTCAATGAATTATTTTCACAACAAAATTTTAGGTCTTTATTAACATGTGTAACTCTACATAAACTAAGTATGCAAAATACTCTTGACTAATTGACTTATAGGGCTTTCAAAGGACTATGATAATTCATGAGGGATTGTGTAACCTCCTTGTGCATTTCTATCATCAATGGACTCTTCTTTTATACCCTTATCACACAGTTCATCTAGACTTTCAATTTAACTATATTCTAAATACAATAGCTTCAAGCCTAACTCTAGTTTTCTTACTCAATAGTATTAAACCAATCTTTATACAAATTAAACAACTTATGAACGCTAATATTGAACTCTTCCAAAATGTATTCAAATGTTGTATACTAACCCTGAATCACTTCTTGCCACTATTAGTCTCTTTTAATCCATCCCTATCTTAGTCTATGAATGCATATTTTTAGTATATCTATAATTGATTATAGTTTATTTACCAATCCTTAGTAATAACCAAGAAAAATATGTTTAGATCCCTTTTCTACAACTTGATATAACTCCTTGGGATTAATTAAACACTAGACTTACATTTTTGATGCATTCTTATTCTCACATTCATTTCAAATAGTCATCCTTTGACCTACAAATAAAGAACAAGGTCCATCACATACTTTGGATCCAAATACATGAACAAAACATCTACATATTTTTCGTTAAAACACAATGCACCCCTATCCAATTTTCTAACTTACATCTCTCATCATTGGTTCTCGTAGGAGAATCCTCCAAAGTTGTTTGTAACACCTCTGTATATCCAGATAGACTAAGAAAGCAATCTACTTAGCAAGACTTGTGATCGATCCTACCAATAATGTAATTCATTATATAGATATCAATATATACTTAAGAAACAAACTTACTAATTCATATTCAAAAGCACAGTTCACTTGAACATGCATCATTCAGTAATTATGGATACATGCAAAGTTCTATTTGAAAACCCCATAAATACAACAAAGATCAATGGATATTAATACATTGGTAAATCATCTTAATAAATTATTATTAATTATAAACATGCACCCACCATATCTTCCTTTGCAAATAATACAATTACTATATGTATATACAAATACAATCAGATTTTTATCCCAGACAAAGTTTTTCTCATTCCAAACAATAAACGTCGAGTTTATCTCATCCGAGAAAATATTATTCCAAGACAAAAATATGATGACTTAAATCACATTAAGTGACTGAACCTTCAAGCTTAACAATATACTAATGGGTTTCAAACATTTTCAAAGAAGCTTATTATTCAAAATAGAGCCCTTTTATGTTTTCCTTAAAACTCAAAATATAAAACACAGAACTTATCAGTTGGTTCACCTTATCAAGAACCATTTAATTTTCCTCTTGTTAATAATGCATGTTCTAAATTAGTGTAATATCTCCTACATAATGTAAATAAATGTACTTACACACACAAACATGTTCATAATCTTCTAATCCATAGCAAACTTGGTTTCATAGACATAGTTTGCAAAATAATACAGGATCTACAATTTAGTTATAAAAAATAAGAAACATCTCATTTATTTTTGGGGTTATTGTATATTTATTCTCTGAATCTAAAAACCCTTTACAAATCTCACATATTAAATGACCTACTTGTTTCAAACCAAAAACACCTACTTATTCCAAAAGACTCTAACCACCCTAACTACCTTTTGAGCCTTCCAACATAGTAAGGAAAGATGCATCATTCATGTAGTTAAGTCTTGACACAAAATGACTTATAAAAAAAACACCATCAATACCCCCTAATGACTAAGGTCATAAAATTTGACCCTTCACCAACATTAAGACACTCAAGAAACACAAACTAGTTCAAATATTTGAATTGGCCATTTAGGTGAGAAAATGCCTAATGGATTCAAATTCAAATTTGATCAAGACCTAACATAAACATGTGATTCCTATAGACTCATAAAGACCATGAAAACCTACTAAGACTCCAAAATATGAAACTTATTCTAGAAAATTATTTGGCACTATTCATTCAATAAGGTCTACAAAGGCCACTTACCAACTCAAGTGGGGAGACATTATTCAATTATTCAACAAAATAAAAGATATTGGTGACAAGTTGTGTTTTATAATCCAAGTAACAAAGAATAAGGCTTATGCCCACCTCAATTTAATAACAACATCTGATGTTACTTAGGCATAAAATTATATTATTATAAAAAATGATAGTGTACTTGAATGGAATCAAGAGATACAGGGTGTGGTCTAATAATTTTCAAACTAGGAGAGGGAATTTATCTCTATCTTGACTGACTTAAGAGTTATTCAAGTAAGCTCTCCAGGAGTAATTGGTTCCCAAACCAATTTTTAGAGACCCTCCTATGAACAACACTAGATAGTTATAGAGTAGAGATTGAAGGTACTATCTATAGAATTTGTGATAAAATAATGCAACTAGTCAGTTTTACGAGAAAAAAATTATAGGTACTAAGGCACTTTATGTAGAGGTTAGAGTTACATTAGGCATACACAATAAATTGATAGAAAATCTTCTTTAGTTATTCAAAAGGGATCTGCTTGATTTTGAGACCATTGATGTCAACTTTTAGCCAAGTCATGCACTTTACCTATAGATGGAAGAATCCAAGCAAGCCACTTTAGTAGTATGGGTTATGCCTATCCCACCTTAGAATACTCAGTGTCCCAAATATACACTAGTGCAAAATCAAATTGGGCCTATCTATGTGCACTTCCAATGACTATAGTCATAACTACATTGGCAACTACTTTGGGTTTATCTATAGTTCTAGTATCTACTTTAGTTAAAATGCTAGTTTTAACTCTAGTTCTACCAACTGCATCTACTTCAGATATCTCATAGTTTTCTTCTTTTAGCAGTGTTGCATCAATACTTTATAAATATACATATATATTTTCATGTACTGATTGAGATGGAATTGTTAGTTCCTAATTAATTTAGCTTGTATATATTATATTTTAGATGAAGGATTCTATTTTGAGTAATATTTATTGTATATGCACACTTTACATGAGATTAGCATACAATGCTATTTTTGTATATGTATTTTTAGACTTTGCTTGAGAGATGAGGCCTTTCCCATCCCAAGATTATCTATACTTGTTTCCTATTCTAAATGGATGAGAATTTTGATTGTTAAGATTAAGCAAAAATTCTAAAAAGTTCTGTAATTTTAGTCTTGATGTACAAAATTTGATTCTTATCCAACTTGTAGACTATATAAGAAATTATATCATTGCAATTTCAAATTATTTTAGTTCTGTAAGAGTTATCTTTTGATATACATTTATTCATATTGAATTATAGCTGATCTGAATATATTTTTTATATAAATCATAATCCTCTTGTAAATGTGATATTGTAGTCTTACAAATATGATAACCTTTGATTTATGTATTTAATTATGTTTTATTTTGGTTCTCTTTGACTCCTAACTATGTTTGATTGTTGTTGTGATATAATAGTCTACAATAAATATTGGTATTTGATTCCTTGTCTAACCCCTAGTTCAAGTGTTGGTCTTAAAAATTTTCATCTAGTGTGGTCCACAAGCTACCTTTATTATCCTATTTTTCCCTCTTTCAATTTTTTTTTGAAGTCCTACCCACCTTAGGTTAGAAACATAAAAAATACACCCATCTCAACTAGATTTATATTCACTCATAGTTGATCCGTCCATAATAAATAAATTATCTCGCTCACCACTGTTCCACTAACAGGTTGTTTACAAAAATATATACCCAACAACTTTTGCTTTGGAGTGAATATTTTTTAAACCAAAAAAAAATTATATACATGTATTCAACATAATTATCTTTTTTAGTTCTACAATCAGAATAAACATTGGAATATGAAATCTTTAGAGGATCAAGTCAATTAAATTTATTTTTAAGTGGATATTAGTTGTTTAAAAATAAATAAAGCATGTAATTTAGATGAAAATTCAAATGCAAGTTTTAATTTATTTTAAGTAGGGATAAAATCAAAATTATAGTTCATTCTTTATGTGAGATATGCATTAGTGGCTTTGGTCCACTTAACTTTATTATTAATAATTAATATTAAACCCACTATTATTGAGGAGCTTTTTGGCTATCAAAGTAAATAAAAAATTCTATAGATTGTTTTGCAAATTTATCTTGATGTGAAAATATTTTTTTTCTAAAATCTTTTGATCTATTGAAGAAGTTTTATCATTTTAGTATTGTTAGTCTTTAGGTTGTGTAGAAGTATTTTCAATATAATTATTTAAATTGTGTTATTTGTAATTTGGATACTTTTCTATTTAATAATCATAATCTATATTTAAATATGTGCAATTACAATTCTACATTGGCAGTAACCTTTGATTATGAGCATTAGATTTTAATGTATTTTTTTTTTACTCTTAACTATGTTTGTGTGTTTTGTGTATTGATAGAAACCTACAAAAAGAATTAGTTCCCACTTGCTTGTCTATCCCATAATACAAGATCCAGTTTATAAGGGTTTCACCTGCTTTGGTTCACAAAACCTCTTTTCTTCCCTACTCTCTTATATATATTTATGAGATATTATTGTAATATAACATTACAGTAAATATCTATTCTTTGGTGTTAATTTGATCACTTAAGTGAATTTTATTTGATAAGATGTAGGTCGCATGTTATTATTCCATCATTTGGTTAATCCAAAACTGCATATCTATAACTCATGTCTTTGAGTGATTAATCACTGATCCTAAAATGAGATGGTGAAAACTTATTATTTATACTATTTATAAAAACTAAATCTACAAAACCAATTTAAAAGTGGTCATTTTTTATGCACCATCAAATTATATATGTTTTCTATGTTTTATTGTAAGCTAACTTAAGACTTATTTTCATAATTTTTAGCCACTACTAATACATAGGTAAGTTATAAGTTAAGTATTTCTCTACGAATATCCTTTATCAAATTTTAAGTTGACTTAAACTCCTATTTTTTCACAAGACAAACATGTATTTATTATTATTTTATTGTAGTTAGGTTATATTTGGTTTGTAACTTTGTTTTTTGGTGCAGTATAGTGTCGCTAGACTTAAAAACCCTTCACAATGAAACACAAAGGCAAATTTTAGTACAAGAGTCAATCTATTTTGGATTTCACATGTCAACCTTGTCTGCATAAAAATCATTGGAGAAATCATATGTAACCCAAAAATTTATCATTTTCTACATGAGGTCCTATTGAATTAAGCAATTTCTCATGGTTTCATAAACATATTAGTTACCAATTCTCTCGAATCTCTAACTCAAAGCTTTATTTAAGGGGGGTCATGTTATGAATTTTTTCTATTCACTTGGAGTCATGTTATACAGTAATTTTATGCACAATTACTCCCATAGATGATTTAGAAAAGCATTTACAATCAGCATCTTGCATGTTTTATTTTACGTACACTAACGAGAGTAACGAGAGTTCATAATTTGAATGGGGTCATGTTATATGGTTATTTTATTTACGTAGATTCATGTAATTGAATTATTTTATTTAATTGAGTCATCTTAAAAAGGCGTTTTATTAAATTTATTTTTTAGCTGAGGGACAATATTATAGTGCTATAATTAAAGAGTTTTAAGTGACTAATTTAAGGTACTTTGTTATGCTCTTAGTCTATTTGGTGTCTCAGGTTATGTGTTTTTAATTTAAAGAACATGTAACCTTTTAACTTAGTCATTTGAAAATTTATATATTTTTATATTGGTATGAGAAGTTAGCTTTATTGGATTATGGAGTTTCTATAGTGTAATTATGGTATATATAGGAGGTAGTGTTAATTATCGAATCATCATATTACAAATTATGTTCTTGTTATAAGTATTATTTTACTATATATTTCACTTATATTATGTGGATATACTCTTATTTGTGAATATTTTTTGTTAATATGATCATATGTTTGTTGAGTTACAATATATTGTTGTAAATTTGCTTTTTATATATATTAAGTTTATTAAAAATGGTATCAAATCTTTGATTTGGATAAAGTTTTTGCAAACATTCAGGCTATGGATGAAAAAAAAAATTAGTATACTAGGTAAATCAATTTTTTGTTGTAATTTTTTATTTTAATTTTTTAATTATTATTTTTGTTTGACATGGAATTTTCAACATTTTTTTGGTTTGATTATGCTTGTGGATCAAAATCCAAAAAAGTTATCTTAGAGGGGGGATTCAAGATTTTCATCTACACCCAACCCTTCAAGGAAAAAAGTGGATCCGGGTTTTTCCACCCTTGGAAAATATAGCAATGATTGGATTCATCTTTGTGAGGCAATAAAAATAATATAAGCCTCAAGTAACTATATATTTTTAAAAATTGTTAGGTTTTCAATCTTCACCTTTGTACAATATATTAGTCATTAGATTCATCTCAACGAGGTGATCTCAACTACATAAGTGTCTAATAACCCTATATCAAAATGTATAGCCATCACCACATCAAGGTGAGTCCTTACAAAGAGATGTGAATTCAGAGATGGCATTGGCCTTCACTTGGAAAGACTCATAATAAAGAAGAGGAAAGGGAAAAGATACAATTACACTAGGGAAGACTACTAACAAATAATATATAGATTTGGATAATGGCACTAGGTTCGAATTGGGAGGAGAGTGCAATTAAAATGTAGACAACATTATAGCATTTAAAAGTAATCCTAACAAGTATGGCC
Organism: Torreya grandis; assembly: GCA_037957365.1. Lineage (NCBI taxonomy): Eukaryota > Viridiplantae > Streptophyta > Pinopsida > Cupressales > Taxaceae > Torreya > Torreya grandis. Next base: position 305,556 of record JARHVA010009228.1, on the reverse strand, counting down.
ACTTCATTTGATATAAAAATAGTGGAATCCAAGATGACTTCAAGGGTGGATATTGAAATAATTGAAGCATACATAGGCATCCTACCTACTAATGAATAACTGGGATTTATAGTTAATAAACCAAATATAAAAAATATTGAAGCAAGTTTAGATTGTCACAACATCCATCCAGTCATTGTTAGCAACTCAAAATTCAGACCAATAGTCCATGACTTTAAATACAAATGGTTTTACTCCACTTATTAATTCATTGGATAAGCACATGGATGACTCTAATATAGTTCCATATAAATGCACTATGAACTCCAATATAATTATAGATCAACACACAACCAATTCTAATGCAAATTCTAGACCTTTTATATCGAAGGTGTACATGAACAAATTTGATGTCAAGGCTCTACTCAATTACATTTTCCTAATGGATCATTTTATTTAGCTACTTTAAGTCCAATGAATGTAAAATGTATCAATGGCTTCTTTATATTTGAAATTCAATCAATTCATTGGGTATTATTTCCTTTGGAATCAAAATAATAAGGAGAACTATATAATTACATGGTCTAGTTTTATGGAGGAGTTAAACTCACATTATAATAGTAGACCAATGGATAACTTGTTCAACCAATTGGCCAAGCTTAGACAAACATGTATGGTTAAAAAAAAAATTCAACAACTTCACACCCAATCAAGGTGGAGAATTTTACATACAAGAAGTTGAAGGACGTGTTTATGGAAGGACTAAAGGTCCACATTCACATGATGTACATTTTTTAAATCCACCTTCATAATTTAAGTTTTTTATTAGGGAAATAATAGTCTAAGAAAAGGTTTTGGCTACTAGGATATAATCATTCACTAACATAAAAAATCATAGAACCCAGATAGTCTTTTCTCAACTAACCAGATTAATGCCTCAAAAAAATGAATAAAATGGGCAAAATGATTATTTTTTAATTTTGATAACAAATATAATATAGGAAATGAATGTGTAAATTATAATATATTCTATATTGAGTGAGAAACTAAAAATGACGAAGAAGAATCAAAGGCCAAATATGAACCCTACATCAGGGAATAGAATCCACAAACCTTTAATCTAGTGGGATTTCTAAAGAAACAAAGGGTGATGGTGTTAATTTATTCATGAAGTTATGACATGTTTTACAACATTATAAGTACCCAAAAACCCTATATTTTTCCTCTAGTCATCACCACATCATGTTGGGTCCTAATAAAAAAATATAAATATATAAATGTCATCAGGTTCAACTTATGAAAACTCATAATAAAGAGGAGGAAAGGGTGAGAATATAGTCACACCATGAAATACTTTTATCAAAGAATATATAGATTAAAATGTGTCATGAGGGTCAACATGGGAAGATAGTGAAATTAATTTGGAGGCAAGATTGGATTAGCTCAAAGCAATTTTAACAAGTATGGCCACTTTAGCCGATCCCAAACTAGTAGAATCTGAGATGGATTCAAGGGTTTATCTTACACAAATTTAAGCATACGTAGTTCACTTACCTACTTAGGAGAAACTAGGATTGATGGTTGAACTAATATATATAACCATTATCACTTCGATTTGTACCCCTTGAGGAGATGTCTTATCTCTCCTCATCCAAATGGCATAATGGAAACATCTCACTTGTTGTGGGTAATCAATTTGGTGAGATGAATCTCTAGAAGGGATAGTTCCCTTGATGCATTATTTGAATTAATTTCTCACTAGTTAACTTTGCATGAAAAGGGTTAAAAAGACAAACTAAAAAATCTAAAAGGTGATGCACTAATAATAAGTTTCCTCCTATTGACTGAATGTATACTACTTAGAGCAAATCAAAGCTTCTTTCACACATAACTCACAATTCAAGATAAATTGTTACATCAATGTTTTATATGCCAAGTTCAAGAGGTATATAGATGTTTAAGAGAGATAATGAATGAACCTTTGGAGAATAAAATCTTAAACCACTTCTAAAACTCTCATACACTAAGAAAGAACACTAACAAAGACTTGTAACAACTACTCTTTTGCAACTTGGTGGACAATCAAAGACAACATGTTAGAAAAGACCATCTTTGAATAGATAAGATCAACAAGATTTGGAAAAAAAATCAATTATGTAGCATTTAAGTATGAAAATTAACTTTTTTATTTCTTCAAGATATATTCAAATATAAAATTAGCCAGGGTTTCACCATTAACCAACAAAGGTTGCTCAAAAGAGCCCAAAAAGTCACTACTTATATCATTTGGGAGAGATGCAAGATAATGGAAGTCCAAATGTCACTTTAAAACTTGTCAAGCTGAGAAAAGAAGTTAAATATGCATGATAATAAGATTTGAAATGGACCATGAAAGGTTAGGAAGTATAAGTGTCCATACAAGGCATGAAACTCTTGGAAAGTGGAATGAAATTTCTTATGTTGGTTCAAAAAAATGCCTTCATCATTCACACCTATTTGAACATCCCAAAACTAACTAGGAGAAGATATAATTATTTGAATTAATGGGGAGGGTTTCATAAATGATTTATCATGCATTGGTTTCATTCTTAGTCATCTATAAACTTTTGGAAATGATCCATCACCATCTGCAGTCTAAGAAAACTCCTCTTCCACACACTTTGCACACTTGGCTTCCAAAAGGCATCATTTTTCCATGAAAATTCATAAAATGGAGTGTATGACACTTTTCAAGACTCTACATAGAATTAGAGGCATCAGGCACACCTTAAAAAGACTTCCACTTGAAGTTTTCACCCTTCTCACTATCATGTTCACTATGCCAGTTTTGACTAGATAAGATGAGAGCTCTATTAGGCACACTTAAGAGTTTTTTAAAGGAATTAAATGGACATAGTGATTTATAATAAGTCCATATATTCCTCCCAAATTTTATTTCATTCCTTGAAGGTCCCTAGAAACTAAAAAATGCATAAAATAGTCAAATAAATCCATTATGTACCATATCTGTATAGATAGGTTAGCACAAAAATTGATGGGGGGAAGATATTAAGAGTCTTCTACATCATACAAACACTTTACTTGTCATTATGGCCCATTAGAGTAGCTTTTCATGTTTATTTTCTCACGTAGGTCCTTATCTAGGGTTCAGTAGGGTTTTAGGTCCATTTTGTCCTTAAGCTCTGACATTAGAACTAAAAAAAATTCCACAAACATGATGTCAAGGACCCTTAATAACCTCTGTAAACTCCTTTGGCCTCCATGCACATCCTCAGAGAAAATATGAGCATTCAAAACTAGCCTATTGAACTTGTTTCTCCATTCCTACAGGCTTAATGTGTCTTAAAGTTCAAAATTGACTTTTCCATGGCTTTACCTAAAACCTAGTGGCTCAAATATTTCTAAATTCATCCCATGAACATATTCCAATTATATATAAATATTTCCAAGAGCTATAAGTGAAGTTGGATCCCCAATTGACTTTAGGTCACTTCAAGGCCTAATAGGTTTAGCATGCATTCTACTAGTTTTAACTATTTATATTTATCTCTCATGGTTGGGCTGGTGTTTCATGCTTGTTCATACCTCATTAAATCTCACAAATTCATCACACAACTTCCCAAGCACTCCTTCTCATTCACCAACTAGGCCTAATTGTAGCTTGTTTGGTTGAGTTGTATGCACAAGTGTTTGACCATTTTGACAAGTCTAAGATTTATTTAATGTTTCATATCACCCATTCAACTTCCATACACATAAAAAGATGTTCCTTGATGTTCTCAAATCTTTATATCAAGTTTTCTATCCATTTTGGCTTCATTTGCTTATTTTGCCAAAACTTTGATTTTACTGATTGGATGACCTCTGAGACAAAACAATGAGATATATTCCTCCTATTCAATTAAAATTGAAGGTTTTGGAAGTTTTATTAGGTCACAATGAATATTTTACCAAAGGGATAAGTCAAACTCCCCCATATAGGCACCTAACCAACTCAATTTGCCTAAAAAAGGCCTCCAAAAAGAACTATTTTCTACATTTTTCACTTCCACCTAAGATTGACCTCTCAAAGAATAAAACCAATGTGATTAGGTTTATTAAACATGTTATCCAAATTAAATTCACATTCAATAATCTTGAAATTCACCCAAAACCACTCTTCTCCCTTAGATTCTTCATTCTTACCCATTAAGCAACATGAGTCCCTTAGTGCAACTGTATGTACTTTCATCCTTGGGCTAGTATGAAGAGTAGATATAACTTGTGAAAACACCTTATTGACCTATCATTAATCATTCTCAAGTTTTTTTTAGATCTCTTTTCTCTTCCTTAGCATACTCATCTCTTTACCTTCATCAAGACTGAACACTTAGCTGTAGGTGCATATAGAGCCTTAAGAGGTCTATGTAGGCTTATTTCACATTGAAAAGAGCTTATAGAGATCATCATGGTCCTAATTAAGGTTATCATAGGTATATTTCATCATTTTAACTCTCCCTTAACCTTTACATTCATTTTTATCTCACCAAATTGAGTTCTCTCTATTGACTATGATACCTTGCTTCTTTTATTCTTGTAGGTGCACATTTACCTAATTGGACTTTAGTCATGATGTGTGAATACCCTCCTTTAATATTTAAAGTCACCTATCATCTTATCATACCTATATTCACCTTGTATGGGCTAAAACATCACTAATACACCATGTTTAGGTCATTGTCTGCCTACCCAATTGTAGGTGAACATTTTCCTATGAAGGGACACATGTAAGTGTCCATGGGCCTTGAAACACTATAAATAAATATCATCCTAATGATTTTCATGTTCATTTTTACATCATTCCATAAATAGGAACATACCAACCATGAGAATATGTTTTATTTTCAACCTTGGGTGTCAATGGCCACTCAAAACTCAAAACCTATAGATGTGAATGAAGGGCTTTACTGCTTTAAAAGGTATCTTTGAGGCCCCAAAAAATCAAGCTCCATCAATCCTCTTGGATTAATCCTTGGCATAGATATTTTCCATGCTATAGGTTAAAATATATGGCTATTATGGTGCGTCAAAACTCTTGTTGACCTTGTTACAAGATATTTATAAAAGGGGTTGGATATCTGTTTTCACTTTTTGAGGAAAAGATCCCTGAATCCAGACCTTATTTCTTAAAAAATGATTTACAGCTTATTTTTCCAATTTGACACATTAAAAATGTTTTTCATGATCAACCAACATGTTATCATTTAAGAGGAGGTGTTACCATACTCCAACCTTTTGTACAAGTGCCTTCATGGTTATGTGGTAGCACCCATAGGTGGGTGTTTGCACATACATAGGTAGTAGATACAAATTTGGATAGTGAGTAAGAGATACATATTAGTGATCAATCCTAGGCCCTTACCAAGCTTTTCGATTTACTCTTATCAATCTAGGAGATTACAACATCTATCAAACTTTCCATATTAGCATGACGTCATCAAGGAGGCTCATGTAGATGTGAATGAGTTATATGGAGGTAGTTAGCACATAATTGAAGAAAATATGTGAATGGATGGCCTCATGAATAAATAAAAATCATTATAAATCCCTCTAATTTATTATTTACATTAAGGATATCTTAATACAAGTTCCAAAACACCCATTCTAATATGAAAACCTCTATCAAACACCTATTACACAGTAGATAGGGATAGCTGTGACTGTTTGGTGTGATGAATGAGATTGAAACCAACCTTGAACTTTCCCCAAACATCCAAATTAACTCTCTTTATCTCTTAATGACTTACACAAACTTATATACCCTCATTATAGTTCCATGGACAAGCTAGATAAGTCTCATACATGTGACTACAAGTGGGATTTTGTTAAGAGTTGACTATAAGGAATGGTAATACTAAAAGTTGTTCAAAGTATGGTGTGATGAAACAAAACATGTAAAGAGGTGATCATATGGCCATGAGACCTATGTAACACCACATTCTATTCACATTATACCTTTGTAGAAGACCAACATTCTACAATAAGAAAGAACCTAACTGAAGCTTCATAATGGTGACACCTTCTTGCAACATGAGATAACTTGTTCATAAAAACATCATGAAACATAAAACTAAACATGAATATCATATAATAAGATAGATAACATCTTTTTGAGTTGACATCACCAACTAGATTGTATGAAATTGTCCAAATTGGAGCAAAACCTATAGGGTGTAGGAAATAGTGAGTAGAAAAACATAGTCAACTTCTTATATATGGTTCATAAAGCATGGTTTAAAAATACTTGCACTTTTTATGAAAATGACTATATTTTAGTGTACTACCACCTCCCAAAGGTGTTTGACCTAAAACCTCTTCAACTATTTTTACCAAAGATAAATTTGTTGGCCACTTTTGTGTGTTTAGAAGGGCAAAGAAGGAACATAATGGTTTTAGCTCAAAAATGGAACTTACAAAGCATGTAAAGTGTGTAAATGAACATAAGGAAGATTAATATATATTCTATGTACTTCTCCCATGTGTCACCTTCCCTTATGGATCGTACAAGTGCCAAAATCCCCTTTTTTAGTTGACTACTTAATCTTCAGTTAGATAACTTGCAAGTTTTATATGAGATTGACATTCTTGATAGAGAATCTGACTTCTTATATGTTTTAAAGGAAATAAGGACACTTTGGAACCTTGAAAACCATGCCACTTGCTTTTATGACCCCTAAAAGCCTTCTAAATGACTCAAAGTGACATATAGATTCATTAGACCATGATCAAGGTTAATATAGCATTAAATACATCAAAATACCTATAATAAACCCTATGACATAATATTAGACCCATAAAACATGTAACAACTAATTTTTTACATATAGGGGTCCAAATTTGACCTTGAAGTCAAATTTGGTCAATAAAATGGTTGCTTATAAGGGTATTAGGCCTGCTATACTAAGGATCAGTAGCCTTACCTATCCATGGGATAATGGAGTCAATGAATTATTTAAGACAACTATAAATGAATTGACTAAAACACACATAAAATAGTCACACCAAACCAAACAACACAAAACAAATAAAGACACCAATAAGACTCACACATGTGCATAAGCACTTAGGTAAAACAACAACTATGTATAAGGAGAGAGGAGAACCTTAGTATCAATGTTTAAGATAGATCCCATTGACTAGGATATGAAGTTCCTATCCATGCAAATTTAAAATTTAGAAAGAATTGAGTGATGACATAAGGGCCACTCTACAAAGCATCAAACTTTGTCTATTTTTTAGGCTTATCCCTATATTCATCCCAATTTAAAACAATGTCCCCTTATTGGAAACTTCTTGGCATGGTTTTCTTATCAAACTATCTCTTTGTTTGATCTTGGTGAGCTCTCGTAGTTTGCATAGCTTGATCCCTTATTTTTTCAAGCTCCATTAACTTACATAATTTGACTTCCATGCTTTCATTTTCCATCAACTCCAACTGGTAAGTGAGATCCAAGGCTGGTAACTCAAGTGAAATAGACAATCTACATTCTCTCCCATAAACAAGTGTATATGGTGAGTTTCCAATGGCTCTCCTGGGGGTGATTCTATTAGCCCAAAAGGTTGTCTTCAACTTTGAATGCCAAGTTCTTTGGTTTTCCTCCATTATCCTCTTAATAATCCTAATTATATTCTTATTAGTGGACTCAACTAGTCCATTCCCTTGAGGATAATATTTAGAGGAAGTACTAGGATAAATACCATGTTTCAAATCCCACTCACTTGTCTTCATTCTAAGGAAAGCCAATGCATTGTCTAAAATTATTGTTGAAGGACCCCCAAATCTTGTCACTATGCCTTCATAGAAGTCTAAAACTAAACTTTTATTTTCTTCCTTGAAAGATAAAACCTCCACCCATATTTTAAAGTAATATATGGCAGTTAACACTCACTTGTGTCCATCACTAGAAGGTGGGTTGATTAAGCCTATGAAATTTAGACCCCATTGCATAAAGGGTTGGTCTACTTGTATTGAATGAAGAGGTAAGGCTGAAAGATTTTAATTACCATCAAATAGGGCACATTTTTTACATTTCCTTACCCAAGCATGGGTATATTTAAACAAACTAAGCCAAAATTATCCAACTCTCATAATCCTAGTAGTTGTGGTTCTTGGAGTAAAGTGGCCACCAGCTGGTCCATCATGAAACTCAAACAATATTTTCTCAACCTAATCTAATTCAAAAAATCTCAATAATACACCTGATAAGTTCTTCCTAAATAATACTCCATCAACAAGTACATAAGGAATATATTGTAATCTAAAGTTCCTTCTTTTGGCTCTATCTAGGCCTTGTGGACACTCACTGGTCTGAAGAAAATGGATCATCTCTTGTGTCCAACTCCTCATTGATGAATATGTAGTTGTCATAGGATCATCTTGAAGGGATAAAAAAACTTATTTTTGTTCTTTCAAATATGAGGCAAGGTGCTCACATAGTCCTTTTCCTTTCACTAGTTTGGTTGTCTTGATTTCTACATCATACTCTATTACTTTTGTAATCCAACCAGCCCTTTTTTCATTCAAATCTCTACTCAAAAGGAAGTCTTTGACACTAGGATGAGGTATAAATATATGAATCTTGTTTTTAGATAACATATTCCTAAACTTTTTTAGACTTTTAACAACTTAAAGTAATTATTTCTATACATAAGTGTATCTTACCTCATAGCCTTCCAATCCTTGACTAAAAAAGGTAATAGGCTGCTCCAAGTTTTATTAATTTGATTGAGTGATCATGGCAAAGATTACTTAATCATTTCCAAAGGTATACAAGTTGAATTCCTTTGAGAAATCATGAATTGTAAGAGTTGGAGCTTGAGCAATAGCTTGTTTAATCTATTCAAAACTCTCCTTCCTTCTTCTTATCCAAGTAAACATTTCATCTTTCCTTAGCATGGAGGTTGAAGGCTTGAATAAATTAGAAAAATTAGGAATAAAACTCCTTATGAAATTTATTTTTCCAAATAAACTTTTCAAACCCTTCTTATGTTTGGGCAAAGTCAATGCCAATATTTCACTCACCCTTTCAAGATCTATGGATAGGCCTTTCTTTGAAATAATGTGTCCCAAGAGTTTACCTTCATGGACAACAAACACACACTTTTTTTGATTAAGAGATATTCCAAACTCTTTGCATCTCTCAAAAATATTCCTAAGATGATTCAAGTGATCCTTTGCATCCTTAGAGAAAACTGTGATATCATCAAGATACACCAACACTATACCATTTATTAGACCTTGAAAAGCCATATCTATTGCATGTTGAAATTTTGCACCAGCATTAGACAAACCAAAAGGAATTTTTATATAATCATATGTGCCCCATTTAGTAGTAAAGTTTGTCTTGTATTGATCTTCTTCTTTCACCAAAATCTAATTGTACCTTGAATATCCATCAAGGAGTGAGAACCTTTCACTACCTATCACAACTTGAAAAATATACTCCATGGAAGGTAGAGGATAATGATCCTTCAAGGAAACTTTATTCAAATCTATAAATTCAACACATAACCCTATTTTCCCATTCTTATTCCTTACTAGGACTAATTTTTTTTAACTAAGATGAATGTTTAATATGAAAAATGATCTTAGACTCAATCAACTTTGTAAGTTCTTTTCTCATGAGAGGCTCAATCTTAGGATTGATTGGCCTTTGCCTTTACTTGATAATATTAGCATTCTCATCTAGCTCTATGGTATGTTGAGTTAAGTTTGGATCTAATCTTTTTAAATCAATATATTCCCATACAAAGACATCAATAAATTCCTTGCATATTTCAATGAAAGCATATCTTTCTTCTCTAGTACATACCTTCCCAAGAGCAAGCAACTTATCTTTGAAGATTTGTACTCTCTTATAGTTTTCTTGCTTAGTATACATGATTACCTTTTCCTTCTTCAACTGATCATCATCATTGAAGATACTCTCAAGTGTGACTAAGCCTTTAGGGAGCTTGTCTATCTTCAATTATACAATCTTCCCTCCATATTGTTGTTGTTGTTTAGACTGATTCTTTGAGAAAAACTCAGCCTCTTATAGAAAAAGAGCTATTTTTTTTCACTATCAAACACTTTCCATTTGTTGACATTATCAGATATAGAGAGCGTTACAATCACTTTGAGATGAGGTTGGTTCTTATCCTCTCTTTTTCCCTTTGGAACATCAAAGTGATCTCCAATTGCTACCAACCTATCAGCATGTTTGTTATCCTCTCTTGGTATAGATTTAATGTTTAAGGCTTTTAAATATTCCACAAGATCCTACACTCTATGCTTATAAGACTTAAGCAAGGAGTTCTTAGTCATATTTTGACCTCTCACTTGATTCACAACCAACTCACTATCACCATAAACTTGTATCTCCCTCACACCTCTCTTTCTAGCCCACTCAAGTTCATGAATGAGGGCCTTATATTCTACCACATTACAAGTACAAATGAATTTAAATTTGAAAGTAGATTAATACCTTTCCTTGGATGGAGAAACTAACATTGCTCGACCACCTGATCCAACCTTGCTTCTTGATCCATCAAAGAAAAGTTTCCATAAACCATCCATAGATTCATTTGGCTTCATCAAATTTGGAATGAAAGAGTCCTCTTCATGAAGGAAATACACTCCAAGACTAGATTCCTCTATGAATTTTTAACGATCATGTTCATAAGGTTCAACTCCCCATTCATCTAGATACAAATTGGAAACTCATTCAAGAGAAGTAGTTGGGGATTGATCCATGTAAAGTTCTTCCTCTTCAAGAATAGAAGAATTGACATTTGTAAATTTAGGCATGTAGGGATCTAAATTATTATAATGAATAGGATCTATTCAATATTTACCTTGGTACCATACTTTGTCCTAAAAACCATATCTGACCAATTGGTCGCCAAGTATCCACCTATCTTGGCTATAAACTCTCTTGATAAATAAAGAGCAAAGTATGGGGGTAAATCTGAAACAACCACATCCTGAGGGATGGAAAAAGTAGGAGAAGCATGTAAAATAAAATTAAAATCCTTGAATACTCCTAAGGTCTTTGTTGGTGACCCATCCAATTTTAGAACTCCTTTAGCCATTGGTTCATACTTGAGGCCTAGTTTATCGACTATTGACTTGGGCATAACTAAAGTACTAGCCCCACTATCTATGATACAATTATGAACTAAAAAATAACCAATTATCAGGGATAGATAAAGGATTCTTATCAATTTTCTTCACGTGTCCATCAATGGGCTAAGTTTTGTTCACCAAAACAACATTTTTAGTCCTAGCTGATCCAACTTATTTACCTAGTCTAAGTAATTATTTTTGAAGCATGTCTTTTTGTCTCAGTATTTCCAATGAATCCTAAAATTAATTCATGTGTAACTTATTCATTTAATCCACAACATTTATATAAATATTATTCATCTTGAATTGCTCTTTGGAAGTACTAGTACCTTATGGTGTACCATGTGAAGATGGACTTGTAGGAGCTGGTCTTGCATTCTAAAACTTCTGATTTTCCTACACCTTAGGAGCTAAGTTAGACCAACCTATTATTGGATGTGATGGAGGAGTAAAAATAGGTTCTTTAGTTTCCCCTTGTGCCTCTTCAATATCCCTCTTCTTAGATCTAGTGTTAAAATATACACTAGTATTCACATTATTTGAACTTCCCAAATGATTCATGGCAAAAAATTCTCCCTCTAAATGATTCATAAGAGTAGAATCAGATTGTTATTGTCTAGTTTCTATTTCATTTTACATTGACACCTCAAAATTGGGAACTTGAATTACTTGACTACCTTGCATTGTCATGGCTTGACTAGGCATTTCATTGGCATATGCAACTTGGCCTTGATTTTGGTCATAGGAAGGGTAGCATGGTTGTTCTTTTGAAAAAAAATTGAGTAGGGAAAAGAGCTCTAGAATATGATTGGGAATTAGGATTGAAACTTTGGTAAGTTCTATCTTGAGTTATTTGACCTTGTCCTTGAGCATTACCTTGAAAAGGAGGCCTACTTGCTGGTCCAAACAGATTGTAAGATTGATAAAGCCTATAATTTTGAGCTTGTTGTCTTTTGAGAGTAAACAATTAATTAGTAACACTTTGAAGAAAACTCTTGAATTCATGAATCTCATTAGTATGAGCAAGGGTAGAATTCTCTTGACTATTAGGCAAAGGAGCCAAGGTAGGTAATGCAATTTGACTAGGAGACTGCAAATTACAGAACAATGGAATTGGTGGTCTAAGAGAAATATTCCCTACTTGAAAAATAAAATTCTCAACATTAATAGCTATCTCATATGCAATAGTTAGTGTATTCTCACCCATGGATTGGATCATCATGGCTATATTACTATTTAATGCTTTTAGGTAATACAAGAAGGCATAATTTGGAGTAGGTCTCACAAGGGCTAGGTTCCTATCCCGTGTCTTTTGAAATCTAGAGTTAAAATCTTGCATGAACTCTTGAGGATCCCTCTTGATAGTAGTTAATTACTCAGCTAGTGACAAATAATCACTCTTCTCTTCAAACCTCTTAGACAATAGATTTCCTAGTTCATCCCATGAAGTAATGGAAGCATGAGGTAGAGTTTTATACCAATCTAAGGCTTTCTCTTTGAAAGATAATGCCAATAGCCTAATGGATAAATTTCATTAAGTGATATTATGGATGTTTCAAAAGTTTGACATGTTCCTAATATATTTAATGAGAGTGATAGGACCCTCTCCATTAAAATATGGAACACTTTTAAGCGCTACTCTAGGAATTTGGTCATATTGGGCAAGATTCAAAGGAGATGATCCACTGAAGGATATAAAAGGAAGGTTTATATCCATATTGGAATGTAGATTACGTGTATTAGGGGTTTCACTAAGTAGAAACTTGGACTTTTTAAACACCAACTCCTTTGAATAAGGATGAGTATTAATAAATCTGAATCTTTTGAGAGAATAACAAGGCGATTTTACAAACTCAAAAGGTATACCTTTAGTAGTATATATAGTGGTCACCTTTGGAATGTAAATTAAGGAATAATCAAAAACCAAAGATTTTAAAACTTAATGTAGTCACTAGGTACTCAATGTAGATGTTCTTGTAACTGCGAATATATCAAGACTAACACCAATCTTGGACAATCTTCTAGGACTTAGAGTCCCACCAGGTATGCCAAAAACTATTTTCACTTGGATTTTCACCCCTTGAGGATATGTCTCAGCTCTCCTCATCTAAGTGGAATAATGGAAACATCTCACTTGTTTGGGGTAATCAATTTGGTGAGATGAATCTCTACAAGGGCTAGTTCCCTTGATGCATTCTTTGAAGTACTTTATCACTCATCAACTTTGCATGAAAAGGGTTAAGAAGACAAAATAAAAAAGATAAAAGGTGATGCACCAATATTAATTTTCCTCATATTTATTGAACTTATACTACTTAGATCAAATCAAAGCTTCTTTCACACATAACTCACAACTAAAAATAGATTGTTACATCAATGTTTCATATGTTAGATTCAAGAGGTATATAGATGTTTAGGAGGGATAATGAATGATCATTTAGAGAATACAATCATAAAACACTTATAAAACTCTCATACACTAAGAAATAACACTAAAAAATACCTGTAACAACTACTCTTTTACATACTTGGTGGACAATAAAATATAACATGCTAGAAAAGACCATCTTCTACTAAACAAGATCAACAAGATTTGGAACCAAACTCAATTATGCAGCATGTAAGTATGAAAATTCAATTTTTTATTGATTCAAGATATATTAAAATACAAAATTGGCTAGGGTTTCACCATTAACCAATGGAGGCTTCTCAAAAGATCCTAAAAAGTCACTACTTATAGCATTTTGGAGAGGGGCAAGATAAGGGAAGTCCAAAGGTCATTTGGACACTTGTTAAGATAATAAAATAGGTTAAATATGGATGAGAATAATATGATAAATGGTCCATGCAAGGTCAAGAAGTAAAAGTTTCCATACAAGGCATGAAACTCTTGGAAAGTGGCATGAAATTCCTTGTGTTGGCTCAAAAAATTTCCTTCATCATTCACACATGTTTGAACATCCCAAAACTTATTAGGAGTAGATATAATGATTTTAATAAGGGGGAAAGGTTAAATACATTCTTCTCCATGCATTGGTTACATTTTTAGTCATCTAAAAACTTTTGGAAATGAGCCATCACCATCTACAGTCCAAGAAAACTCCTCTTCCACACACCTTGCACACTTGAATTCCAAAAGGTATCAATTTTCCATGAAAATTTAAAAAATGTAGTTTATGACACTTTTAAAAACTCTCCATGGCCATAGAGGCATTAGACACACCTTAAAAAGACTACCAATTGAATTTTTCACCCTTCTCACTATCATGTTCACTATGCCAGTTTTGATAGGCTGAGATGAGAGCTCTAATAGGCACACTTAGGGTTTTTTTTCAAGGATTTAAATTGCCATATTTAGTTATAATAAGTATATAACTTTATCCAAAAGTTTATTTCATTCCTTGGAGGTCCTTAGAACCTGTACAATGCATAAAATAGTCAAAAAAAGCCATTTTGTACCATGTTTGTACAGATAGGTCAGCACAAAACTTGATAGGCAGAAGCCTTGAAGAGTATTCTACATCATCCAATCACTTTATTTGTCATTATATCCAATTATAGTATCTTTACATCCTTATTTTCTCACTCAGGTCCTTATATAGGGTTTAGTAGGGTTTTAGGTCAATTTTATCCTTAAGCTTTGTTCATAAAGATTTTATGTTGGAACTGCCAAAAAAATTCACAAACATGATTTAAAATACCCTTAATATAACCTCTCCAAACTCCTTTTTCCACCATTCACATCCTCAAATAAAATATGAGCATTCAAAACTAGCCTATCGAGCTTATTTCTTCATTTCCTATAGGCTTAATGTGTCTTAAAGTCCAAAATTGAATTTTACATGGATTCAATTACATCATAATGGATCATAAGTGTCTAAATTCATCCCATTAACATGTTACAATCATATATAAATCTCACCAAGAGCTATAAGTGAAGTTGGACCCCCAATTGGCTTTAGGTCACTTCAAGGTCTGATAGGCTTAGCATGCATTCTGCTAGTTTTGACTATTTGGATTGATCTCTCATGTCTGGTCTAGTGTCTCATGATTTTTCATACCTCAATAAATATCATAAATTCATCACATAACTTCCCAAGCACTACTTCTCATTCACCAACTAGGCCTAATTGTAGCTTGTTTGGTTAAGCTATATACACAAGTGTTTTGACCATTTTGAGAGGTATAAGATTTATTTAGTGTTTATTATCACCCATTAACATTAAATACACATCAAAATATTTTCCTTGAGATTCCAAAATATTTATATCAAGTTTCTTACCTATTTTGGCTTTATTTGCTTGTTTTGCCAAAACTCTGATTTTCTTAACTAGTTGACCTCTGAGATAAAATAGTGAGATATATCAATCATATTCAAGGAAAATTGAAGGTTTTTTAAGTTTTATTATATCCTAATGAATATTTTTACCAAATTTATAAGTCATCTGCCCTCATTTAGGCACCTAACCAACTCAATTTGCCCAAAAAAGGCCTCTAAAAAGGATTATTTTCTGCATTTTTCACTTCCACCTAAGAATGACCTCTCAAGGCCTAAAACCAATGTGATTAGGTTTATTAAAAATGTTATAAATATTAAAATAATTATAAATAATATTTTTATTCACCCAAAACCACTCTTCTCCCTTATATTATTTATTCTTACCCATTGAGCAACATGAGTCCCTTAGTGCAACTATACGGACTGTCATCATTGGGCTAGTATGAAGAGTAGATGGTAAACTTGAATGGAGTATTAGAACTTGTGAAAACATATTTGTGACCTATCATGAATAATTCTCAATTTTTTTTCATATCTCCTTTCTCTTACTTAACATACTCATCTCTTTACCTTCATCAAGATTGAACACTCACTATAGGTGCATATAAGGCCTTAAGATGTCTATGCAGGCTTGTTTCACATTTACAAGAGATTATAGAGATAATAATGGTCATAATTAAGGTGATCATATTCATATTTCATCATTTCAACTCTCCCATAACCTTTACATGCACTTTGAGCTCACCAAACTGAGTTCTTTCACTTGATTGTGATACCATGCTTCTTTGATTCATGTAGGTGCACATTTACCTAATTGGACTTTGGTCACGATGTGTGAATACCTTCCTTGAATATTTAAAGTCACATAAAATCTAATCATACATTTATTCACCTTGTATGGGCTAAAACATCACTAAGACACCATGTTTAGGTCATTGTCTACCTACCCAGTTGTAGGTGAACATTGTCTTATGAAGGGACACATGTAGGTGTCCACGGGGATTGAAACACTATACATCAATATCATCCTAATTATTTTCATGTTCATTTTTACATAATTACATAAATAATATTATTCCAAATTTGAGAGTATGTTTTTTTTCAACCTTGGGTGTCAATGGCCACCAAAACTCAAAACATGTGGATGTGAATGCAGGGTTTTAGTGCCTTAAAAGGCATCTTTGAGGCCCCAAAAAATTAGGCTCCATCAATCCTCTTGGATTCATACTTGGAATAAATATTATACATGTTATAGGCTACAATATATGCCCATTATGGTGCCTCAAAACTCTTTTTGAACTTGTTACAACATATATATAAAAGGGGTTAGATCTTTGTTTTCACTTTTTGGGGGAAAATCCCTGAATCTAGTCCTTGTTTATTCCAAAATGATTTACACATTTTTCAATTTAGATACCTCAAACAAGTTTTTCATGATCAACCAACATGTTAGGATTAAATAGGAGGCTTTACCATACTCCAACCTTCCTTACAAGTGTCTTCATGGCTCTATGGTACCACCTATAGGTGGGCATTTGTACATACACAGGCAATAGTTACTAATTTGGATAGTGAGCAAGAGATACATATTAGTGATCAATCTTAGTCCCTTACCAATATTTCCAATGTAATCTTATAAATATAGGAGATTGAAACATATATCATAGTTTCCATCTTAGCATGATGTCATCAAGGAGGCTCATGTAAGTGTGAATGAGTTGTATGGAGGCAATGAGCATGGAATGGAGCAAAATATGTGGATGGATGACCTCAAGAAAAACTATAAATCATTTTAAATCCCTCTAATGTATGATTTCCATTAATTATATCTTAATACAAGCTCCAAAACATCCACTCCAATGTGAAAACCTCTTACAAACACATGTTACAGAGCAGACATGGATAGCTAGTGACTGTTTGGTGTGATAAATGAGCTTGAAACCAACCTTTAAATTTAACCAAACATCCAAATTAACTATCTTCTACTCTTGATTACTTATTCAAATTAATACACCCTCATTATAGTTCCATGGACAAACTAGACAAGTCTCATACATGTTACCACAAGTGGGATTGAGTGAAGAGTTGACTATGAGGAATGGTAAGATTGAAATTTGCTCAAAGCATGGTGTGATGAAACCAAAAATTTAAAGAGGTCATGATAAGGCCATGAGACCTATGTAAAACCATCTTATATTCACATGAGACCTATATAGAAGACCAACATTTTGTAACAAGTAAGAACTTGACTGAAGCTTCATAATGGTGAAACCTTCCTATAACATGAGATAACTTTCACATAAAAACACAATGAAACATGAATATAAACATGAAGATCATTTTAGAAGAGATCAAACATCCTCTATATTTAACATCACCAATTGGATTATATGGACTTTTTTAAATTGGAGCAAAACCTATAGGGTGCAAGAAATAGTGAGCAGAAAAACATAGTCAACTTATCAGAGATGGTTCATAAAGTATGGTTGACCAATACTTATAATCTTGTTATTTAAATGAATATCTCTAATTTTAATACTACCTCCTAAATACATTTTACCTGAAGCTTCAACTATTTGTACTAAGCATAAACATGTTGACCACTTCTGTGTTTCTAGAAGGGTGAAGAAGGAGCAGAAAGGTTTTAGCTCAAAAATGGCATTTCCAGAGCATGTTAAGAATGGAAATTAACCTAAGGAATATGAAGAGATTTTACATATCCTTATACCATGTGTCACCTTCCCTCATGGGTCATACAAGTGCCAAACTCCCCTTTTTTAGTTGATTACTTGATCTTCAGTTAGATAACCTACAAGTTTCAAATGAGACTGACATTCCTAATAGGGAATCTAAATTCTTGGTTTTTTAAAAGGAAATAAGGACACTTGGGAACCTTGAAAACCATGCCACTTGTATTTATGACCCCTAAAGTCCTTATAAATGACTCAAAGTCATATATAGAGTTATTAGACCATGATCAAGGCTAATATAGCATTAAATGACATCAAAAGACATATAATACATCCTATGGGATAATACTAGACCCCTAAAACATCTAAAAACCAATTTTTTTAACTATAGGGTTCCAAATTTGACCTTGAAGTCAAATTTGGTCAACAATAACCAAGATGGAAGAAATTTTGGATCAGATCACAACTTCCATCTAATCATTGTTATAAGCCCAACATTCAACTCAGTAGTCAAATACTTCATAGACAAATTTTTCTACACCTTTTATTAGTTTGTTGTATTACCAAATGGATGATTCTAATAGAGTTTCAGATCGGCATACTAGAAAATCAATTAAAACTCTATATTAACACACAACCAATTATAATATAGGTTCTCAATAAGTTATTGTTGAAGATGAGCATGCACAAATTTGATGGAAAGGATGAGCTTAATTGGATTTTCCAAATAGACAAAAAAATTAGTTACACTAGTTCACAATCATGTAAAAGGCACCGATGGCTTCTTTATATTTAGAAGTGGATCAATTCATTTGGTATCATTGACTTTGTGATAAAGATAAAAATAAGAAAGGTATAATCAGATGGTCTAATTTTATGGAGGAGTTGAGATTAGACTATAGTAGGACATGTTATCAATCAAAATTTACAACATTGAGGAGGTTTTTCAAGCCTCCCCACTTAAGTGATAACATGGGAACAATACTAGGTTGTGGGTGACCTAAAGAATGGATTGAACCTTTAGATAGATCTAGTTCCCTCGATGCATCACTTAAGAACTACAAACTAAGCTACAACTGCTTGCAAGGGAAAAGGAATAGAGATAACTAAAAACAAACTAAACTAGGGAGGTGATGCACCAAATTGTTGACCACTATCACACATCTAAAAATGCACAATGAACATAGAACTGATCTATTCATACACTACTCCTAATTTGATTCTATTATATCAATATTTTAACATGAAGGTGGTAGATGATGATTAGGTAAAGAGGACTGAATTTAAAGAGGTCTAAAGACACTAATGTAATTGCCTCACTTAACCTTCATAAGATTAATTAAACACTTCATATGACCTACATGAATGATTTCAAACTACATATAGGTAAGAGAATGAGACAACATGTTAATGAGGACTAAATCAATACTAGATAAGATCAATCATTCATGCATAAATACTAAAATATAGTCATAAGAGAAAGTAAAACTAGCTTGTCTATTGCTTCAATCGCTTACCAAAGGATCAGGGATTCACCATACTCAAGTGGAGGATACATTACAATGCCAAAATCATACATATATATAGAAGAGAATGAGAAAGAGAGAGGAGATGGGCATTGGAGAAGTCCATGATAAATGTTAGCTCATGAGGAATAAGTTACAATAAAGAAAGTCTAAAAGTGATCAGTTATGAAGTCTCTTATAAACATTTGGGTACTTTATCTGATCCTCTTCTTCATCAAGGGTGGCGTATAGTGACTCTTGACCTTCTTGGATGACTCATCAACCTCATTCATGAAACTATCAATTCTTGATTTAGGAGTTATAAGTCTATGTCTTGACATGTCTCACTCTTTATCATGATTATTAGATTCCTCCAATGCTATCATATGCTACTTAAATGTATTTATCATCTTGGTGAGGTTGAGGATCAAGACTCAAGTTTCTTCAAACTGATAAGAACCTGCATTTCATTGAAAAGCTTGTTTGACTCAAATGAGGACCAAAATGATAAGTATATATTTCAATCCTAAGCATATTCCTTTATTTGAGTACTATTATAATATATTTAACACATATAAAACACCCTTTAGGTAATCATTCCACCCCTATTCAATCTTAAAACCATCTCCAAGACTAATACACAAGTGCATTAGGTCTATTAGGAGCTTTTCATGGCATATTTATTTACCATTAGATATCTTAATACCTCCAAATGGTGTTGAAATAATTTTAGACCTTATTATAATTGTTTATAATAATCTTACACTATCTTCTTCAGTTCATGGATGAATTCAAGATACTCCAATAGGTCTCACTCAGTCAAATTTCCTGAAAAGCCACCAGAACTTGCATTTTTAGGCCTACAACAGTCATTTCTAGGCCAATTTCCATACCATATCAGCCCAAACATGCCAATAAAATTACCATTAATGTGACTATGATACCTATACAAGACACACTAATAATTTTAGAACCAAATCAATGCATTTTAATTCAGTTAGAAGGTAAACATAGTCATCGGGTCACTGAGAGGGTTTTAGGAGGGTTTTAGGTGTGTAACCTTCTTAAGGTTGATTCATAAAGACCAGGACATTAATATATTGAATAATACCACAAATATGGATTTAATATGGTCTATAAAAACCTCATAACACCATTTTCTCCCTTTCACCCGCTCATTCAACTTCTAATGTGAGGAAATTGACCATTCTGGACTTATCAACTTATTCCAATAGGTCGAGTGATTTAATCCAAATGGTCATTAAACAATTATTTTTATGATTTTAAAAAGTTATAATAGTTATTAAATACCTCATATTAATTTATCCATCACTTATTCAAGTCATTTGACCTATCAAAATTCTTAAATCCTGATCTGCCTCCTAATGAGGGTTTGAGAGCAAATAGGCCAATCTAACCCTACCAATTTGTTTTGGTATTATCTTACCCTTCCAATGGATCCATCCTATGTGTAATATTATTATAGTTCCACACACACATTTAATAACCATGCAAACTCCACTTTTACTACAATAAACACATACTATCTTTAAACTTTTGGAGACAAACTTGAAATTTTCCATTAGCCCTGTAGGTGTATTATTTAGGTCTCTTGAGTATTAGACCTGAGATTGAATTTATCCAATTGGTTTTGACCATATATGTGATCTTTGAAATTTATATACCTTAATTACTCTTATTATGACCTCTTCAAACCCTTTATCATCTTATACAATAATCACAAATATGTTTTTTTTTCATTTGACTGTGACAGGGCTCTAGGTCCTCATTTAGGTCTATCAACTTGTCAACACTTGGGAATGCCTATTTTTATTGGCTTCACCTCCTTCACACATATAAAAATATTTAAAAATCTCCATTTATTATTATAACAACTCAAAGTGCACCTATAGGCCTGCACTTTGTAAGATAATATTACACATATCTAGCACCTCCTTCACACATATAAATCCCCATATCTAGCACACAAAGTGCACATTCATATAGGTAGGCCTATAGGTGGTCATTTGGCCTAGGCTCTCTCTTGATTGTGGTTTTGCCTTCTTTGAGACCATTTTTAAAATTTAAAAATTATTAATAATATTTATTCCTTATTTATTATCCCATATATTAATTTTAGTCATGTATACCAACTTTATCAACCCACTTATTCCTCACCTTATTCACATAGTCCACTGAGTCTTTAATTCTTTCATGTATTCACTATTTTGAGATGAAGAAGACTTGAACTATGACCTAGACATATTTTTAATTATTATTGAGAGTGTAATGATATATTTAATATGTTATATTTATGTCCATATGTTCACCATGTCCTTTTCAATCTCAAATTGCCCATTAAAATGTCTTGAGCCCTGCCAAGTTGCCTGTGTACAGCTGAGTGCATGTTTGCTCTCTTAAGAGTGATCATGAAGATCTTGGAAAAGATTTATTAGAGTATTTATTAAATTTATATTAATTATATATCATCATTATAAATAAATGTCCCATTTATTTCTTGGGTTTACAACTTTAAAAGCATAAAAAACTCCCTTTAGATTCTACAAGCCTATCAACTTTTCAATTAGGCCTTCTTGACTATTTTGATATTTTTATTGTTTCTCATAACATATCAAAAATTTTAAATCTTCCCATGGGAAATTAAATACCTTTTTAGGTATTTAATTCTCATTTACACTTACAAACTTTTCCTTGTTCATTTCATCCTACAGGTAGACCTGTAGGTGACTATGTTAGGCCTAGAACATCTTCAAACTGCCTCTTGCGTGTTCTTTTAAAGAAATAAAATGGTCTATGGATGGTGTATATTATTTACATGTTTTTTAATAATTAATTTAAATTTGAGATACCACATAAAATCCATTTTTATCTTCTCAATTTATTTTTCATGCTTGAAATGTTTGCCTACATGATTATATACTCTCAGTAGAAGCATGCCACAATGAGTTAGCTCAATAAGACCACCTTAGAATATGAATTCAAGTTGAGTTAGGATATATATATATATATATATATATATATATATATATATATATAAGTTTTAAACTTATAAAATAGCATATTAGAGATTCCTAGTGTATTGAAACCCTTTACTTTACCTCTCCATGGCCTCAAGAAGGTTTGCCTTGGATTGTAACCTATAACAACCCTTTTGAATGCATGGTCTTCTCTCGCTCCTCATCATTTTGGCTTATTTTATGATTGGATATGGTCTAAGGAGGTTTCTAACAGGATTTATATGTTGATATATGTTGCTTTTATATCACTTTAAGTGATAAAACACTCAAACTAACAATAACCCAACATGTCACTTCTCTTTCAGTTCTGTAACTCACTTAAATGGAGGTTTTATTCTTCTTGATGCTAGAATTTTCCAAGCATGTACTATAAAATGGTGTTATTGGATTATAATATTCCTAAATTATCTCATAAAACCATTCATTTACATCAACTAATTCACAAATACCTTAAAAACATCCAAAATTGAGCCTATTAGATTTAAAGTCTCTTTTCAACACATTAAATTTTTAATGATTATTAATAAAGTTAAGGATCCTAACCAAACAAATAATTCCATAAATTGGAAGGGAACTAGGGTCCCATGCTCTTCCCAAGATATTGGGATCCATCTTAATTTCTCCTTAGAGTACTATCCACAAATCAGTTGGCCTTTTGAGGATGCTAAGAAGCTCAATGGAGAAATGAAGAAGTTTTTGCATTGTCTGGCTCTGTAACTCCAATTTTTGCATGGATTTGGATATAAAATACCATGGGGACCCTTGGAAGAGTTTGCATATTTCCTATCAATATAAAATATCTATAAAATACCTCCAAAATCATGCTTTCTTCAAGAACCTTCTTATTATGCCTGTTAGAACTATTGGAGATGGTGAAACAAGTGACTATTCATCTTCCCCTGACTTGTATAGAAGTGGAGGAGTGCATAAAAATATTTTCCACCTATATTTTCCTACAAATATTTTAATAACTCCTCATTTGGTCATTATAATATGATGAATGATTAATTAATAAAGAGGATTCCAATGTTGTAAAGTAGTTATTTAAGACATTTGAAGGATGTGTATATACAAGTACAACATGATGTCATTACAAATGTGTGAGATGACATATGAATACCCCTATCCCATGATATAATTTTCACATTTTCTCTTTCCTATCAAGTATAATCTCAATATTAGAGTGTAAAATGAGACTAAAGTAAATGAAATACCTTAATCTTATCAAAACTACCTTAATCTCTCAAATTTTATTGAAAATACAATGTGATCAACTTACTAGTTCTACTTTTTGGTTGATTTGGTCAGTTTTAGATCATGGTTGTTCTTGGAAGGGTCACCACCTTTCCTTATTGAGCATGATACCTCATTGATGTGACTTCACACTTAACCTTAAATTTTTCAAACTTACCTTAAAAAATGCTAAACACATGAAGGGACTATAAATAATGACCATTTGATGACAAGATAAAGTGACTTAACTCTGCTACTCACTAGACCATCCTAAATGACCTTGTAAGTTGCTAAGGAAGACACACTACCTATCATGTTAGACCATGAATGACCAATAAAAGAAAACAACAAGGATAGATAACTAATGATGCCTCCATCAACACACAACAATAAAAAACAATGAGAACACACGCACAACAAATTAACAAGTTAAACCACTATGATACAAAACACTTAGAGGAAAGACAAGACAAGAAACTAATATATAAAACTAACCTATAATTACTGATCCTCCTAGATCAAAATAAAAATTTATGAGATCACCTCCATGGGATGACTTGGATTTATGGGCAATTTGCTTTTAGAACATCATGTTTGCTCTATAAACCCATCTCTTGACTGTCAATGTCATTGGCCTACCTTCTAGTGGATCAACAATAACAAACATGTCTCCAATGAACACATATTATTCTTTAAGTTCATAACTTACCTCATGTTTCTCTTTATCCATAAGATAACTCTCCAATATTATCATAGTTTCCACCTTAGTCTAAGATAGTTCATTAGGATCATGTTCTTCAACTTTGAAAAATACCTCATCAATGTTTCTGTTGGGAGATATAGGCCTAAATTTAAACCTCTTGAATGATATTAAATTATGGTTTACATGATTTATTATGAACGTATTCCTCTCCACATTGAGCTTCTTTAGACACACTAAGAGAGAAGATGGCATCCTTTTCAACTTTTGCAGATTAATCAAGAAGTTGATAACTAGCCTTAAGAAATCAAGCAGAGCTTTATTAAGTGAAGTAGTCTCTTGGGAGGATATGTTTTTAAAGTTACTCTCCTTAGACTTAATTAGATTTTAGTCCACTTGCAATAGCACATAACTTGATTCTAAGACCATAAATAAGTCTTGCAGGTGTTCTACACATATTGGTGACTAATTTGGGTATTCTTTTGCTTCCATAGAGGCTAGTATCGTGATGTTCTCAGCAAGAATAAAGGAGGATTTAAAGTTTTTACTTTGATAAAAAATTTGAGTATATTCTTCAGCCTTCACAACTAACTTATCAATGTCTTCACATGGAGTTATGGGTCTACTATCCAAGCTTGAACAAAAAATAAATAATTCTTCCCATAATGCAACTTCCTCTCAATTTCTTGAAAGAGCAAGCACATTATCCTTCACTTAAAATGGTCCACTAGTGACTTTGGTCCTGTCTTGATCTTCAAGTTCTTCAATAGGAGAAATAAACTCATTTTGAAGGATACTTTCTAGTGGGTAAATTGTAGCCAATTGATCAAGCTCTTCTTTTCAACAAGATGTAGAATAATCATCTTCAACACAAAAAGGAAGTTCAAAGTATAAATTTACTTCCTCTTGATCATTTGAAACCTCTTGAGAAACATTCAATTGTACATCTATTATTGTAGCTACTTGAACACATTCATCATGGCCTTCTTGGAGCTTATTTGCCTAACTTAAGGTGGTGGAATATTCATCACATGTTGCAAGGACACTTGGAACTTCTTCACTCATGATTTTAACATGTTCACTAGTCAAGACAACTATCTCAGCTTGAATTCCTTATCTCCTTTGTTCTAAATCTAATCCAATATTAAAATGAGGGTTACCAATGATGATTTATTCATCGTACTCACTCACCATATTCTCATCATGACCTTCTTGAGATCCACTTATAGATACAACCTCCTCCATCCTTTCAAGGACTACCACCTCACCTTATTTTCTTGGCAAGCTCTCTTTTGCAATTGAAAATTCATCTTCTAACCTCAATGCAATAGGTTTTCCTTCACAAAAGGAGGGGGTGGGAGATCAAGATAACTCTTTGGCTTGTTTGAAACCAGCTAGAGTATCCTTCCAATTTAGGATTTTGGGAGGGTTAGGTTGATTGTAATATTTTATGAGAGATGGAGAAGAGAATTGAGTTAAGGATGCTACATTCTTCTCCTTCCACTCTTCAATTACTCTATCAAACTTGGAGGTATCTTGAACTTCATGGATAGATGCAACTTGAGGGATGAGTGAGGGATTCAAAGAATTTTCAAGCTCTCTTTGTATATGATACCACAATCTCCTAGGTTGGTAAGGATAAAAATAAAAACAGAGGCTAAGGGAAAAATGGTTATGGATTATGAATTATTTTTTTCAAATAAGACTTTTATAATGGGCTTTTACATAGATAGAAGAAGATTTTTGATCCCCACTATCACACTAAATGCTAGAAGAGAGAATACATCTATATTACTTTTGGACTGAAGACTCTGAGACTTTGAGACTCCTAAGGAAAATTTTGAATGCCAAATACAAAGCAAGTCCATTTATTTATAGTAGAGAATAGGGTCTTACCAGGTATCTTTGCCTTGGTAGTATATACTATTCATTTACTTTATAGCTCAAAGTATTCTAATTTATGTACACATCAATTATTTAAGTGATATATTGTTAGATCCTCTAGATGATCCATGTGATGATGAATATGGTGGTTATGCTTCCAAAAAATCTTCTATTTTAGACAAAAGATCATCCTCACTTATTGGATAGAACAAGCATCTTACCTAGAAAACATGCCTTGTGTTCCAATACCTTCCATCATGGTTATCTTCATGGCATGGGACAATATAAAAGTAAGATTATCACTTAAGATTCCTATGTATGATGGTATGGATGTCAGTATCTTGGTTGTGTTTTTCATGTTCATGAATTAGGTGAGGACCAAAATGTGTTATCCACATATAAATACACTCATGATGATCTATCTAAATTTTTATTTTCCATTTACAGTTTGGTTTCCTAATGAGATCAGATAACTGTCTCATGAGTAATTCACTATTTAGGTGGTATATAGTGATTATTTCTTCTTGTTGATGCCAATAATTTGTTATATGTGTTGCACTTGACATTTGTAATTCTAAATAAGCAACATGAGAAAATCAAAAAAAAATTAATATGAAGACATTCTCTAGGAATTTCTTCCTAGATAAATAAACTTAAATTAGAAAACTTTTGATTATAAATCCTTGTCAAATTAAAACTAGGATATTGTTGGTGCATCAATATGGTTAGAGGATTGTGACTTAACTAGTTTTCTTTAAAAAAAATCTTTCTTTCAATATGTTAGACAGTGTAATTAAACTAGTTAAAATACCCCTGCCCCCTAATATACTTGCCTCATCCATCTTTTCTTATATGATAGTTATCTTTAAAAGTTAAAAATATAATACAATTAGTTATAATGACAAAATGAGGTAGATGCATAAGTTTAAGGGGAAAATATTCAAGACATTTATTAACAACATAAATTTCTTTATCAGATGAAATCCATTTTTAACATCATCTATGAAGACTCCACTGGCATATTCATAAACAATTATTTTCCATTTTCTATATAGCAGAGTATTCCTCCCCATGATGTGTTTGATGTATCTGTATATTAAAAAACTTGATCCGATTAAGGAACATGAAGGACAAGAAGTGTTGACACATTTTCTTTAATGGTTTGGACAACCTTTATATGTTCTTCAGTCCATACATATTTCTTGTTATTTTTAAGCGATTCTTGAATAACCATTATATCATTACCAATGTAAGAATAAAATTTATTAGCATAATTGAGCATTCCAAGAAAATCTTGGAGTTTATTTTTATCAAGAGTATTAGGAAGCTAAAAGACCTTTTCAATGATATGAGGTTGTACCTGTAATTCGCCATTTTTACAACAAGGCCTAAAAAATTACTGCTATTTTAGCATAACTAAATTATAGTATTGAAAATTACTATTCCTATATCTTTAACAATCTGGTACAATTGAGTCAGATGTTTTAGATGCACTTCAAGAGGCTTACTAAAAATAGAATATCGTCAATATATACACAAAAAATTAAATGTTCCTTGAAATATCTGATCCATATGTGCTTGAAAATAGGATGGAACATTCATCAAACCAAATGGCATTACATTCCATTGATAATATCCAAAAGGATAATTGAATGATGTCTTATTCTTGTCTTATAATTTTACTTGAATCTGATAAAATCCTGACTTACAATCAAACTAAGAGAAATATTTATAGAGGGCGACCTTTTGCAATAGCTAAGATTTATCTAGAATATGGTAAGGATAAATCTTTGTAATGGAATTTAAAGGCTTATAATTAATGACCATCCATTTTTTACTTCTTTTATGTTTTTAGTGCTTATTCAACATGAAAGCATAACAACAAAATGATAAATTAGAAGGTTCAATGAATTTTGAGTCTTTTAGTTCTTGAATTGTCTTTTCCATATTGGGATAATTGGTAGCTAAGATTGGAATTTTCTTTATAATCTTCATTTATTTCCCTTCTTTGATCATGATTTCCATTTCATGCATATTCTTATCCCAAAATAACTAAGTATTATTAGAATATATTTCTTCTTGTAGTTTTTTCCCTATTTCTAAAATCTTTTGATATATAGAATCTACAAGTTATTGATTCATAGTCCTAGGAAACTATTTTGTAGCATATGTAAGATGAGGAACCCTGATCCTATCACCATGGAGGGCAAATAAAACATTCTAAGTAGAACCATATGGAGAGTATTTGTCCATAAAGGATCCTCCAAGGAGTATATCGATAGGCATATTGTCATGTTGGAATAAATCATAATAAAAGTATATCCTTGTATATTTATAGGCTCATGATGTTTATAATGAGTACTATTAAAAGATTTCCCTTGGACATCTAAATATTTGTAGACTTGATTGGGTGCAAGTTGTTCCCAGTTTTTGATGATTGGAGATTTGAAAAAAAATGCGATGCTCCATTATCTACTTGGGCATCATATCTTCTCTCATTAATTTCTATAGATATAAACTAAGCAAATCTTCCATTTATCAACTGAATAATATAAATTGGTTTCTCTTCATCTTCCTGAAGAATAAAAGTACATACCAATCTATAATGGAGATGATTATCTTCTGGAGTTTCAACTTGTACCTTCTCATCTTTTTCCTTTTATTCTTCTTCCAGTGTTTCTTCCCATAATTTCGTGTTAGGGGTTTTGGGCATCTTGTATCATGCCATTAGTATGACCTTGGAACTTGGCTAACAATCTTTAAAATATTCATCTTCATAATCATCAGTATCAAAAAATAAATCATTTTTATTTAGCTCAGTTTGGATATTAGGAGCAACTAGTTCTAGAGTAGTCATTTTAGAAGGATTGGCTTGATGCTCATCTGGATATAAACTATTGGACTTATTTTGGATCTAATTATTAGAAGGCTTGAAAGTATAATCAAATTGTAATGGATTTGGATCTGGTTTATGCATAGTAGGAGGAACATAATCAAAATTAGGTTATTTTCCTCTACTAGATACCTAATATTTCTTACATGTGTGTGTGGTGGTCACCTTGCAGGTTTGGAACTACTTTCTCCTTGGTCTTTCCATGGTTATTGCATCATAGTATATGACTTTTCATATTCAAAGTCATTGATAAGTTGGTCAAGGTCATATTCAAGATATTAAAGAGAATTATCTTCATCTTGTTCATAAGCTTCTTCAAGCACTAGTTCAAATATGTCTTCTTACTGATATAAATCTTCATTTTCTTCAACTACATCCCACCACAATATTACATTAGTGGAGTAGACAATCTTAATTGATTTATTTTTACAAGAACACTTAGGGGTAATATGACCAGGTTGATGATAAATATAGTAATGAACAAATTTAGGAGGGCATAAAAATCTGTGATGCCGAATATATTTATGGTGTGGAGCTAGAGTACAACATTATGAGAAAGATCAACGTTTAAAGCATAGGTGTTGGAAATTTTATTTACGAACAAATGGTTTACATCCAAATAGATATATCTTAGGAAATTTTTTGATAGCACTAGAGGTTTGGTGATTATTGAGCTTTTGGGTAGCATGAGTTTGAGTAATGAACTGCATGATTTGTTGGTGATAAAATTCAATTACATCAGTGAGTGTCATTACAAACAAATTGAGGCCTTTAAGATCAATATAAACAATGATGCACTCTGATTTCAACTACATTTTCCACATTATGATTTTGGATGGGCATAGGAGAAGGTTTTTGAGGGAGAGCAAGTGGAGCTTGATGAACAATGGGTGAGGCTTTCATATAATCAAGATTTTTTTGATGTATTATTGCAAGTTAGAGCAAGTTAGGAGCATAATAATGTTTATATGGGAGTAGGAGAAGGTAATTAATATTGATGGTATTGGACTTCTTGATTCTCCCATCCTACTAACGTATCCTCCATGCATTGATTTAAATCTCTTATTTTTATCCTTTCATTGGTTAAGACATGTTTTTTTCTTTCCTCAAAAGTTTCCCACTCTCTCCTTGAAAACCGTAATGAATCCCTCAACTTTTTAATGAGATGAATAGGGACAACTTGGCCAAGCTCTACACTTCTATCTATCTTTCTCATTACTATTTCATTATTTAACATTTTCATGAGTAGTTGGGAGCCTTGATATTTTTAGCTTGAACTATATTAGCTATATGCTCCTACTTATATGTTAACTCTTGATCATGGAAAAAGGCCTAATATGCAAGTTCTTCTTACTTCCTATTATACTCCTTTATGTTATCATTCTCTTTCATTTGCCTTTTAAACTAAATTTGGAATTCTAAGACATTCTCTTCATACTGATTAAGAACAAGGCTTTGACAAGGGATATTGGAAACATGAGAAAAAATGAGACGGAGACAAGTGTTTTGGAAATGTTGATGTGCATCTAGAGGGCTACTTGAGGATAAGCCATAAACATCATCAACTTGATGTGAAGGATATGAATGATAGGAATATACAATTTGATCAAAATAATTATGAGGATGCATACCATTTTTTTGGTTTCTAGGCACTTGGATTATTATTCCAACTGTAAATCGCTTGGAGTCACCATTAGTGCTTGTGTTCATGCATCCATAGGCTGATGTCCTGAATAGCACCCTTGAGGAGGTTTTTCAAGCCTCCTCACTTAAGTGATAGCATGAGAAAATTCATAGGTTGTGGGTAACCTAAAGAATGGATTGAACCTCTAGAGAGGGCTAGTTCCCTTGATGCATCCCTCAAGAACTACAAATTAAGTTATTGCTACTTGCAATGGAAAAGGGATAGAGAAAACTAAAAATAAACTAAACTAGGGAGGTGATGCACTAAATTTTTGACCACTACCACACATATGTATATGCACGATGAACATGGAACTAATCTATTTATACACTACTCCTAATCTGATCCTCTTACATCAGTATTTTAATTTGATGGTAGTAGATGATGATTAGGCAAGGAGGACTAATTTTCAAGAGGTTTAAAGATACTAATGGAATATTTCCTTACTTAGACTTCATAAGAATACTTAAACACTTTGTATGACCTGTAATAATGAGTTCAAATTGTATATATGTGAGAGAATGAGACAACATGTCAATGAGAATTGAATCAACACTAGACAAGATTAATCATTCATGTATAAACATTAAAATATAGTCATAAGAGAAAGTAAAACCAGATTGTCTATTGCTTTAATAACTTACAAAAAGAGTAGGGCTTCACCAAAATCAAGTGGAGGATACATTATAATTCCAAAATTAGGCATATATATAGAGGATAATGAGAAAGAGACAAGAGATGGACGTTAGACAAGTCCATGATAAATGGTGTCTCATGAGTAAAAAGTTATAATTAATAAAGTCTGCAAATAGGTAGTTATGAAGTCTCTTATCAACATGTGTGTACTTGGTTTGATCGTCTCCTTCATAAAGGATGGTGTATAGTGACTCTTGACCTTCTTGGATGACTCATCAACCTCATTCATGAAACTGTCCATTCTTGATTTGGGAGTTAAAAATCTATGTATTAGCATATGTTACTCTTAATCATACTTATTGGAGTCCTCCAACTCCATCCTAGGATAATTCAGTGTATTTCTCATCTTGGTGAGGTTGAGTATCAAGACTTAAGTTTCTTCAAATTGATAAGAACTTGTATTTCATTTAAAATCTTAATTGACTCAAATGAAGACCAAAACGACAAGTCTATCTTTCCATCCTAGGCTTAGTCATTTACTTGAGGACTATTATCATAGCTTGAACACCTATCAAACACATTTTATGGAATAATTACACCATATTAAATCTAAAAACCATCTCTAAGACTGATACATAAGTGCATTAGATATGTTAGGAGCTTTTGATGGCATTTTATTTACCATTAAATATCTTGAAACCTCCAAATGGTGTTATAGTCATTATAGACCTTATTATAAATATTTATAAGCATATTACACTATTTTATTTAGGTCATGGATTATTTTAAGGTACTCCATTAGGTCTCACTCAGTCAAATTTTCTGAAAAGCCACCAAAACCTATATTTTTAGGCTTGCAATAGTCATTTCTAGGCCAATTTATGTACCATCTTAGCCCGTACATGTTAAAAAAAGACCCATTATGGTGACATTGAGAAATATAGAGGTAACCTTTATCATTTTATAACAAAAAAAAATCATTTTAAGTCAATTATAAGGCAAACACAGTCATCAAGTCATTGAGAGGGTTTTAGGTGTGTAGCATTCTTAAGGTTGATTCATAAATATGAGCACCCTAATATATTGAATAATACCAAAAAAAATTATGTAATAGGTTGAATAAACACCTCATAAAACCATTTTATCCCTTGCACTTGCTCATTCAACTTCCAATGTAAGGAAATTGACCATTCTTGACCGGTCAGCTTGTTCTAATAAGTCAAGCAAGTGCTTTAATCTAAAAGGTCATTCAATTATTATTTTTATACTTATAAAAGGTTATAATAGGTCTAAAACACCTCTTATTAATTTCTCCAACACTTATCCAAGTCATTTTACCTCTCAAAAATCTTAAATTTGGATCTACCTCCTAATGAGGGTTTAAGAGCAAATAGGCCAATCCAACCCTACCAGTCTTGTTTTGGTCTTCTCTTCCTCTTCCAAGGGATCCATCCTCTATTTAATATTATAAAATTAACACACACATATTTCCTAATCATCCAAACTCCACTTTCAATACAATAAACACATACTATCTTCAAACTTTTGGAGACACAATTAAGATTCTCCATTAGGCATGTAGGTGCAATGTTTAGGTCTCTTGAGTAGTAGACCCTGAGATTGAATTTATCTAAATTTTTTTTACCATATTTATGATATTATCAAGGTTTTATACCTTAATTACTCTTGTTCTGATCTCTTCAAATCCTCTATCATCTTATACAACAATCACAAATATGTTTTTTCTCCATTTTCCCATGACAAGCCTGTAGGTCCTCATTTAGGTCTATCAACATTGGGGAATGCCCCTTTTGATTATTTTCACCTCTTTAACACCTAATAAACTCTTTCATGATATATATTTTTTATTCTCACAACTCAAATGACCTCTATACCTCATAGCCAACACACAAAGTGCACATTCATATAGGCAGGCCTATAGGTGGTCATTTGGCCTAGGCTATCTCTTGATTATGGTCCTGCTTTGAGCCCATTTTGAAAATGTTAATATTATTAATAATTTTTATTCATTATTTATGATCCAATATGTTCCTTTTATTTATTCATTCTAATTTTATCAAACCACTTAATCCCTACCTTATTCACACAGTCCACTGAGTGTTTGATCCTTTCATGCATTCACTATTTTGAGATGATGGCGACTTGAATTGTGACCTAGACATCTATGTAATTTTTATAGAGATTGGAATGATATATTTAATAGTTTGTATTTGTGTCCCTATGTTCATTCTATCTTTTTCAATCTCAAATTTCCCATTGAAATGTCTTGAGCCCTGTCAGTTCCCTGTATACAGTTGAGTGCATGTTTGCTCTCTTAGGAGTTCTCATGAAGACCTTGGACAAGATTTATTAGAGTATTTATTCAATTTATATGAATTATATATCATTATTATAAATAAATATCCCATTTATTTCTTTATATTATAACTTAAAAATCAAATAAAACTCCTTTTAGATTCTATAAGCCTGTTAGTTTCTCAATTAGGTCTTCTTGACTATCTTCCTATTTCTCTTGTTTATCATACCATCTCAAAAAAATTAAATATCAGCATAGGATATTACATAACTTTGGAGTTATTTTAGGCTCATTTCCACTTAGAAACTTTTCCTTTTTCATTTCATCTTATAGGCAGACATATAGGTGATTGTGTTAGGCCTAGAACATCTTCAAACTACCTCTTGGGTGTTCTTTTGATGAACTCAAATGGTTTATAGATGGTATATATTATTTCCATGTTTTATAATAAGTAATTTATAATTTAAATACCAAACCAAATCCATTTTTGGATTCTCAATTGCTTCTTCATGCTTGAAATGTCTACTTACATGATTGTATCCTCTCATTAGAAGCATACCACAAGGAGTTGGCTCAAGAAGACCACCTTAGATGATGAATGCAAGTTTATGGAGGCTAGAAAGAGAAGTGTGAATATTATAAAATTCCATATTAGATCTTCCTAGTTCATTTAAATCCTTTGTTTTACCTCTCCATTGCCTCAAGAAGGTCTTCCTTGGACAATAACCTGCAATAACCATTTTGAGTGCATGATCTTCTCTCTCTCCTCACTATTTTGACTCATTTGATGCTTGGAGATGGTTTGATGAGGTTTATATGAGGATTTATAGGTTTATATAAGTTTCTTGGATATCAATTTAAGTGAGAAAACACTCAAACTAATAAGAACCCTACATGTCGCTTCTCTTCTAGGTCTACAAATCACTCAAATGGAGCTTTGTTTCTTCTTGATGCTAGCACATGCCAATTATGTACTATAAAATGGTTTTATAGGACCATTAAAGTCATAAATGGTCTCATTCAATTATTTATTTCCATCAATTAATTCACAAATGCCCTAAAAACATCCAAAACTGAGCTTGTGGGATTTGAAGTCTCTTTTCTACACCTTAACTTTTTAATAATTGTCCATAAAGTTAAGGAGCCTAACTAAAAAACTAATGTAAAAAAGTGGAAGGTAATTAGGGTCCCTTCCTCTGTCCAAGATATTGGGCTCCATCTTTCCCTTTCCTCATAGTACTATCCACAAATTGGTTGGCCTTTTGAGGTTGCCAAGAAGTTTGATGGAGAATATAAGAAGTTTTTCCATTGTTTGGCTCTATAACTCCACTTATTGAATGGATTTGGATCTAAGAAGACCATGGGGACCATTTAGTATTTTTTACATTACCTATCAATGTAAAACCTTTGTAAAATACCTCTAAAATCATGCTTTCTTCAAGAATATGTTTGATCTGCCCTTTGGAAATACTGGAGATGGTGAACCAAGTGACTATATAGCTTCCCCTGACTTGTACAGAGGTAGAGGAGTGTATCAATACATTTCTAACCTCTCTTTTCCTTCAACTCTTTCAATGACTCCTCATTTAGTCATTAAAAGATGATGAATAACTAGTTACAAATAGGATTCCAACATTAGAAAGCAGTTATTTAAGACATTTAAAGGACGTGTATGGACAAGTACAACATGATGTCATTATAAAGATGTTAGATGACTTAACAATATCCCTATCCCATGATATAACTTTCACATTTGCTCTTTCTTAGCAAGTATCATCTCAAAATTAGAGTGTACAATCAAACTAAAGTAAATGAAATACCTTAATCTTATCAAAACTACCTTAATCTCTCCAAATTTCTTAAAAATACAAAGTGGTCAACTTACTAGGTATGCTCTTTGGTCAATTTGGTCAGCTTTAGATCATGGTTGTTCTTGGAAGGGTCACCACCTTGCCTTCTTGAGCATGATTCCTCATTGACTTGACTTCATAATTAACCTTAAATTAGTCAAACTTACTTTAAACAATGTTGAATGCATGAAAGTACTATAAATAATGACCATTTCATGGAAAGACAAAGTGACTTAACTTTGTTACTCACTAGACCATCCTAATTGACCTTGTAAGCTATCAAGGAAGACACACTACCTATCATCTTAGACTATTAATGACCAATACAAGACCTTCATAATGTCTATCAACAAAGTTAAGATCAATTACATCTAAATTTTGAATGATACTCATTCATGGTAGTCAAGTTTTGGTTAATAGGACCCTGATGGATAACTACTTCAGTCAATTGGCCAAGATTAGAAAAATAAGAATAGTCAAATATTTTATGTAGAAAAAAAAGACCTATCCTTGAGGTTGGAGAATGTTACAAGGGTGAATAAGAAGGACATTCTTATGGGTAGACTAAAGGACCACATTCAACATGATGTACAATTTTTTATCCACTTTAATTATATAAGTCTATTATGGGGGAAAGAAAGTAGAGAAAAAAAAATAGATACTAGAAGACAAACATTCAATAGCATCAAAGATAATACAATCCTAATACAACATTTTACTCAACCAACTAGATCAATGCCTTATAAAATTGAATTAAAAGGGCCAAAGGGATTATTTTTTAATTTTGGTAGTAAATATGGTAGAGGACATAAATGTGCAGATAATAAGTTACACTATATTGAGTGAGAAACTGAATCAAAAGAAGAATAAGAATAGATGGCTAAATATGATCTTAAGAAATCACAAGAGGATCTAAAACCAAAAATATTTTGACATGCACTATCAGAAATCAGTGACCCACAAATCCTCAAGGTAGTGGGATTTGTAAATGCAAGGAATGCAAGTGAAGGATTCATAGATGAGGATATCTCATCAAGTGTATAAGTTTCTTAAAAAATGACTTGTTGGATTTGTGGCATAACTATTTTCACTAGAAGCTCAAGAATCACAAGCATCAACACCATCTGATCTTAAAACTAGCATTGATAAACATTAACTAGTATTAGGATATATTCCAAAGGGATTTCTACCTAGAGTAAATCATGATTGTTTCATTCAACTTTTACCAAAAATCCAACCACCAAATCATCAAACTTTATAATTAATTGTGTGTAAAAAAGAGTTAAATTGAGTGAATGGTATAGATGTTGGAATATTATTTATCATATTAAAATTATATATTCTTCTCCAATGGTAAGGGTGTGTAATAAGGATGACCATTAGTGCATGTTTCATGAATCCACAAAGCTATAGGTTCACCATGAAGATAAGTTTCTTATACCTGTAATTGATGATTTTTTATGAGTTGAATGGGTGTGTTTTTTTCAAAAAACTAGATTCTCAATTGGGATATCACCAAATCATAATCATGAAGGGAAATATTTCCATAACAACATTCATAACACATGAGGGCCATTATTAGTTTCTTGGTGTTCCCTTTGGTCTCACAAATTATCTTTTACATTTTGAATTTTGATAAATACCAAATTTAAGCCATTTTTAAAGAATTTTTTCATGGTTTTTTTAATGATATACTAATTTAGAACAAAACATGGAAATATCATTTGCATTATGTTGATCTGGTTTTGAAAATTCTTTATCAGAATCATTTTTTTATAAAATTTTCTAATTGTGTATTTGGTGTCAAAGAGGTGAAGTACTTGGGCCACATTGTATCACATGAAGGAATCATAGTGGATCCTAACAATATCAAGGCTATGGTAGATTGTAAATTTCCTAAAACCCTTAAGAACACATCAAAGGATACTATTGCAAAGTTATTAATAATTATGGAAACAAAGTAGCAAATTTCATAGCTCTATTGAAACATGACTTTTCAATTAGATTGAGGTTGTAACTATAGAATTTTATAATCTTATAAATGCCATATGAAAAAATCCAATTCTAGCAACTCCATATTTCACCAAAAAATTCATTATTGAATATGATGCTTCAAAGCATGGTATGAGTGTAGTTTTAATGCAAAAAGGAAATCCCATTATTTTTTAGAGTCACTAACTCAAAGGTAAGAATCTACTCAAGCCTATTTATGATAAGGAAATGTTGGCTATTTTCATTTGGTTAAACAATTTTATTCATATCTAATGGGAAGACACTTCAAAGAGAACATGGATCGAGACAATCTAAAATATTTATAAAGCTTTTGGAAATTGTGTCCTTATTTTTACCTTGATTCTTCAGATCAGCAAACGTGATCCATCATCAAGAGAAATAGACTTATATTTCTCCTGATGATGGATCATGATTAGTGATCCAAAACATCGAGGTAAAAATAGGGACGTAGCTTATTCCAAAAGCTTTAGATATTTTTTATGGATTTTGAAAGCATAAAATCTCCAATTTAAAATATTTCTTGGAACTAAGGCTATCATAATAAAGACAATATAAATGGTTCATTTAGATGTTGGGGTATGAATTTGAAATCATATACAAGATAGGGAAGGATAATGTAGTGGCATATCCTTTCTCTAGAAGAGATGAAAACACATGGGTTTTGTTGTGTGCCATGTCAATTCTATATGAAAATTGGGTGGATGAGGTAGAATTAGAATGGAAATAGGACACAAATATGTGGCATCTCATTCAAAAACATCAAAGAGATCCAATCACTTTAAATAAATGTTTTTGGAAGGTCAACTCCCTTTGGTACAAGGATAGGCTATACCTTTTCAAAAAATTAAGCCTCAAGCATAATGTTTTATAGGAGCTCCAAGATTTTCTCGTTGGTGAACACTCAAGAATAATAAAAAATTATTAGTGGCAAGCAATATTTTTTGTGGGAAGGGCTCATTGTAATGTACATAAATTTATCACAAAATGTTTGGTTTGTTATCTAAACAAGCATAAGACAATTAATATTTGGGTCTTTTGTAGCCTTTATATATTCCTAACCATTGATGGTAGGGGGTTTCCATGGATTTCATCACAGGGTTATAAAAATCAAAAGTGGAAAATTACAATATGATAGTGGTAGATAAACTCACAGAATATGCTCATATTTACATCTTGTCTCATACTTTTATACATGGTACCATAAATATTTTAGTAAGTGATTGTGATCCCATATTATAAGTAATTTTTGGATTGATTTATTCTCTTGTTTGGGTACTCAATTAACCCATATCTATTCACATCACCCTAAATTTTATAGGAAACCTGAGGTAGTCAACAAGTAATTTAAGGGTTATTTATGTTGTTTTAATTCTAATAAGAATTCCCAATGGGTTAACTCATTTCCACTAGAAAAATGGTGATATAACAACTTTTTTTATACTTCTTCCAAAATGTCCCTATTTATATGCATTATATGTACATCACCCACTATCCATAAAATCATCCTTTAAAGTGAAACCACGAGTTCAAACAATAGTGTACATTTAATACCAACAAGATGTATTTTTTGTATGCAATGGGCTAGGATTAGCCTACAACTATCCTATCTCTAAATATTCATACTCAAAGAGGTTAACCAAAGATCCCAATGATATGTTATCTTTGGGTCATGACCAAGTGTGGATATGTAAACCTATAAAGAGGAGTACCTACTCACTAATGTCAAAGGGAAGGGTTCCAAATCCTTCAGGCCTATGACACAAGGGAATGGCTCTAACTAGACCTCTAATGATAAAAGCAAAGGAATTACCTAAAGGTATTGTAAGTAGTTGTGAAATTAAACTAAGTGGGAAAGGGTTAGAATAATCAAAATGGGTAAGGATTTATGGTAGTGAAATGGGGGCGTAGGCTATCTAATAATGGATAAACAATAAGTCCAAACAGTCATATAACCACACTAATTATAAGTGTAGAGAAAGTCTAGACAATGACACACACACATTTGTCTACTTAGAAATAAACAACATCTACCCACTAAATGAAATAAAGGAAAGAGCATAAGGTCATAAATACTTACCTTGATAGGGACCCATCGGGCCTAAATTTCCCCCTTGGCTAATGGTGCTTTGTAAGAGAATATTGTGGTTGTGAAGACCTCACAGGATGGAAAATAGGCTCTAAGCCAACTAAGGACCTCCTAAAAACTCATCAATACTTCCACAAGATAAGCTTCCTTAAAGAAATGATTATACCTATAGTTCCTCCAAATGTGATTAGGGCAAGAGTGTAAGCGCAATAGAGCATATCAGTGAAAAATAATGTGTGTATATGATATGAAATGAAATATGATTATATATATAGTGGTCAAATGGTCGAACTCATACTAAACTAATGATATCGGCCAACTTGATGCAGTTCAGAGGAGTTGCCTGACACTAAACTACATCAACTAGGCCAAATAATATAAATGTTAGGAATATCAACTCATAATTTCATCGATCAAGCTAATACAATATGAAATGGAAACATATTCTAAATAGATTGCATTGGCATAGATAATGCAGTAGGAAATGAGGGAGATGACACAATCGATTAGGATAGGATGGAAGGAAGTAGGTAGAAGTACAAATATGAGGAAATTTAATTGGGAATTTAAAATATATGATCATGACATATATAGCAACATCTCTCGTAAATCACCAAAGGCCTACCCACCCTGTTCTTGATGCAATATTTAAGACATGCATTCAGGAAAATTGAAGTTCGATAGGTTGTTTCAATAGAAATTGTATTTAAATGAAAAATTAAAAAATATTATGTGTATACATATGCCTCATCATGTGTCACAATAGTGTAACATGGGATGGTGCTTTAGGAAAGAACATAGCAACACAACTAAGCTAACTGAAATGTAGAAATAACTAAAAGTAGATGATAGTAAATAAAATGTAAATATGTACCTTTGCTTACCTTATGGAATAATTTGTATGTGTAACACATAAATAAATGTGCTTGATGTGTGGAACATAAGGTGAACCTAAAAAATAGGAGAAATTCTTTTTTTTTGTAAAAATATTATTTTAGCACCTAAAAATTCTCTATCTTGCCAGGCTTCTAAGGCTTCTATCATTTTATGAAAAGGATCTACGAAAACAAAAATATGGATGAAAAATAGAATCTGTTGGTAAATAACTAAAGGCTAAAAATATTTTTAAAATACTATCAAAGGATAAAAACTATTCATTTGGGCATTTTTTTATTTTTGGAAACTAGAGCTCTATATCTCCAAATTTATTATTTTGAGAGATCATGGCTCACGGACGAGGAGATGGACATGTTGGTGGACACATCGTTGTTGCAACCAGATTTTTACAAGTATGTAGTGCATTAATTTTCTATTTATAACATTTTTGAATGAAATGAACTAGTGTAATAAATCTAGGTGTCAAGGTAAATATGTGTAATTAAATTTTCTCCAAAAAAATGTAGAAAAATAGCTCAAAATAGGATGGGAAATGAGTTTTTGATGAAAATTCAAAACTTAGGCCAAAGGCATTTATTATGGTTGAGGTGAAATTTTTTGTCTTTTCTAAACTGCATCTGCTAGGCCAATGTTGTTTGGAAACAAGAAATATTTTACCTAGTCAGTGTCATATGGTTAGGCTGCCGTATTTGGTCAAAATTTCACTGATTTTATATATCATGGTTGAGGCAATAGGAGAAATGTCAGGATGTTTGATGTGGTATGGCATGGCTGATGGTGCTAGGAGATAAAATTGGTCGATGTAGTTTTATAGGTAGATAATGTAGGGTGTAAAAAAGATAACCAATGTAATATAACATGGACAATATAGTATAAAATGGGGCACAACTGATTTAATATGGTACATGATTGATATAGTATAAAATAATAGAAATGTATAATTTATTTGTTTAATCATTTATTTCATTTTTTTTGAATAAAATCATGATGTGTGTTTTGTTGTTTGGAATTTTATAGAGGCAACAAAGACTATGGAGGTTGATGGATGCAATGTGGCTGATTAATATGCTAGAGATATTAATCATAATAGGCCATCTCATTTTAAGGCATTGGGTTTTGGTGGCATTGTGGAGTTGTGTTGCATTCTTATGAATGTAGAGCTCATGGCCATGGTCCTAAGGGCATGGGAAAAATTTATTGACACATTCAGATGGGTGGTAGATGGGAACACTATAGAGGTGGCCATCACCCTAGAAGATGTGCATGAAATCTTAATATTATCTATTATGGTCACATTGGTGGTGTTCAATATGCCTAACAATGTTGATGAGAGGTTGGCCATGGCATGATGGGTGGCAGGTTTGAATATGTATGATTAACATACATTAGTTGTACAGTAATTTGATGTATATATAGCAGTCATTTCAAGCATCTAAAAATCCTTGATCATACTTATGATAACATGTGTGATCTATCATAATTCAGATGGGGTGATTTTGTTGTACATTATAGATCTATGTCAATCTATGATAGATCAAGGCATGTGATACGATCTAAGTTTTGTCATTTGGGTGTAGTTGATGAATAATTTATATGGGTTATGGAGTATAGGGAAATAGATGATGGGCCCTACTATTATTTTCAAGAGATTGATATATGAGAGGTTCCCAATGTATATACCAATGGGACTTTATGATGTGGTTAATGGTGATTTTCCTTAAGTGAGGAGGTGGAGATAGGACCATGTTGTCCAGGTGGTCCCTCACATGTCAGTGTTATAAACCGTGTAGAGGGGATAAATTATATTAATTTCATACCAAGGGATGGTGGATTCATGTCCAATGTGGCCAACCATCATTCAGGCACAAGGGCAAAGGAGGATCACAGGGCACTACACTTGGCGAGTAGAGCCTCACCCATGTGATTGCATTCCTAGTCAATTTGGTTTGGCACACCTAGTCACTCCATTGGTGGTCCCAACATTTTGGGCCTACCATACTAGAGAGTGTTATGGTGTCATATGGAGGGGAGTACTAGTAGAGGTTCCTATGGTGCAGTCTTGGTAGTCGAGGGTAGTGAGATGACAAAGGAGACAACAGTAGGAGGAGGTGGGAAATATGTGGCAATGCCTTAGCAATAGTAGGGAAATCTTGTTGCATAATTGATATCCAATTGGACTATAGAGTGACAAGCATACAGGCACGTTCATCAAGCTAGAGTTGTATAGTCAAGACAATATAGAGGATTTACACCACCTCAGATTAAAGGCAGTTAGTAGGTGATAAGCGATCATGTAAATGGCACTATTTTGGGTAAGTAAACATGTTAAGTTTATCACTTTCATTTCCTAGATAAATAGAGATATGCATGCTAGGTACTAGTGATAGATAGATGGATTGTGATATATATATATATATGATATTTGATGGCATTTTGGTTTTTTTTGTAGATATCAAAACCGAGGAGGCATGATGGATGACTCTAGTGGATATTTACCACCATGATATTTGGCATCATGTTTATGCAACACAATACCATAGGGATGTTATATCTTGTAGCACTAGTGGTTGGGATACATGCTAGCTAGTTTAGACTAGTTGGAGAGGTTGCCTGAGAGTTACATAGATGAACACTAGTTGAGGATTAGGTTGTATTACCATCGAGGGTTGGACAAGAAGAGTTGTCAGCATAGCAGGCATTAACTTAGGAGAAGGATTCACATCTAGCTATAGTGGGTTAGGTGTCAGTGTTATAGGCCCAGGTGGACAAATTACAAGGATAGCTCTAGAGACTACAATCACAAACACAAACTCTACAATGGAGTCAGCATAGCGGGCCATCTGGACAGGCATCTATGGGGAGTGTGGCATACTGAAACATTAGAGATAATTTTTCACTATTATGTATCATTGTGATGTATCAAAATGTATATTAAATTTTGATTCATTTATTTATAGAGAATGATGTATTTTGGTATGACTCATGTTGTGTAATTTATGGATTGCTTTTCTTTCTAGCATTCATTTATATATCATTCTATGAGAAAATGATGTATGATGTATATTTTATTCTTTTTTATCAAATGTGAGAAAAATGCATGGTAAAAAAATGATGTATGATGTATATTTTATTCTTTTTTATCAAATGTGAGAAAATGCATGGTAAAAAAGAATATGAAAAATGAAAATGTTTAAGTAGATGTAGAATCAACAAATAAAAATATGTAAAACATAATGAAGTGAAAATGAAAATGTAAAACACAATGAAAAGTGAAGTATGTAAAACATTGTAATGAAAAATATCAATGAATGGAAAAATCTAACAAAGATATTGAATTAAATAAAATAACAATTAATGAAAAAATCAAACAAAGACATGTAATTAAATAAATATGTGATCTCATGTAATAGGAGTATGTTAAATCAAACATAAATAAAACATGTAAGCATGAAAATTGACAAAGTAAATCAGAATTGTGAAAAAAAAATTTTAAAAATATCTAAATAATGACAATTTGAAACTTAGTGCTTTCTCTAAAATGTGATGTAAGAAAGCACAACCACCTAATGACATGACTAGGATGACAATGAGATGGTGTGATAAGTAATGATGAATGAGTTTTTTAAAGGAAATATGGGTCTTTTACAAGGTCTTACAATGCAACTTAGAAACTAGGAGCTAAGAGGTGTAAGTAGGAAATGTGATAAGATAAAAAGTGATATCCATCGAGCAGAATATCAAAAAAATATGGTGTAAATAAGGAATTTAAATCACCACATGGGTGATGTAAAAATTCTTAACAGGAATGAGATATTCTAGACAAGTGGGTGAGGCTAAAAACTATCAACATCAAGCACCTATGACACTTCAACAAATTAACACAAAGTTTGGGATAACAAGTGATATACATAAATCATCTAATGAAGGCTATATGCATGAATAATAAACTGGATTCTACCTTTC
This sequence comes from Torreya grandis, assembly GCA_037957365.1. NCBI lineage: Eukaryota > Viridiplantae > Streptophyta > Pinopsida > Cupressales > Taxaceae > Torreya > Torreya grandis. Next base: position 260,763 of record JARHVA010009228.1, on the reverse strand, counting down.
CACATCGTATTCACTACTCCTTAGGACCCCTTACAAATCCATCAATCTATTATGAAGATTGGGTACCTGTATGAAAAGGTAGGTGGCACTAGAATATAGGGAGAGATATAATGATATAATGAGACTTCATACCCTAGTCTACTAGTCTACCGCACCCCAATGGACCTTGGCTCTATCATAAGACCAATTGTGGAGTTTGATTTTTGACTAAGATAGGAGATGTACCAAATAAAGGTCACGTTTTTTGGTGTGACCTGAATTTTAAGATATAATCTCCTTTTATCATTGTCTTTTATTATGATATAGATTTTAATTATTTTGGATTTTTCTATTCCTCCATATAGATTAATAAAACCAAAAATTGGTTAAATTAATAGCTAACACAATAAATCTTATGTTTAGTCACGAGAAAGAGACCTTGAAGACCATGGTGTCTAAAGACTCCTAGACTTACCCACAGGTAAGTGTGCAACCTCAAAACTGACCTACATGTACTTCAAGTGAAAGTAAGGAGAGATGGGGATCATGGAAGATTTGCTCATGTAATAAAAGTGATACAATGATGAATATGCGTGTAGCTTATCACAAGAAGGGAAAATAATGCACCAAAAGGGACAAGGCTATGTTGTGATAGTCATGTCACTAGGGAAGTCATACTAACCTACAAAGGATCTAGTAAAATCACTAAATGAGAGTAATAGTCATCCCAAAAGAGGGGTAAAAATAAGTAATCATTCCAAAATAGGGTTAAAATAAATGGCCATCCCAAAATAGGGGGAAGGTAAAGTAGGGTCCAAAGAGTCGTAAAGAGGCTAAGGCCAAAACATGATTAAAAAAAATGACAACAATAATGAAAAGACCATAAGGTGATACTTAAGCTCTAAAAAAGAAACAAAGGTTAAAGATAATGTGATATAAAACCAAATAACTAAAGAAACAATGGTGTAAGCAAGTGGTATAAACAAAAAATAAATGTTGAAAAGTAAAGTGCTAAAAATGGAAGAGAACCATGATATAAAAAAGATATGTACAACAAGGCATAAAAATGTTATATATAATATAAATATGAAATCATATGAAAATGTGAAGAATAATATGATATGACCCATATATGTGCTCATAAATATCGATATAAATCTTGAGATACATCATCAATAACATCTAGTACCTCTTGTTGTAACTAGTATCTAGATTTAATGATAGTCTCTTCTACTTTCTTAGAGTCGTGAAAGGGCTACCTAGTGGACAAGCTCTATAGAGAAGGTAGGAATACTGGAAGGAGGATGATGTGGCACCTCTTGTGAAGTATACTCAATATGAGTAACTTGTGGTACCTAGTGGTCGATATCCTTAGATCTATTGGAAGGCTTAGGTCAAGGAAAAGGTTGCCCCTTTGTTCGAGAATGACCCTAGGAAAGTTGTTGATAAGGTAGAGGCATAGGCTTCAGAAAGTCATCAAAGTGATACTGAAATACTCTACATCAGTATGTATGACATGTAGTGCATTGATGCCAAAGATAATAGACCTGCCCATGTTTGAGGATATACTCTATATATATATTCATAGGCAGAAAACTTAGACTACTAGGAAACTGGGTTACTTCAAAATGAAAGTGCATCTAGGTACTATCAAAGAGCTTGACAGTGAGTTGAATAAATTATGTTCATACTTGGAAACAACAAATGAATCTAAGAGTCACTGATTGTGGTGATTTTCTATCTAAGATGGGAACCAAGCCTTGTGGCTTCTACTATGCTAATAATCTTTGGTAAGCTTGACAATCCTTGGCCCAATGAGTAGTTATCTTATGGAACTCACAATATGAATCTTCTACCCATCGTCTAGGTGGAAAGTCGTATTGGGGTTTATCTAGAACCTCATCAAATAGGTCATTATTTTATAAGCATCTAAGAGTAGGTATATGAAATGGTGTTGTAGCTAATTATTTAGGAGGCTTCCTCAATGTGAGTCCTATCAATGTACTAACATCTCGATAGGAAGAAAAATCAAAGGATCGTAAACTCTAGAGAACCTATAAAGTCCCACCATAGAGTGATCGAGAAGCATGCTCCAAAGAGGCTCAAAAGTAATTGTGTGAAGAAACTAGTATACACTCCATCTCTAACCTATGGACATCAACCAAAGGATGAATAATGTCAGTTGAATGAGAAGGAGAATAAATGATATCAATTAAGTGAATGCAATAATAAGATGAAGGAGACTTGTAAGAGTGTTGAAGGGAGGATCGGTAAGAAGGATTTATGAGTCCTTATATTGAGCATAGCAAGGTAAGTATGGGTCATCTAAAGAGTAACCATAATCATAATCGGGTATATGAAGATCTATATGGAGGGAATCCACCACTTGATTACTAAAGGAATAGTGGGGAGCTGAATTTTTAGGAATGACCACATAAGTGAAAAATTCATCAGCCAGCTTCTTGCGAGCGAGGTCATAAATAATGGGGTAATTAAACTATAATGTTAGAATGGAGGTTCAAGGTTTTGATCTTAAGGGTGATCTCATTTGGCTCTTCATGATCAAAATCTAAGAGGTTATGTGGTATGTTTCCCACAAGATTGGGGTGACCACTATAGCCTCGGTTAGAGTTAACAAGATAGTTAAAGCTTTGAGATTCGCAGAAGGGGATGTTAGGTAGAGGTTCATTGGTAGGTATTTTAAAGACACCACATTTTTGGAAATGTTCAAAACTCCAAGGGTTATTGTCACCTTGAATCTTGTATATATCACCATTGTGGGGACATTTGACACAATAGCATGCAAAAGAGGCAACTGCTCTCATGCGTTGAGTTCAAGGATGGCCAATAAAAATGTTATTAGATAATGGGAAGTTGAAGATCTTGACCTTAACTCTAACTATGATGGGAGGGACCATAATAGGAAGATAGACACAACCAAGAGGATGCATTTGGTGTTTATTATAGGCTTGACACATACTTTGGGTAGATTTAAAGTTGTATTTAGAGTGTCCAAGGGATTTGATGAAATCAAGGAAGGTAACACAAGTGTCAAACCCTTCATCAATCAAAGAATGTTTGACTTGAATGTCACTCACTTAGACAATAATGGAAAGATGAGGGTCATCTACATGAATTAGTATATTTTTTAGGATCATGGAAGCGATGGGAAACTTAAGTGAGAAAGAAGCATCCATAATCTAATGGACATTTCTTCACATTGTTTTAGGATATTATCCTTGGAACCAAGCAAGGGAGCTTCTTGCCCCATAGGCAGAGGTTGAGTAATGTTCTTTTCAAATAATATCTACATCAATTGGTTACGATGACACAAAGAGATCTGCATGAGCTCAAGAAAATGGATTTGAAAAGGGAGCTTGAAAAGTTTTGCGATGGAATCCCATTCATAAAATCCTAAGAGAATTGGATAGAACTAAGATAATGGTACATAATGCTGAAGTAGATCAATTGAAGGAGGGGATAAGTGCATTTAAACTGCGTAGGGGATATATTGTACGGTCTCAACCTAGTCGATGTAGTTTGGTTAGGTAGAACATACTGCATCAAGATGGAAGATGTAGTTTGTTGCAGAGAAGCATAGGAAATAGGTTATATCAAACTAGTTGATGTAGTAGTCTAGGAATGGGGAATAATTTATGATTGCATCAAGCTAGTTGACATAACAAAAATGAAGCTATTAACATAAACTAACTGCATCGAGTTGGCCAATGTTGTAGGATATGATCTAGGAAGGACTATTTGCATGAATTGGTCAATGCAGTAGATTGGGAGTCAATAGACTATATCAAGTTGGTCAATACAATCATAATAGAAGACTAAGAACTGAAAAATTGCATCAAATTAGTTCAGGTAGTTGGAACAAAAAAATGAGAAAGACTATGTTGAGTAGGTCACTATAGTTAGAATCATTAGTGAAAAATATGAATGCATTGAGCTGACTAATGCAGTTGAACTGTGTGCCCTAGTGATAACTTTATCATACTCTACCAAAGAGGTATCTTAAACTATTCAATTAGTAGGATATGGAGTATGAGGATAAGAGTCAATAAAAAAACCACATGCCTCACATTGTTCATATTAACCAAGATATCTTCATTAATGGAAGAGTGAACCATGGTTTCAACAACATTGGTAGTGGTAAGTTGATTAGATTTTTGTGTATGTTTAGGAAGTGGACCTTTATAAGTGGCAAGGTTAGAATTAGCTTGATTGAGAGCTTCATGCTTGACTTTGGAGTCATGGGTTTTAGCTACATTGTCATAGGTTTTTTGACATTCTTGGATCATAGCTTCACGATCAATGTTATAACCAAGAAGATAGTCAAGATCAAGATGCTTAAGTTATCTACAAGTTTCATGGGAGTGTCCCCAAGTTCACACATGTTGGGTTTGCACACCCCACTGAGGTTATTGAGGGTGAGATTGCATTTTCAAAACTTGATTTTGCAATTGTGCCATGTGATTGGAATTAGAGGTTTGAAAATTATCCATTTGCTTCATGGTTTACAAAAAAAAATTGATGAGTCTCAAGAGTTTGTTTCCTAGAAGAGGAATCTTTTGTATCTTGTTGACATACACTAGTTGTGGCATTAACATGAGTATGAGTGTGAGCACTTTAAATAGGCCTATTAAAGGTAAGAACCACCATGTTAGTGGAAATACTAAGCATGGTAAAGGAAGATAGGAAGGGTGAAGTCATGTAATGACTTGCCCCAAATCTAGTAGAAAAGCTATGAGGAGGGGAAGGGGGAAATTCTACATGAGGTGGTAAATCACTGCAAGGTCCTTGCCCTTATGTTGATGATGCTCATTGATGTAAATGATCATTCCAAGGGTATGCACAAGATCACTTTCATCCTTTATGACAAGCATGTGTGGCGGATAGTTAAGAGGATCAAGATATTTAGAAATCGATTTGTAGTTCTTAGTTCTAGTAGCACATGACAATTACTCATGTCTTATTTTTCCAAAGTGATGTAAGGAAAATGAGATACAGACATTTTGTGACAATTGGTCAACTCCATCATATCTTGTTTGGTTTTTTGTTCAAAATTAACAAAGATGTACTCCATGATGTAAGAGGAAAGGTTAACTAAACTGGGTTGGTCTATGCAGATAGCCTATAGAAAACCAATTGTATCAAGTTATCGATGAAGCTAGGGAGGAAAAGGTAGATTATATCAAGATGATTGATGCAGTCAACTTGGGAACTGGTAAAAATGAAACTATATCAAACTGGTTGATGTAGTTTGGAAGATAAGAACATGATAAAGAGATTGTATTGAATAGGTTGATGTAGTCTAGAAGATAGGAATAGGATAAAACAAATTATACCAAACTAGGTGATTTAGTATAAAAGTAAGACAGGAAACTATAATGAGGTGGTCGATATAGTTGGTTGTAGAATGATAAAAATATGGATTATATCGAGTTGACTGATGTTGTCAGGGAGCAAACATAGAGGATTTTATCAAGTTAGCAAATGTATTCTAAAAATACATATAAATGTATCGAGTTGGTTGATGTAATTATAACACATAACATAGTATTGTATCAAGTCCATTGATATAGTCTACAATACAACAAATAATTTAAGTAGCAAATGACATCTGACTAATTCTTTGAAAACAAGATTAGGTAGATGTTAATAGGATTAAATTGATAGTGTGGACTCTTAAATATACTTGATCATTTATTGATTAGTGTTAGTCCAATGTTTCAAAGCATTGACTATACAGGGAACGATTCATGTAGCCCACTAACCCCAATTTCGAGGGTACAATGAGAGTAATTTCTCAAAATGGTACACTCCTCTCAAATGCACCACACAATCAAACAAATGATTGGCTTCCTAAGTTCAATAAAAGTCGTAATATTGGGTGTATGATATACCATGTGACATGTGAAAACTAAAGTTTGCATTTAGTGTTTTACTATAGCTATGAGTATTGGGGTAATCCCCTCACACCACGATGTCTTGTAAACAAGACAACACATATCCCTACATGATAGCTCCTAAGATTTTATATATTGTCAGAACATAGTATCTAGGGAAAACCAAACAAATAGAAAATAAAATTTGAAAATTAATGTCAAAAACCAATTTGCAGCATTCAATGAATTGAAATAAACAAGCAGTCAATTGAAATGAACTATATTATGTTAGAAATGAAACAAACATAATTGTATCGGTGTTGGTCAATGTAGTTATAAGCCAAAACATATTTGTATCGAACTGGCCAATGTAGTATGTGCAAACAAAAAATTATTCGAGTTGGTCGATATAGTTGGCTGGAAGAGGAAGCCTAAGACAGAAATGTATAGAGTTAGTCGATAGATTTGGATGAAATAAAATTGGAAATAGAATTATATCAAGTTCGCCAATACAATCCACTAAAAGGAAAACTAGACACATAACTACTTCGGGTTGGCTAATGTAGTTTTCTAGAAAGGTAAACTGGACATAAAAGTGTATTAGACTAGATGATGCAGGCTGTTGGAAAGGTGAAGGTAATGGCAAGGTTCATGCCAGGTTCACCAGAATGTATGAAATAAGCTAGAATTAGCCTAAAATTATCCTAATTCTAAAGATCCAGACTCGAATAAGGTTAATAAAAGATCCCAACAATATGTTATGTTCAGTTTGTGACCAAGTGTGGATCCGTAAACCTAGAAAGAAGGGCACCTACTCACTAATATCAAAGGGAAGGGTTTAAAATCCTCAATCCTATGACACAAAGGAATAGTTATATCTAGACCTCTAATGATAAAAGCAAAAGAATTGCCTAATGGCAATGTAAATAGTTGTGCAAATAAATTAAAGTAAGGGGGAAGGGTTAAAATAATCAAAATGGGTAAGGATCCATGGTACTCAAATGGAGGCCTATGATACCTAATAATGGATAAATGGCAAGTCCAACCAATCCTATATCCATAGTAAGTATAAGTGTAGATAAATTCTAGACAATGACACACACACACACATATGTTTATCTACTAAGGAACAAACATCATCTACCTACTAAACGAAATAAAGGAAAGATCATAAGGTTATAAATACTTACCTTGATGAGGAACCATTGAGCCTCAATTTCCCCCTTGGCCAATTGCTTTGCAAGATATTTTGTGGTTGTGAAGACCTCAAAGGATGGACAGTAGGCTCTAAGCCAACGAAGGACCTCCTAGCAAATCTCCAAGACTTCCACAAAACAAGCTTCCTTCGAGACAATATTCTACCTATAACTCCTCCAAATGTGACTAGGGAAAAAATGTGAGTGCAAGTAGGGCATATAAGTGTGAAATAATGTGTGTATATGATATGGAATGAAATGTGATTATTTATATAGTGGTCAAATGGTCAAACTCAGACTAAGATGATGATATCAGCGAGGCCAAAGTAGTGCAAAAGCCAATAATATCAACTTAAAACTACATCAGCTAGGTTGATACAGTACAGAAGGGAAGCATGCGTTAAGTAGACTACATTAGCCTAGCCAATGCAATAAGAAATGAGGGAACTAACACAATTGACTAGGATAGGATAGAAGGAATTAGGTAGAAAGGCAAATCTAAGGAAGTTGAATAGGGTATGAGAAAGATATGATATGAAATATATAGCAATATCTCTTACAAAACACCAAAGGCATGCCAACCCCTTTCTCAGTGCACCCTTTAAGGCGTGTACTCAGCGAGATTAAAGCTCGGCAAGTTGCTACAAGAGAAGGTTTCAGTAAATGATAAAGTAAAAAATATTATGTGTATACACTTTCTAGTCTTAGAGAGAACTTTTCCATGGAACAAAACTGAATAGAACAAGAAGTTGACCAACCCGTGAGTGAAAGACATTTTGAAGTAGGAGATTTGGTTTTTGTAAGGTCGCAATTGTATAAGCAAATGTCCTTGAAGCATAAAAAGAGGAATAAAAAAACTCACCTAAGTATTATGGGCCTTATCAAATTTTGCAAAAGTTTGGCCACATGGCATACAAATTGTAGTTACCTCCATCAATAAAAATGCTTCCAGTCTTTCATGTTTCATGTTTACAGAAAGTCCTTAGCCAAAATATTCCAACACAAATAGAGTTACTAAAGCTTGATGGAGAGGGAATAATAATCTTGAAACCTGAACTGATTCTTGAGGCATGCATGTGGAGGTTGCAAACTAAAGTGATCATGAAGTATCTTATCGAGTGGAAGAATGTACCAAGGGAAGATGAAGTTTTTATAGAAGCACCCACATATGATCAACATTGAGAATTTTTGTTTGAAGGTGGGATACTACGTCCTTATAATAGTGTGTGTCTAAGGATATATGTGGCCAACTTAAGGCATGCATATCCTTTGACTGGTCACTTGATAATTTATATATTTTGTATTGGTAAGAGTAGTCGGCCTTATTAGATTATGGAGTCCTCATGTCATACAAATAATTATATATGTATATGAGTTAATGTTGAGTATTGAATCATTACATTGCATATTTTGTTCTTATTGCAAGGATCATGGAGGTTTTCCCCTTGAATGTCTAAGTCATATATTTCAATACTCTACTCTTCATTTCATTTATACTGCATGGATTTGTTCTATTGTGCTCTTAGTTGCGACTAATTATTGTTAATTGCTCATGTAGTCAATTGAATTGTGATCTATTGTTGTGAATATACTTTTGTGATATAGTAAATCCATTACAACTTTTTAAGGCCTTTTTCCTTAGGGTCATTTTTTTCTTACAAATATATCACAAAAGTCTTATTTGGCCCAAAAATCATGGATAGTTTACATTGCCCCCCAATCTCCACCTAAACTCCCAACTTGGTCTAGGTGCTTACCTAAGAACTCCATGGCCAATGATGACAACAACACAATGCCTTTCAACTTTGATGTATGTAACAAACGGTGAACATGTGCAAACTATATATTAGACAACATGCACCACCATATGACATTTCCACAATTGTTCCACTATAATACACTCTTCTTCCTTGAGGCAATTTAAAATGTAATGAAATGGTGTGGAAATGATGGTGTACTCCATATTTCACATCTACTACTTCAATTGACAACAGGGCTTGATCCTAACTAATCTTATTTGTGACTCCAAGATGAATTATACATAACTTGAGTGTTTCCATCTTCTCTTCTTGCATTATTGCCTCCCATATGTGTTCTTAAGTAGGAAGGACATCCAAAAAATTCACTTTTAGCACTCCTATATCTAATTCCACATCTTGGATCCAACCCTCTCACCACTACATTACCCTCTCCTCAATACAAAGATCTTAATATAGATTATAAATTTTTAAAACTTAGATCTCCATTAGAATCCTTTTATTATCAACAAAGCATTTTAGTGTTTTAGCTCCTCTCATTCAACATTTATATTATATACCTTTGGGAACTCCATTGCCATTGTTTGGGATCTACATCTACACTTCACACTTTGTCACTTTCCATTTTCTCCTTATTTATCTTGATAGTGACAAGGAAATTCTAGTTCTCATAAAAATTGGAGATGATTTCCCCTAAGTAGGGAGAAAATGATGAGGACATTTGTTATAGTTTGTGTCAACTAAAATTGTTTTTTCGAAATCGGTAATACATATGTAAGTGGGTTGGTGGAAGTAATCCAAGATAGATGGAATTAATCTAGAAGGCAATGGATAGTTGGAATTCAGTGGGAGTAATAAACACTAAATGTCTTATTAATATTTTTAGTCTATAAATGTGGGCTTCACTTACAAAAGTAAGCATTCAAAAATGGAACCATATCACTTGTACTTGTGAAAACAATCTCGATCATAACATTGTTGTTTAATTTAATGCTTATGGATCCTTTGTATATAAAATTTTGACCACACCTCATTTTTAGTCTAGAAGATCCAACATAGATCACTATTTGCCTCAATTATAAAGTCTTATGACCATATAACATTATAGCATTCTATGTTATGTCCATTGTATGTTTGGCAGGTAAACTTTTATAATTGTTCCATTGTGTTGTAAACTAAGAGTTTGTTTTTCAACAATGCATAATTGAGTCTTTGCAATCCTAATCTTATCCCTTATGACTTTAATTTTTTCAAAGTGAAGTAGCAAATCCATTATATTGACTATCATTTCTATTTCTATCATCTCTATTTATACATATTGCTTATTTGGGTCTTTCGTGTCCACTGATATAGTTATGCATGATGTTTCTCTTACTAGTACAGATATCTTAAATGCATTTATCTCAAATACGTCGAGAGATATCAATCTTGAGGTTCTTATCTTGGCTTTTTCACATGCCACATTGATTAATAACTTTGTTACCTTCTCCTCCAGTTTCCCACTAATTGTGTTTAAATGGCCTCCATCAAGTTACACCAATGTGTTGGACTCAAAAAATTATTTCCAAGAAAAACAAATGGGCTCCAAACTCTACCATATGGCCAAGATATTTGATTGACTGCTCCAAGAAAAAAGGCAAAACTTCTAAATGATGATCAAATGAACACCAAATTTAAGGTTAAAATTCACATGTGAGAGTCAAATAGATGTCAAATTTAAGGTCAAACATAAAAGTGAACAAATCACCCCATTACACTATACCTCATCACTGCCATTGTAGAACACATATTAGTGTAATTAAAAGAGTTACTATGCAACATTTACCATGTTCTACTAGTTCATTCTACATTGAAGCTTTTGTGTGCCCTTCAAATTTTGTAGTCTTGCAGCCATTAGGTTCATGCATTTCAATAAAACCTTCCATTGAGGGGTCCTAACTTGTGGCCTCTCCTCTAAGGTTACCTTTTAAGTTCTACCTGACCAATCTTAGATGCTCCAAGAGGCCCAATTCCCTAATAGATAGTTTTGTGTTAGTTGATTGCTAGTAGGTTTTATTGTATTTCAATTATGTCCATTCACCTTCACCTCTTAATGCCATTACATTCTCTCATTCTCCACTTCTCTCTTCCGGCCACTTTGAGGACAAACCTTTGTTCAAATGAAATTTAGTACCTTTTGGTAACCCTCTAAACTAGTCATTATAACTAAGAGATGTTTCTCTCCCTCCTTCCTACACTTTTCAATTTTTTTAACAACTTGTTAATGAAGTGTTATGTTAATTTGTTGGGGCCTTTGTATGCCCTTCAAATTTTGTAGTCTTGCAACCATCATGTTCATGCATTTCAATAAAACCCTTCAATAAGGGTCCTAACTTGTGGCCTCTCCTCTAAGGCTACCTTTTAAATTCTACCTTGCCAATCTTAGAAGCTCTAAGAGGCCCAAATCCCTAACAGATAGTTTTGTGTTAGTTGATTGCTAGTAGGTTTTATTGTTTTTCAATTATGCCCATTCACCTTCACCTCTTATTGCCATTGCATTCTCTCATTCTCCACTTTTCTCTTCTAACCACTTTGAGGTTAAACCTTTGTTCAAATGAAATTTAGTACCTTTTGGCAACCCTCTAAACTACTCGTTATAACTCAGATATGTTTCTCTCCCTCCTTCCTACACTTTTCAAGTTTGTTAGTAACTTGTTAAGTTGTTTGCCAATCTTTCACTCATTTCACGACTATATGTATAGTCTTATGGTGTGCACCTAGCTTCTATCATTGTGACCTAAATCATTTTTCTATCAATGATATTCCTTTTTCTAATGGTTCATCACCACTATTGCCCAAGTTTGGGCCTCTGATTTAGCTTTCGAGGTTTTTTTATTTCATTTTTGTGTTTTTTGTGTTATGCATGTTCCATGTCATATTTGTCATTTTTTTGCAATTTGTTGCTTTATGATGTAGATTTACTTTAAAATGTGGGCATTACTAATATTCCCACCAATCTTTTTCACGTCAGTAGACGCCTCCTTTCTTCCAGAATTTGATAGCTTGATGTAAAAGAAACCTGCGATAGTAGGCAGGGGCCGAATGGCTACGGCTTCACACTATTTCTTCAAACTTAAAATATTACAAACTATTACAAAACTTGTTTCAGTTTCTAATTCTCACGATCCGTCTAAACGGGCAAGAGAATCAGAAACTGAAACAAGTTTTGTAATAGTTTGTAATATTTTAAGTTTGAAGAAATAGTGTGAAGCCGTAGCCATTCGGCCCCTGCCTACTATCGCAGGTTTCTTTTACATCAAGCTATCAAATTCTGGAAGAAAGGAGGCGTCTACTGACGTGAAAAAGATTGGTATCAGAGCCAAGTTTACTGTAAGTTGTGTATCATTTTTCCTATTTCGCGGATCGATCTTTTGAGTTCTTTGCTTTGAAAATTTCTTTGGGAAAGTTATTGCATCGAGTCACAGGCCGTTATCCAATTGTCATAGGCCGCTTTTATCTCTGCATCCCTATTTCCCTTACCAGAAATTTCTCGCTGACCAGAACCCAAATCTCCCCACAATGGAATATGGAAAAGCATCATCCACATCTACCGTAGAAATCATGAACGAATCTGAGTTCGAAGGCATGTATGAACTCCCTCCATTTGTCTCAGATCAAATATCGGACTGCCCCGATATTGATGTTACTGAAGATAATCTTGAGAAAGAAACCAGTTTGTTTAAACCTCCGGCTATTAAGGCTTCCCATGTGTATAAAAACTCTGAGTTAGTTAAATCTAAGTTTTTGTATACATCTACTTATCTATCTTTTGTTAAACCTAGAATCAAGTCTGTAAATTCCCGTCTCTCTCCTACAAGACCATCTACGTCTTCTTCGCGTAGATCTGTCAAAACCGGTCACATTTTGATCGAAGATGAAGAGGTAAATCAAGGCAATGATTTACCAGGAACTTTCATGAGTCTTCCTAGAGAAGACAGTATAAAATTCTACACAGAAGATACTACTACTCTGTACAGAGGAGGAAGATGGCCGCCGCAAAAAAGTGTCCACAAGCAACCAGCAGGAACTATGCAGTACTTTGCAGCTGCATACAAGAACCCCTCTAATGAGTTCAAGCAAAGAAACTATACTGCGAGATTTAATTCTCATTTTATGGAAAATTTTGATGATCTGTGTAGAGATGTTTTGTCCATTAAGGATACTGTAAATAATATAGAGAAAAAAGTATCATCAATTGATACTAAAATAGATATTCTAGATGATAGTCTTAGTTGGCTGTCAAAAGAAGACCAAAAGACAGAATCATCCTCCAAGCCTCTATGTTCAGTCTCCTTTGGTCCTACATTCAAAACTATAAAGAGATCACCTAGTCATACCCTTATGCAAAGAACCCATATACATTTCTAGCCTTGGTACTTGAATATAGATGACCTGCTAAACCCTTTGAATGAAATCACTGCCTGGTGTAATACCATGCGTGTCCTTTCTATTCAGGCCCATCTAGACCAAGCTGATAGTTCTTACTTTGCAACAAAAATTTTATGGGGTGTCACTAGTTTATGGTGGCAGTCAATGACTGAGCCACAACAATATGAGCGTGTACATAACCAACCCGATTCTTTAGCCGCATTATTTCTTTTATTGATTAATGAGTTTGCACCTCCGGTTGGTAATAGAGAACTGGAGTCCAAGAAATAGTTACTAAAAATGGAGCTCTGCGATTTAAAGCAGTTTGACGCTTTTGCCAAGCAATTCAGGCAACTTGCTTATGAAAGCAGATGTTATGCCTCTACTGAGATTAAGCTAAAAATTTTGCATGCTATGCCTTATAATTTGATTGACAGAGTGCTTTCTTATATTGACCTCAAAGGACTCACGATCGAAGATCTAGCCCTTTCCGATGTCATGGATTTTGCGAAGCAACAAATTATGACTTTAGTCTCTGAGACAGTCCATGCAAAAACTCAGTAAGCACCAAGCATCCCAGATTGCTCCTGTATTCCCAGAAACAGCCCCTTTCGACTGTCGACCATTTGTACAACCTCGTCGCCAACAGAAGCAGCGCCGCAAGCATGTCTCATTCAAGCGCCGCTCTTTCCCTAGGAAACATTCTTATGCTCCTCCTCATCGTTTCCTCAAAAAATGACGCAATGCTCGTCCTCCTTCCAATAAGCCGATTTGCTATATTTGTCGCAAACTCGGCCACATTGCTCCCAATTGCTCCTGCAAAAATCCCGCTGTTAAAGCTATTTTTTCCTCTGCCGCAGCAGCCTGGTGGGATATAGTCGACGCAAATGAAGATCTGTATCTTCAAGAAGATATCTATGAGCCTACACTCGAAGATTTTCCTGATGAAGACTTTGATGATGAAGAAGATGCAGCAACTCTTGAATCACTTGCAGATGAACTAGAGCAACCAATGACAAATATGCAACGTGGTGCAAGACACTACAGACCCCGACACAACGACTGGTCAATCCAGTTAAATGAAGCATATGGAGCCTGGTCACGCCATCACCATGAAGTACCTGAGCGACCAAAGAAACCAAGAGGAAGAGGATACTCCAGAGGAGAATCATCCAGAGGGAGACAACGCTCTATGCCGAGACAACCACCCACATTGCAAAGACTCGAACATCCTCCTGTGCAATATCCAAGCTCTTTCAAGCCAAGCGACTCCTGGATAAAGAATAAATTCACCAGCAGAGAGCCGCCAAAAGAAATAAAAGAGCCATTGTGGAATCAACTCCTACCAGCAGAAGAACCAACTATAGCAGCAGAATCTCAGTGGGATGACGACAATGAAGAGGATGAAGTCGGAAGCATGTTCTATTCCGACCAAGATTACTGCCTTGGTGAATGCAGTAACTTTCAAAAAGAAGAAGCTGAACCAGAAGAAGTCTACCCTGAACCAGTAATTGTTCAGGACCCAGGAAGACAAAAACTGGTATGTACCAGTATTCCTTCTCTAGAACTTCCACAACCTGCTTATTTAAACCATTTGATTAATGGCAGATTTGCCCAATTCTTTACATTAGAAATAAATGGCAGACTGGTAGACACACAAGTAGACACTAGTGTTTCTCTCTCATTTGCTAAACCACAGCTCATCAGTGACTGGAAGACACTTGATGAAGCATCAGCGTATAAGAGCATACATATTCATGGGAACAATTTCACCTGTACAAAGTACAAATTATTCCCTGTAAATAATTTATGGCAATTTTGTTAATTGCTCTTCAAGAATTTCGTTTTTTCCATTAACTTATGAGGATTTGCTTCTACAACTATTAATCCAAATTTTTTAGTGTTCCCTCACTTCTATGTTATCTAGTCCCCTATTGAGATTCATTGCCCCTTTTATGTACAACTCTATTGTACATATAAGCAAGGTAGATGTGGGGTTATGTCTCCTTCCCAACTTGGGTCTCTTCTTCAAGTTCATTGTTGTTTGATAGATATGCATTGTTATTAACCCTCTCTGATGGACTAAAATTATGGACATATTCTAATGATTTGCTCAAACTCCAACCCTTCATGTACCGTCGTGACTTGCTCTACCTCTAACCTTTTGAGTATCTATATCGTTTGGAGAGTTTGATTTCCATCCTGATATGCTTGGATGTCAATGTAACTTTGATGGAATTACTACACATCTTTTATGATCCTACTTGTTTGTTTGCTAGCTTGTATTTGAGAAAGGCAATTTGCATCTCAAGTTTGATTTATCAACATAGAAATTTTGCATGTGCTTGATGTAGTATTAGTTTGTGGGTACCATGGATTATCTTTTGGTAGATGAATGAACCAAGTATATGAATGAACCAAGTATTCCAACCACACCACCAAAATAGGTGTTAGGGTAAGGATAAACCAATAAATACCCCATGTGTGGGGTACCATAATTGGCCCTGACATTGAATAGTTTAAGGTTAAGTTGGGAAGGCACAAGTTCAAAATCAATGGGAGTAGGGTGTGTGTGCCATATTCTTAAGTAATGGGGGCCTACTTGTACTTGTACTTATTTTGCCTAAGTTGTATGTGTTATTCATTTGGAGGTGTGTTTTCCATAACACCCTAATGGTGTTTATTGATTAGAGCTCAAGTTTACCTGAAAAGTTTAAAAAATTTATCCTAATTTTTGGATGTGCTCAAAAACTAATTAGAAAAAAATACAACACTCGCCCAATATGCCCTTAACCCATGACGCACCTTAGTAACAAAAATGAAATAGAAAAATATTATTAAGATGAAACATAATAATATCGAAAAACATGAAAAACTACAAAAAGTGAAGCTATGGGGATCTCACATGATCCTTGAACAACATGGGATAGAATATTACCAAGGCAACTAATTTAAGTTCAAAAAGTAGCAGCATTGTGGCCCTTGCAAATTCTAACCTTTGTTTTTTGGTTATGTTGTGTTTGTCCCATGCTTGTGTATGACCAATCCCTTGTTTAAATCTCTCTCCAACCACATGGTCTTCACCAAACCTCACAAAGTCTATGGCAAGTTGAAGAATTGAGTAATTACGTAAAAATTTTCCAAGAGTAAAATCATGGAAATACTAGAATTTTGTTCTTTATAAAATCTTTGGTGTGCTTGCTGAGGAGCTATGTACATTGTCCCAATGTAGTAAATCAACAAGTTAAAAACACAAAAAGTGTAGAACGCAGAAGGATGTGTAAATGACACAACATATGAAGGAAATTTTCTGCTCCATGTCTAAGCTCAAACAAAAGAAACAAAAAGAAAAATATTGCATGATGCCCCCAACACCACCACAGAGGTGCAAAAAATAAAGAACAAAACCCAATGGTAGAGTGCACAACCAAGTTTGTGTGAGATCAAATAATCAACTAAGTCTACACTCAACATAAAAGGAGAAATAAAGTTTGAAAAACTAGGTTAAGGCAAGTCTTGTGCTCAATGTCCAATGCTACATTCAAATTTGCCAAAACTCAAATGTGAGAACACTAAAAATAAACAACCCAAAGCCCAACTAAGTGCTCTGAGCACTAAACGTTAGGCAATTTCAAATGGCATGTATAAATGTGACAATTGCACTTTCATTTGACCTCTTAAAGCAAACCAAGCATACAATAGGGACAGTTTGTACTACTTGTATGTCTTGTTTGCACGTATATGCATCTGCCTTGCCAAAGGATGGTTTAACTTGTTTGAAGTCTATTAAAGTTTACATTCAGCCTAAAGAAATCTATACAAGGCATCATATCATAGCCACTGGAATCAAAAATCCAACAAAAACCTCCAAGGCAAAGCTCCAATGACTTGGAAGATAAGAACTTTAGGAAAATCAAACCATAGATACATAATCTTAAGTATGACACATACATTTGACAATTTTAGGGCCTTTTGAACTTCTTGTCGACAATATGGCATTGTGCATTGCTTTCAGCGGACAAATCTTCCATGGTGAGTACATTTAAGCTTAGATCTATGAAAATCATGTTTTTTTTACATTAGACACACAAGCACTTCATGCTGCCGTGGCAGGTATTTCTCATGAAGTCCTATGTTTTTTCATAGTGTGCACCATAAAATTGATTTTTTCCTACAATCTGGGACATATCACTGATATTTTACAAGTATCAAAAGCATACAAACCCATAACAAAGCCATTTGGTACACAAGCATGATACATGCGCAAGGGATTCTAGAGATCATCCCCTGTTGAAAATTAGACGAATGTTTCTCTCAATATTTGGACAAAAGTTGTGCACTGCAAGAGCAAATAAGTTGCAGTAGATGGTTCTTTTAGATCTTAAACAAATATGGGGAATGCTTATTTCACCTAAGCCTAATCAGAAGTTTAGTATGGATTAGATAGACACTTTTATTATGAAAAATCCTCTCCACCAAAGACAAGTCGAAGTTTGACATTTCACAAAACATAAGATCCTGCACAATAGTATCTAGATATTGCTTCCTTTAGATCACCCTATAAAGATTGCGATGTCCTACTTAATAGAAATTTTGACGTGCTAGGTTTCTCAAAACTTATGTATCAAATTTTGAAGAAAAAAACATCTTTAATATGCATACGATCATTAGTTCTCTCAAGAGGCATCTTCTCTCATTTTGCATAATATTCAATTCAACTTATGTTTCCCCACTTCACTAAACCCAATTTCAAGGAATTTCTGTGAATCAACGACAAATTCAATCAAAAGATTTATTCTTGTAAGATGATTGTGAGATGCCCATCAAAGGAGTGGGAGATCGGTTCTTCAAAAAGGGTCAAGCATATATCAGAATTTTGGGCTCAAGATTCTCCTTTTCTACCTCTAAATTTTGTCTTGTACAAGTTGATTTTGTACGAATTCATCAGGCAAGCTCTTCCAAATCATAACTGAGTCAGCTCTTCAAAATCATAACTGAGTCGGTGGCATCCTGGTGTATTCATTGTTGCACATATGCAAGGCTTCTCTGAATTGGAATAGAAAAGAGGAAATAAAGGGGAACCTCCTTCCACAAGTGTTCTTCCTACAGCATATGTGCTTGCCCAAAACCGCAGCTGCCAAAATATTGACCCAGGAATAATGCTCTCACATACTACAAAAGGCCATTAGGATTATCCCTACCGGACTTGAGTCAATATTATCCGTACGCTAATAGAAGCTGGCCACAAGCTTCAATCTTCACACCTGTACTAAAGCGTGCCTTGGCTCAAGAAGGATCTTTTCCCACAATTATTTTCTATGGAGGCCGTGTATGCCTGACCAAAATGGCAACCACCAAAAGGCAGTCAATAATACCCTCAGATGCTATCTATGTCATACCATATCCTAATAATCCCAATTTTCAGTTGTATCCTTACTCATATAGATATCCCGGTAACTTATGCCCTGTCATCCATTCAAGCAGTGGACAAAGTTTTAATGTTCTTGGAGAAGTAAAATTTCCCATTCATTGCCTGGAAAATAAAAACTATAAGGTGAGTTTGGTAATAGCAAGCCAGCTCTAGCCAATCAAGCTCTTGCTGCTGAGAATCTGTGGAAATAGACTACTCCCCTATATCCTGTGGACACAAATAATATTTGCAAAATATAGTGATAATGCGGAGAAGCATAAAGATTTGGATTATATTTCCATTTTTGTCTTCTTAATTTGGAAAAATATTCATACTATAGACATTGTTTCTTTAATCTTTCTAATGGTAAAAATTTGTGCATGGAATGATAAAATTCCTGGTGTAAGGGACCCAGAATTAAAACCAATTGTAATTTAGTTAATGGAGACATTAGTTTTACATGTCATTAGAAAAATCCTAGAGGTAGGTTCTCAATTTATATGTCATGCTAAAGGAAGGTTTAAGACTGCTGCTTCAAACAATAATAGATTCGTTGATTCGAGGATACACATTGGCTTGATAATTTACACAACTAAAAGAGACTATTTGAAGTTCTGGAATTTCAGCATTCTCCAGAAGTCCTCAGCGTCCATAGGTAAAAGGTTTGGATGACGAGTACCCTATATTTTCTGCCAAAAGCAAAAATGTTCCTTCTGCTGGAAGCTCATTAGAAACTTCTACTGTTCAAAACTGGAAAAGGGTATCTCTGGCCCTCCAAAATGTGTGGTGTCTGACTGAAGAAGAAACTAACAGGCACATCTTCATAAGCTGCAGTTGAACTAAAGAATTTGGGCTCTCCTTGCCCGGAACGGTTAGTAATTTGGACGTAAGTGGCCCACAAAATTAACCTGCTAAAGGGGTTAGGAGTAAATCTTTCGTAAACAACTTGTATTGTAAACAATGTTATTAGACTAAATTTTGATGGGACTTTTGAGGCCAAACCTACAGGATCTTTTGGAATGCTCCTCTATTGACCATGGGCATAACTTAAAAAATGTAGTTTAAAATGGCTATAGCACTTGGGATCAAAGCTTTAAGTGTAGAGGGAGATTATTTGCTGATCGACAATGCACTTCAGAATGCATGACTTGAATAATGTAAAAGTAGCAGAATATGTTATAGGATATAAAACGCCATAAAACATGGACTCAAAAGACTTAATTGTAGAGGGAGATTCTTTGTTGATTATCAATGCGTTTCAGTAGCAATATGTGTCCAATTAGACAATTAGGGCCTAATTTCTGAACCATTTTTGTTATCCAAGTATATTAATTCAATTTGCTTTTCCTGGTTTTATCAATGCAATTAAGAAGTAATATGCATCCTATTGGACAATTCAGGGTCTAATTTCTAAACCTTTTCTGTTATCCAAGAATATATTAACTAAATTGTTTTTCCTCGCTTCCCATGAACCCGAAAATGCATGCAGATGTCTCCAAGCCCATACGGAGGTTAAACCACCAATCTACAGAAAGGATTGGGTCCCTCAAGCAAATGGATATTGGTAATCCTGAAGTTTGAATGTTAGGAATAAGAGAACCTCTTAGTTCGTGATAGGGTTGATATAAGCTTTAAAGTTTATTACTGGTAGAAAAAGAGGGGACGAGATTTAAACTAGACTCCCATCCCTTTTGAAAATATGCGACAGGAAACAATGGAAAGATATGGTAAAGTGGAATACATGGGTGGAAGAAAGAACTACTTTCATTGGTTAAGTTATTAGTTGAAGAGGTAGTTCATAGGCCAGTAGCATTATGAATTAATAGGACAGCTAGGACCCATGGAATAGCAATGCGGCACAATGTAATTATAACAAAGCACTTCATGACTCTCACAAGAGGTGACATCTTTCTTGTACGGGTCAAGTGAATCTTCTGAGATTGAAGCCAGCATGGGCAAGTCCAGTGATAGCAATTGGTCATGTGGGTCTGTTGAGAATGAGATAGAAGCCAGCATGGGCAAGATCAGTGATAGAAATTGGTAAAATGACAAAATATGATATCATCAGTTTTAGTTACTCAAGCGAGAAGGCATATCAATTGCCACCTTTTATGAAAATCTTAGAGAATTTCACAGCAGTTTGAAACAGTTTTATAGCTTTGAATAGAGGTGAAGAAGAGATTCATGCACCTCAACATCACTTTCTGCCCACATCCTAATCTTTTCAATCCCTAATTTAAGAAGATGGAGGAACCTGCATATTATTCGAAGAAATAGGGCTAAAAAAAATTCAAAATTAAGACTAGTTGGATATTAGTGACTTCTGTCTAGGAAATAAGCCCACCTGCTGAATATGGAAAACTCTAAGCTGTTCTCTGTGATCAACCTGAAGGAACGTCAAGTGATGGCAATAGGAAGAGTAGGAACTACAGGTGTATGGCAGGTCAACGCTACATTTAGGCTGAGTTCTTGTCAGCATAGGTAAGGGCACTCCTCATTATGATATTTCAAGCAATGGTTCTTTTGATTCTGCAATGAAAACTGTCTGATAGTAAGAATAAAATGATTTTTCTAATTTTCTAATTTGCTAGTCCCATCAAGATGAAGCTTATATTTAAGTGGGGAAAATTATTTATTTAAATTATCAACAATTGATTTGCTTATTAATTATAGGTAAGACAGTTGCTGAGGGAGACAGGCAGTAGAAGTATCAGATGCTATAAATCGGCATACACTTACTGTGTAAGCATCAATTTCTACTTGGATCCCTATCAGCCAGTTCTGCTTATTCACCCTGTTTCACATAAAATCAATATAGATATTTAAAACTTTTCCACTTCATCTCCTTCACACTCACATTCCATGCAAATTATCATAGAAGCTACCACATTTCACATAGGTCGCTTCCTTTTTTGTTTAGCATCGATAATATTTTTTGTTGTTAATTCGCGTTTAACAAGTTCAAGTTTATTACCTGGCTTGATCATAAGGTCAAAACCCAAGAGTACAAAAAATACACTTACCTTTATATTAAATCTGATGATTAATTTCTTATTATAGATAAAAACCATAGTTGATATTTAATTATATATACTCCCTTTTACTCATTCTGGAAATCTTAAAATATAATCACCTGTGTATTATTTTGGGAATTTAGGTTCGTAACATAAGTCTGTTCACATGCCATTAGAGTCATGGACAACTGGCTACAAGAAAGAGAAGGGGTCATGCATAGAGGAAAACTATAATCCAGAGTGAGAACCTCTGATGCTCCCGTTAATTGCAATCAACCAAGTCTACTCATTCTAGAAAGGAAGAAATAAGTGTAATGTCAAAAAACGACCAAAGTTGCTCAATGGGAATTCCAACGATAAAAATAAGTATCTAAAACTAAAACTAGGAAGAAGCTATCCAAAATACCATTATGGAGTCAAAAAGGTTGTGATGTAATGGTAAAAAGGTGCATTCATAAAGAGAGTGACCCAAGTTCAAATCACCACACCACAATAAGGTGGCCCATAACATGGAGGATCTGTGTGAGTATAGTAACGTGGCCAGGACTGGGTCAGTTCCTCCAGAACTCATCTAGGCCCAGTGATGTTCTTAATTACCCTTTGACAAAAACAATATTATTCTGGAATCTCAAAGCCATAATGAGAATATTCGTGCCATTTAGGTTAATGGGGCAGTTTAGATATTAATATTAATCCAAGAAGGCCTCACCAATTTGCGAGAGCAAATGAAGGCTCTGTAGAAGAACGATGCTGTTATGGCTGAGCAAATTGTTGATGTGCTGCCAAGATGGAGAAAGAGGCTGACTGTACAAGGTTTTAGAAGACCTTGTGAATGTCAAACAGGAATTGGATATCGTATTTACAGACCTAAAGGACGTGGGAAGTAACTTGGAAGGAAATACCTCCTTAATTCATAATTTTTTGAGATAATACTTTTGATGCTCCTCCCCATTGCTGTTTACAGGTAGTTATAATAGAAAATCATGAGCATTCCAATAATGTAGGTAAAGTTTGAAAATGCTTAAACTTAATAGTCATCTGACTTATTTGAGCTCCATCTGGCCCTGCAGAATTTTTAAAAGGTTGTCTCGCTGCTTATGAGTCTAAATCATAGACTGGTTAGAAGAATCCTATGCTTAATGTTCTGGTTTGCCTCAGATTATACAGAGGCCTCAGATTGTAACATGATGCATCCAGAAGTCTCTTCTTCAAATTTACATCATCATGGAAGTCTGCATAATTTAGCCCTGGCCTAAATTCATGAGGGTCAGATGATCAAGGCTTTTATTCTCAATCTTTGAAAGTTTTTGTTAATATTTGGAACATTGATATCATGTACCTTGAAAGAACATATTTTGTCCTGCAAGATAATGACATCATATTTTTCATGCCAGGTTTTCAGGTGCTATGCTGATTGGATCATAAGTTAATGTTGTAATATACAGTTGATACATACGTGTAGATATAATAATCAAGAATTTTCTTCTCAAAAATTGGAAGTTTTTGTTAAGGTTTGGAACATTGATGTCTTGTACCCAGTCAGAACACACATTTTGTTCAGCACAATGTAATAAGGTCATAGTTTTCATGTCAGCTTTTCAGGTGCTATGCAGGTTGAATCATAAGTTAAATGTTGTAATATATATAATATAGTTGATATGTTTGGTGGATTATACCTTTATTGGTGTCATATTGTGGGCAACTTTACCATAGGTGTATTACCTTGGCAGTTTAGGGTTTAGGAGGCATGTGGACTATTGGTACTATAAAAACAGTTTCTCCCCTATCATATGTATCAACTATCATATGAAACAAAGTGCATTTTGGAAAAGTATATTCCTACATAGCATGTTTGAGAATGTTCATTCTTACATTTTATTCTAGATATGAAGGTGCTACCAAAACTTTGTCACTTGTTCAAACCTTTTGTATTTGAAATGATTTTGTCATTGTGCCTAATCTAGCCATATATAGACCGTACAGGTGATATCAGAGCTTTGTTCTAGAGAAAGAACTGAGAGTAAAAAGAGCAAGAATGACCATATAACTACCACTGTCACAGCAAATGCTATCTCAACAGAGCAATAACAGTCAAACCAGCTCAACCAGATTGCTGTGAAGTAGATATTTTGAAACCAGGAGTAAAGCAAACAAAAATACGACGAGGATATGGCATCAGAAGAAGTGCCAGCGCAAGAATGAAGAAGCAGAAGCAGATGAAGTGCCATAAGAAAAATCATTGTTGGATTTTGAATCTCCAAGTTGACCCAGAAGGAGAGTAAGAGTGTTAGCAGAAGAGATTATACATAGAAGAACTGTGTGCAGCAGAAAAAGAATTTCAAAGTCGTAGGCTCATAATCCACCTCCCCCAATACCAAAAGGTGACACTCTCCCACGAGCATGCCATAAGTACTGTCAGCAGTTATGCACCTCTTATCCCCAAGTCACGGAACCTGCAACAAAATGCAGTGTAGGCAGAGCAGAAAACAGTATATGCAGAAACCACAGGTACGTTTCATTACAAAATTTAAAGGAAAGGGATTAAAAAAAAAGACAAATGGAAGGGCCAGCGTTGAGCGACTAAAGAACTGATAATTCTCATATGGCAAGCATCTGGAAAACTATTACAATGGTCAATGATTCTTACAATTACAACCTTCTACTTTCAATGATACTTTAGATAAAGAACAAGCTTCACATGACAGATAGGTCCACCAATATGATTGACATGCCTAAAGGGATAGCATAAGCAATAATGTCTTATCGAGCCACACTAACACAAAGATTGACATAAAGATGGCCTATGATAATGTCAACAGGAATACTTTTCAGCTGTACTAGACGGATCAGATTTTGACCTTCAACTATGAACAATAGTAAAAACCACACTTGCTTTTATGCATGTTTCTTTTCATGGGCTTAAAACCAGTGTATTTGAGCTCTATTGCCCAAAGGGACAAGATTGCAAAATTGGACCTCGCTCTCTCTTTTGTGGTGTCTACTTGCATTCAACTTCCTTTCAACATTGTACTTGAAAGGCATCAGGATAATGAATTCACTGACAGAAGCAAAAGCAGGCATCTTTGATGTGGCCAGATCCAAGACTCTGGTGGCATTCTTGACTGCTTTGTCTAGAATTTATACATTATATGCACAATTTATGTCAAAAACGAAAACACTTACAGAGGGGAAGACTCCCCTATATAGATCCAAAATTAGTATTTTCCTTGTGGTTATCAAGTCCAGCTTATATTTGGCGTTTCTGGATTCATCTTAACAAGAGCCTCCTAATAGCACAAGGAAACTCTAGGAGAACTTACCTGAAGGAGAAGGGTTTTCTCATATCAAATTTGATGCCAAGTTTTATTTACAAAGCATGAGTTCGCTTATCGTTCATTCCCAATGAGGGGGCCATTCCAAAGCAAGAAAGGTAGATTTTAAGGATGAGGTCAAATTGAAACATTTATGTAGAAGAACAACTATTTTGATGTTGTTAAATCTATTACATGTGAGAATTACAAAAATACTGTCCATGAAAAAAAATTCTTCCCAATCCAGTCCAGGCCAGCCCTATTCTTTTTTACTTCAAATGTTTTTAGCTTTTTGGAAAAAAGAAGACAAAAACAACCTTATATATTATATAATATTTATATCCATTAACATTCTAAAATGCATTATTAATTTTTATTAATTTTTTTCATTGTATTTGTCAATTTTGTTAGAGTAGGGGTTTTCTTTTTTCCCATATTCATTTATTATGGGTTTTTTTCCCTCACTTGGAGTTTTCCTACTTTCATGGAGAATTTGGCTTATGTGTGCAAGTCGACCGAGTGACTAGGAAGTAACTCCCTTGACTGGCTATTCCAGGTATGGAAGTTACTCTTCTATTCTTGGCCCTATTGACCACCTTTTGTGGAGGAGTTACTGGTTTATTTTGGGGGTTTGTTGACCACCTTTTATGGAGGAGTTACTCAGCACTCTCCTATTTGTAATTCTCACATTAGTGAGTTAATGAAAGTTTGGATTTTGGCTCCTATCTTGTCGTGTGCAATATTCTTGCATTGTTATTTTATTTTGCTTTCAGCTACTTTGTGGTATGCATCTGCTTGGTTCGTGTAATCACTCGGCTTGTGCATTCAACATATCTGGAATCTGGACTCATCCCCGATATGGAATTAGAGCCAACCTAAGATTTTCATTGAAATATAGAGTTTATTTGCATATATTGTGAGACATTTTTTTTTTGAGGGTTTGAAAAAAATTTGAGGTGTTTTTGAAATCTCAAAAATTGTAGGGGTCATTTTTTGCTAAAATCTATTGTATTGGTGTTATCTTGGACTGTTCAAAGTATTATTGTTCTTCGTGGTGGGATTGGGGTTTTTTGTTGTTGTGTAAATAGGACTCTCACGTCCGGCCTGTCTTTGGTTACATGACACTCATGGCATGTTGGAAATATTTTCGCCTTGTTGCTCATTGTAAAGGACAATCTAGTTGTGATCTTCAATTCCACTCTAACTACCAACGGCTTCAAAGATCTAGTGTTGTCTCAGATACACCCTACAACCAAGGTCATTTGGGAGCTCATTCAGCTCATCTAGATCACCAAGATCCTTTCATCTCAAGATTGTTCACGGCCTTTTGGCCTCACAATCCTTTCTGAACCTCCTCCATTGGCATCGACCCCCATTTTTTGTTACATGGCCTCCTCTGGAGCCACGTTGAACTTGTGGTCTGCATGCACCTATTCTCGGTCTAATTTCCTTCTGACTGGTCATTGTTTGCATGTGCCTGATCCAACGCATCCTTCCCGGCCAGCTCGCCTTCCCTCCAAAAGCCATTCAAGTCAAAGACCATGTTTTTCAAAAAAAGTGGTTTCTAAAACCACTATTGCATCTAATTTGTGGTATTTTCTTTTTAAAGCTTGGAAAGTTTTTTATTGTTTCAAACTCACTTTATAAATTCATATCCTTTAATATCCATTCATTAATATTAAATAATTAATTTGTAAACTTTATGCTTTAAAGGGGGACGAATTTATATGTAAACAAGGATTATTGGGTAAGGCCCTTTGTTGTTGTTTCATATTAAAAACAATATTGTGGGGAGGTCATTAGCTCTTGTAGGAGTTAATTTTTTTATAGTTTTTTTGCTTAAAAACAATATATTGTGAGCATTAATCAAAAGATGAGAAGGTTTTTTTTTTTTAATCTCTTCATTTTTTGCAACACGAAAATCGGAGGATGAGGTCCGGTTTGGCAGGGGACCAAACCCCCTCACATTCAAAATAATACTCTCTTCTACTCACTTTGTACTTGTTTTTCCTTGGATGCATTATCGGTCGAGCCCGACGTCCTCTTGCTTTGCAAATTTTGTCTTTTCTGACATTTGCACTGGTTGATCTAGATGCATTCTCGGTTGTGTTTGACATCTTTTGAGCATGCATTGTTTGCAACATTCAAAGGGGGGGCGAGCCAGGGGCGGTTCACCATTTCATAGTTCAAGGGGGGTGTATTGTGTTTTGAGTCTCTCTTTCCATTTTGTTTTGCAATTCTATTTTTGAAAGAACAACAACCTCAACTACAACCACTGCACTTTATTTCTGCTCAAAATGGATACATGTTCAATTAATCCACTAACACCATTTAATTACTATGAATGGAAAACCAAAATGCAAATTATATTGAGGAGCAAAGGTTTACATCATATTACAATGGGCAATGAAACTAAACCTAGTATAGAAGCAGAAAAAGTTAAGTGGTACAACCGTTTTGATGAAGCTTATGGAGGGTTGTGTTTATCTGTGTTTCATGATCTTCTCTTTCACTTAGAACCTACTAAATCACCAATGAAGTGTGGACCATCTTGGAAAAGCTTTTTGGCAAGCTTGATGTGATGAGAGGTCACAAACTTGAAAATGAGCTTATCAGCCTAAGTCCTAGCAACTTTGACACCCTTCAGGAATTCTTCACCGAGTTCGAGTCTTTAAGATTGTAGTTGAAAGAATGTAGAATAGAGAAGAAAAATGACCAACTTATTCTTTCTATACTCTCTAAGCTAGGCCCTAATTACTCGATCTTTGTCTCTACTTTCTATGCCACTAAAAGTGCTCTAGGCACTACATGAAAAATGCCCTTTATATGCCTTGTGGCCGAGTTGACTCGGGAGCAAGACAAGTTAATACAGATGGACACATTAAAAAGTCCACAAAACCTCAAGCCCTGATTGTAGGGAATGGGAAAGCAAAAACTTCAAACAAAGAGAAGAATAAGAAAAATAAGGATCAAGAGAAAAAGAAATAATCAACCTCTGCCAAAACAACCACTAAAACCTCCTCTTCCAATCATAAACCTAAGAAAGATAAGGTTAAGTGTGTCTATTGCAAGAAAAATGGGCATGATGAAGTGCATGAAAAAACAAATTGATCACCTAACTCATCTTCTAGAGAAAAACAACATAAGTGTTCCTGAGTTTATCAAGTAGAATTGATCAACTCAAGATTCTTCTAAGGCAAAAGGCAAAGGTAAAAAGAAAGAAAAGGTCAAGGCTCTTGTAGCAATTGCAGCTCCAACATCTTCATGGGGTATTGACTCAGGTGTTTCCCATCAAATGGGCTCTTCACAAGTTGAGTTTTTTTCCTTAGAGCCTTGTAGCATGTCTTCTATCACTTTGGGTGATGACACTTCAATAGAAGTCGCAAGGAGAGGATCTGTTGAAATGGATGTAGGAACATTCAAAAAAGTTCTAAGAGTTCCATCACTTTCAACTAATCTCCTATCAGTGTACCAAATCACTCACATTAGTAAGGGCATGGGAGTAGAGTTTTAACCAGATTCAATCACAAATAGATAGTTGCACAATGATTTTATAGTAGCAGTGGGTAGGGCAGATCACCAAACCAGGTTATACACCTTATATTTTGCACTTGATTCTTCTCCAATTGCATTGTTGACTCATTCAGATGGAGTTAGTAAACTTTGGCATGAGCTGTTTGGCCACCTCAACTACCGCTACCTAGAACAACTCAACAAAAATGACATGGTCACAGGGTTATCTCAAGTCCATTTCTCTAAAGGTCTTTGTGGGTTGCACCCTTGGGAAGCATCCCGAAGAGAAATTTGACAAAAGCAAAGCTTGGAGGGCTTCACAGGCATTGGAGTTAGTACATAGTGATGTATCTGGCCCTTTTCCTAGTATATCTTTCACAAAGGCT
Organism: Torreya grandis; assembly: GCA_037957365.1. Taxonomy (NCBI): domain Eukaryota; kingdom Viridiplantae; phylum Streptophyta; class Pinopsida; order Cupressales; family Taxaceae; genus Torreya; species Torreya grandis. Next base: position 231,896 of record JARHVA010009228.1, on the reverse strand, counting down.
AAGTATGTCCTTACCTTCATTGATGATTTCTCGAGATACACATGGGTTCAATTCCTTAGGTAGATATCTGAAGTTTTCAACAAGTTTCGAGACTTCAAGTTTCTTGCAAAAAAACAATCAAAGAAATCCATCAAGGTTCTTCGAATAAATAATGGGGTATGTCAATAATAGGTTTGAGCAGTTTTGCACAACAGAGGAGATTGATTTGCAATGCACATTTCCTTACAGTCTTCAACAAAACAAAGTTACAGAATGCAAGAATAGGTCCTTGAAAGAGATGGCTAATTGTATGATTCACTCTAAGTCATTGGCACCTCAGTATTGGGCCGAAACCATTATTTGTGCCTACTACATTCAAAATAGGGTTCCTCACAAAGCTTTAAAAGGTATCACTCCCTTTGAAGCTTGGCACAACAGGAAACCCTGTACTTTAGGGTTTTCGGATCTCCAACTATGGCACACATACCGAAGAAGAAACACAAGGCTATGGAACCTCAAAGTAAGCCTTGCATCTTCGTAGGTTATCCAAATGGTGTCAACGGGTATCGCCTTCTTCATCCTACCACACATGAGTTCATCGAGAGAAGCATTCACTTTCAGGTGAGTCCCACAGACTCAACACTTTACACTTCTCCCACTTCATTGGACTCGGATTTGATTCAGACGATTTAGATCAGCCTGAGCACATTCCAGAGGTTGAGGACACTTTTAGTTCTGATAGCGAGAGTAGTTATGGGGATTCATCTTCATCCACATTTGACCACACTTCGGAGGATGATGTTTCTCTACCTGACTCATCCACTTCCGGTCCTCTTTGGGCTAGGCAGACACTACAAAGCATAAGTACATGGGTTGGGGATCCTTCGGATGATAGGTGGACATGTTTGTAGTTTTAAGGTGAGCCACATGCTTTTTATGCCTCTGCCTCAAATCCATAGACTTTTCGGAAGGCATCAGGTATTCCTGAGTGGGATTCTGCCATGCATGAGTATAACTCCTTAATCAGGAATTATACTTGGGACTTGACACTTCTTCCTAAAGGAAGAAATATTCTTCGATGCAAAGATGGATATATCGGACTAAGTATTCAGAAGATGGGTTTGTTGACAAGTTCAAGGCGCAGTAGGTTGCCAAGGGTTTCTCACAGATACCTGGGATCGACTACAGAGAGACATTTGCACCAATCACCAGGATGATCTCAGTCAAACTCACACTTGTTATTGCCATAGCCAATCATTGGGATGTTCATCAAATGGACGTGAAGAGTGTCTTCCTTCACAATGATCTTGAGGAGGAGATTTACATGGAGCAGCCTCCGAACTTTGTAGAGGATTCTTCCTTTCTATGCAAACCCCAAAAATCCATCTATGGCCTCAAACGGGCCCCTCGAGCTTGGTATGCCAAGATGGATTCCTTCTTTCAGCAAGATTCACTAGAAGCCATTCAGATCTAAATGTGTATCTCTTGCGGCAAAATGATTCGCTCTTAATTCTAGTTCTTTACATTGACGATCTTATGATTAGCTCTTCTTCATTTATTGCAGCGGTGGAAAGGCCTCTTCAAGACAAATTTTCCATTATAGACTTGGGCTTGTTATGCTACTTAGGATTCAAATTTCTCGGTCTGACTTAAGGATTACTCTTGCACAGCCTAATTATGCTCTTGATCTACTTGTTTGGTTTCACATCATTGATTGTAAGCCAACTTTGACTCCCTTTCTATCTGGTGTCAAACTCGAAGCAGATTGTACTTCACATTTGGTCGATGCTACCTTGTATCGACAACTTGTGGCCAGCCTTATCTACTTGATACATACCAGACCTAACATATCATATGCAGTGGGCCTAGTCTCCAGATTCTTGCAAGGACCCCATGAGCTACGTTGGAAAGCAGCTAAGAGGATTTTGCACTACATTCAAGGCACACATAGATTCGGGATTCACTACAGAGCTGTCACTGACATCGACTTGATTGGCTAAACTGAGTCAGACTCGACTGGTGATATTTAGAATCATAAGTCCACTTCAGGTTACAGTTTCTCAGAATTAGCAGACCAAACACATAGATTCACATGCATTTCATCAAAGAGCTCATTCATGGGGACATCATTGATCTGAGATATTGCTAGACGACAAAGCAGATTGCAGACATTTTCACCAAACCTTTCACGGAGAGCAAGTATCTTCACTTACGGGCTCTTCTTGAGGTTCAAGACACTGCAGTATCATCTTTTAGGGGGCCTTCTATCCTCTTATTTTTATCTCTTTTGGCAAGGAGTTTTTCCTACGAGTTTTCTCTTTTCTCTTTTTCTCTACTTTATAAGAGATTGTTTTCTACATGGGTGCCTCATCAAGCCTAGTTGTTGAAACCCTTTTTTTACATTGCCCACCTAAGTTGTGCTTAGGGGGGGTTGTTAGAGTAGGGGTTTTCTTTTTTCCCATGTTTATTTATTATGGCATTTATTCCCTCACTTAGAGTTTTCTTACTTTCATGGAGAAGCTTGCTTATGTGTGCAAGTTGACCAAGTGACTAGGAAGTAACTCCCTTGACCGGCTATTGCAGGTATGGGAGTTAATCCTCTATTCTTGGCCCTGTTGACCACCTTTTGTGGAGGAATTACTATTATATTATCGGGGTCTGTTGACCACCTTTTGTGGAGGAGTTACTCAGCACTCTCCTATTTGTACTTCTCACATTAGTGAGCTTTGTTAATGGGAGTTTGGCTTTTGGCTCCTATCTTGTCATGTGCAATATTCTCACATTGTTAGTTCATTTTGCTTTTAGCTACTTTGTGATATGCACCTACTTGGTTCGTGTAGTCACTCGGCTTGTGTATCCTACATATCCGAAACCTGGACTCAACCCTAATAATTTTGAATATTTATAAAATTATGCTCCTATATATACATATGTATATTTTTGGACCAGGGTTTTACAATCTTTTTCAAGAATTCCTGATTTTCGGATATTTTTGCCCTCCCAAACAGATCTGGATTTCCAAACTTGGTAACTATGGTGGAAGCCCCCAGCCTGAAGTTAGATCCCGACCTGTCTTCTTGGGTTGGCCTCAAATGAATTGTTTTGACTGAGGCCAGGTTAGTTCTTATTTAAGAAATTATTTTTGTTATTAACTGGAAGCCTTCCAAACTTAGGTCAAGGTCTTCCCTCTCTGTACTGCATCAGGAGAGTTCTTTAATGCACTTTCATTAGCACTTTGTTTCCTCCTTTGTTGGGAGACTTCTTAGATGGACTTTTGTTGGCACTCTATTTGCTATGATAATAGTTCTCCTCTAAGCACAATGATGACTGATGTGCCTGCTCCTACTGCATTTCCATCCTCACCTAAGGCTATTTATGGGGCTTCAATCTTTCATTTTTTCTCATTCTTGATGTTTATGTACATGATAGTGAGAGTTTTTTTAAAAGTGCATATGTTTCCTCCTTTGTCAAGAGACTTCTTAGATGCACTTTTGTAGGCAGTCTATTTGCCGTGATAACAGTTCTCTGAGCTCAATGATGACTGATCTGCCTGCTCCTTCTGCATTTCCATCCTCACCTAAGTCTATTTAAGGGGTTACAATCTTTCAATTTTTACAAGAGTGGTTATAATGGCAAAAAAATCGAATGATCTTGCTGGTCTTTTTGTTTATGTACAGCATATGATTGTCATAACATATTGTAAACTAGAAAAAAGTTCTCAATACCATTTCACTTCAATAAGACTTGCTGTAGTCACAGTTTGAACATTCTATCCTATGCAATTGGTGTAATGAAATCAATTTATAGAAGATATTCAAGAAAACATAAAAGAGTAATCAGCCACACCCCTTTTAAATCTTAAAAGTTCATTGAATTCCATGGGAAGATATTAACAAGCTCTTAAGTCTCCTTCCATTCACATGTTTATCAGTGATCACACAATAGGCCACTTTCTGCAATCCCTTTGGCATCAGCCCCTTGAATAATTCAAAGTAAAGAATGTCCAGAAAATGCATCAATGCCTAATGCCAATGATCAATGAAACCTGTGCTACATTCTATATAAGTAAGCTCAAAACCTAATACACCAAAGGATAATTTAATAGAATAGGTCAAAACACCCTGCTCTTGAATAGCAGTAATCACGTGCTTGCTTATTTATCAACTACCTAATCAAAGACAGAAAAAATGGTACTGGATTGAAACTTCGACTAGTTGGTGAGCCTTTCAATTAATGCAAGTAGTGTTTCCATAGTGAATCAAATTCTGTAATATGATTTTTCAGGATTCAGCTGCATAGTTTCGAGCCAATCTACATTGACCCATATTTCATGAGTACTGATTCACAAAAACCTATCTCTAATGAGCATAAATGGTCCACTTGGCACTCATTGCATCTAGGTGACTCTCACAAGGGTGAAGTACCACGACTTCCCGAGAGGTCACCCATGCTAGAGTAGTACTGGGTTGCAATGAGTGCCAAGTCGACCATCCATGCTTGTGAAAGATGGGTTCTTATGAACCATTACTTGTGAAATATGGATCAACATCAATTAGCTCATAACTACACAGCTGAATACCAAATAATCATATCACGTAATATTTCAATTTCAATAATTTATATCATAGATAATATTTAGAGAAAACCATACGATTTATTATTAATGCTTAAAATTTTTGGCAAATTTAACATTTCAAAGAAATTTATGAAAACTAGCCAACTGGGAAAAAATGCCAATATAAATCTTCCCTCATTGAAAATTTGCACGAGAAACAAGGAGTTTACAAAGAAATCGTACACAAAACACCAATCTACAAGAAATAATTTGAACACCCAATAAAGATAAGCAATCAATGTGATTTAAGTTCATATACCTAATGCACCAAAGGCTAGTCTACTAGGACGAATCTGAACACCCAATAAAGATGTGCAAATAAAAATCAGAGACAATACAAAGTGAAGCTTACATGAAATTCAAGTTAGATGAGGTTTTTACATGAAAAGAACCAATAGAACAAGAAAAGTGTTATAAAGGTATAACTCGATCAAATCAATGTTACTGTATAAATTAGCAAACTTTTATTGGAAACCTATTGGCAAATATATTAATCTAGACATATAGAAATAAAGTACTTGGATGGTTTACGATAAAAAAAAGTGGCCGGTTGGTATTGATGGCCTAAAAAACAAGTGTCTCAAAATATATTTGTCAAGCCAAAACATGGCGGCAATGCTCATAGAGCTAATCTAAAATTTAAACACAAGCAGCGGCACCAGGAGGAGGAGAAGGTGGATCATCCCACTGAGGGAGAGTCGTATAAATAAGCAATTTCAATAACTAATACATAAAAAGTAATTTATTGTAAAAAATATAATGCCCAATAAAGATATGCAATTAATATTCAGAGTTTTAATACAAGACCTTACATACCAAAGGCTAGAATACTATAGAGAATCCGAACATCCAATAAAGATAAGCAATTAACATTCAAAGACTCTCAAAAGATAAGCAATCAATATTCAGAGCACCAAACAAAAGACTAATCTGCTAGAAAGGATTTGAACACCCCATAAAGATGCACAATTAATATTCTGAGATTTAAATTGCAAGACCTAATACATCGAAGGGTAATTTACAGGAAATAATCCTAACACCCAATAAAGATAGATGTGCAATATAAAGAGACTGTACATCCAATCAAAGATGAGGAATTAATGCCCCGATATTTAAATCGCAATACCTAATACACAAAGACTAATTTACTGGTTATGATTTGAACACCCAATAAACATATGCAATATAAAGAGTCTGAACAGCCAATTAAAATATAGACATACTGACATTATATGAACAGAAGATCCACATATGTCTTCAGAATTCAACCCAAATAAAAGCTACATGGTGTTCTTACAACGAAAGCACCAATCCATACACGCACGCAGTGTATTTCCAAGAAAAATTATGGAAACCATAGAAATGTAAAGAACCCAATAGACATGGGCATCCATCCATCCATCCCCAACAGGTCTAGAATCCAGACAGCCGCATCCCAATTGAGCGAAACCCACATTCTATAGTAATTAATATGAAAAGGCAAGCAGAGGTAACACCCAATAGGAATAGGTCTAGACCATGTCATGGGGATGAGGCTGGGATTTGTCTACCTGAGGAAGATCGAGTTTGGTGAGCATGAGGGGTCTGTCTTTGGCTTCTTCTTCATCGTCGTCGGTGTCAGTGGTGGAGAGGGTGATGCATGAGCACCGCTCAAGCGATGCGAAGAAGGCAGACGCCACGCTCGACCCCACCCACACTGCCATCCGATCCAGTTTGTTGCAGTAATCTGCCCTGCATGTACTTACCCGATCCATATGCTCTGCCTCAATTGCTCTGCTCTCTTTACCTCTGTTGCAATGGCTTCTGCAAGGTGGATATGTAACGTTGGATTCTTTTTTGTTTTCCTTTATACAGATCCACAGATTTGATTTGATGTTTTGTGTTTGTTTGTTTGTTCGATATTTTGATTACTTGGGTAGTGGACGACGAAATGATTCGACCATTTGATTTAATTCGCAAGTAAATAACAAACAATGCGGGCCATTCCACGGTGGAAACATCTCTTTCTTTTTACATGGCCGACAACGGTTCTCTTTAGGATGTGGTCCCCATGCGGTTTCATGGAGGGGGCCATTCTATAAGTAAGTAAGATAATGAAAATTTAATATTATTTATATATTTTTAAATATCTTTATTTAAAAGATATGGATAGATGTTTATTTAATTTTTTTTTATTGATTGATGATAGATAGTTTTAATTTAGTTGTACTATTATGTTATATTTAAAAAATTATTTTCTATTCAAAAAAAATTCTAAATTTTATTATATGTTTAAGTTATCGAAAAATTACCTTATGATGGTCAAATCTAAGGATATTATTAATTTTTGTGCATTCAAAATATTACAACTTACCAATCTCTAACGGTTATTATAAATTTTCAAAATTAAATCTCTCTTAAAATCAATGTTATGGGGAGTCTAAAACATATAAAAAATTTATGCTTAATAATTATATGATGAGAGTTAAGAGTGGTTGTGTAAGAGGGGTTAAATGTTTGCAACGCCCACTTTGATGTTGTAGGATTCTTAAATTTTATAAAAGTAAAAGCAGATTTTTAGAAAAAATTATGTTGGTTATAATGTTGTTTAAAAATATATATATTATTTTAGACATTTTATTTTCCACATTGTTAGTGTTTTTAATGGACAATATTATAAGTATCACTTTTATCTTATATTCAAGTGAAAAGAAAATCATAATTACATTAGCATAATTATTCAATCATCTAAATACAACATAACATAATATTGTCCCTATTAATGTAATGCGTTAAGATTAAATAGACCATAATTTACTCTTAATACTATGTTGTTCTTAAAATATAATAGGCTATACCTTTTAAAGAGATTTATTCCAAAGCTAATAAAAACTTGTAGATACTTAAATTTGGTATAAAATCATTTTTTCTATTGTATTGTCTTGAATTTGTCACATTTGACATGCTTGTCTATATTTGTGTATTTTTAAGACTTCTCCAACCCTACATTGGTATCTATGTAGTCCTTGAGCCTTAAAAGAACATCTAGACATTACGCAGATTTTTGCCTTGTGTGGATCTGTCCCCTTTGCCTTTATGGGTCTTTGTGCTCATTACCACTAATCTTGTGCATTTAATCTAGCCTCTTGTCATTTCTAAATGTTCCTAATGCACCCTATCTTGTCAAGTTAGGTTAAAGAGAAGGATTCAACAAATCAACACATTATGCCCAGTGAATTAAAAAAGTGCAGGTGCATGAAATCATAAAACATGAGGTGAATCAATGACAAAAAAATCAAGTTATGCAATCCCACTTAGGATAAATTTGGCAAAACAAAAAATGACTAATATCACAGATCTAAATAGCTCAATTTTATCTTAGACGAACCCACACAAGTCACAAAACTATCCAAAAGGATAATCAAGGTTTAGAACATTGTATAGTCAACCTACGCAGTCATCTTTCCAGACCAAACATCTATAATATCATAACAACAACAACAAGGTATGATCATTCATTTTTCATTCATTCTTATTTTGAATAGTTTAATTGTTTATCACTTTATCTTGTTATCATTATTTACCTAATGGATCTGAATTTTATATATATATATATATATATATATATATATATATATATATATATATATAATTATATTATTATATTTATTCATTGTAATAATGTATTAATTGTTTTATGTAAAACTAAAAATAAAGTAAAAATAAATGGTGAACCCCAATGTTTTTTAATCAATCAATCTAGGGTTTAAAAAACTATCATCCCCCTAAGATATAATTTTTTGATTTTGTCACTAATTAATTATTGAATATTTCATTTGTCATTAGGGTTTATTTTTATGTGGTTTCTTTAATAATTACAATATCCATATCCTTAATCTTGTGTGTGCATCTTTCCAACCCTAAATCATGTATGACATAATATTCTATTGATACTTTTATGGATCTCATGAATTTTGTTCCTCATTATACTTTAGATAATAAAAATGATGATAAATCTTATTATGTTCATATTGAAGATGAATGGATAAGGTAATTTAAGTTCAACCTTTTTAAACCATGTGAAAATATAAATAAATAAATAAAAATGCTAATTTTTTTGGAACCCCTCATGAATATAGATGCCAATTTTTATTCACAAATCAATTAATAAGAAATGAAATGATGAATCTTAGGTGAATGATATAAATGCTTAAGTTTCTACTTTTTCTTTGAATACAAATGTTGAAAATAGTGAAAATATTATAAACACTTATCTTTTTACTCCTCATTTGAGTGAAAATGTTGAAAATGATACTTTGAATGTATATGCTTATATTTATCCTGCTTCCTTTGAGCGTAAATATTGAAAATGATATTTTGAATGCAAATACTCGTATTTTTACTCCTTATTTGGATGCTCATAATATTGAAAATATTTTGCGTAATCCTTACTTTATTGATGAAATTCTAAAAAAGGTAACTAGTATGGATTTATCTTGTGTGATCAATGATTTTTCTAGGAGTGGTATTCATGACTCTTATTCTATTCCTAATACTCTCATATTTTAAATGATTAATAAAGTAATAACTTTGAATAAACCTCTTCACAATATGGTTGTACCAATGTATGAGCTTATTACCATGAGGCTTTCAATAGATAAATTATAAAAACAAGTACAAACTCTATCTCTCAAATAGATAGATTATAAAAACAAGTACAAACTCTATCTCTCAAGGTTATGTTGTTTGAAGATAAAATTTTACAATCACACATACCTGACTATGAGACTCGTGATTCATATTGTGTTACTATTTATATGAGTCACAATATTAGTCATGTGTTAATCAAGACAAATCATAAGCCCTCAATTAATCATCAAGAGACATCTACAACAAGTAATGTGCCTTCCCTTAGTGGATCAAACCAATTCAGCATAACTAAATAAAATCAAAGTGCAACATTGAATAAGTTACTTGATAAGAGCATACTTTTTTTACTTTTTATCAAGCGTTATAGTTGGGTTTACATCCCACAAACATTTCATTCCAAATTCTTTTGTGAATATCATGGTCATATAATGGATATGTGTCATGCTATGAAACATAAAATAAATTATCTTATTGATAGTGGTGACCTTACATAAAATACAATTATTAAGAAACCACAAGACTCAAACACACATTCCAATGTTGAGTATCATATGAAAAGAGATAATTCATCCTCTAAAATTCCAAAGCTAATCTTCACATTAAATTACCAAAACATAATGAGAAATAATGAAAGCATCTCAAAGTTGATCAAGTTGAATCTCAAAACTAGCTCAAATGGGTACCTAAGAAAAAAGTTCAATAAGAGTTACCAAAACAAGATTTTTTTAAGCAAGAAAAACTTATACAAAGCACTTATTTGACTATTACTCAACTAGTGTCATCTAGTAGTCCACCACATATTCACTTCGAAATAATATAACCAAATTATTTAGATACATGAAATCATAACAACCGATCAATAGAGAAAAACAAAATAAAAAATAATAGTACAACAAGGGAAAATCCAACACTAACACGCATAAACCCATCCTCAATTTTGAGAATATAATAAAAATAAAAGTCGAAGAAGTAAGTGTAGACACTTAATTTTCATCACTTTCATGTCTAAACTTCAATCAGAATGACTTTCTATAATCATATATAAAATTAATCAGAAATCGTAAATTGTTCCAATTTACTTGCACTATTACTGATTTAATCCAAAATTATAATAACATGTTCCTAATTGGGGCAATGCACTATAACATCAAAATAATTTTATCAAGTGCACCCAAAATTAAACTTGGCCATTTACCTAACGAAATTAAAGGAACATATAATTGAACAAATGAACATTATAAATACATCATTCTTCTAATTGTCAATGAATCACCTTGATTAATAAACCTAAACACTCCTCTAATACAAAATTCCATGGCTTTTTGGAAACTTCTATTTTATAAAATTATAAAGCCTTTTATTGCCTCATCTTGGTGACATCACATGGGAAAGTAAATGGAAAAAGAGAGGAATGAAAGCAAGTTCTTACACTCTCTTACACTCTATTACCCACTCTTCCCTCTTACACACTCCAAAAGGGATCATATTTCACTTATCTTCCCAATCTCTTTCACATTCCTAATTTATTTAAATGGACCCTCTTACATTTCCAACCTCCAACATTGATGAGGGTGAAGACTCGTTCTTAGCCATCCATTTGAAGATCAAGATGAATGGTCCTCCTTAATTCAACTAGTCTATAAATTGAAGGTCCCCCTTCTATTATAGATAAACTTATTGAACTTAGACTTATTTTTCCAAAATACATAAGAAGTTTCACCATTCTCATGTCAATTCTGAAGCCAAACCAAGTGTATACAAGGGGATATGTTTCCCACATGTGAAGTCAACATTGCCAAAGACCTTTACTTCTACAAGTTGAACACATAACTCTTCGGATCGGCTAACAAGTGGTGTCTTTCAAGGAAGGTATAAACTTTGTGTTTTATCTCTATTTGATTCTTCATTTGACAATCTTGCTCAAACCTAATAGATAGACTTAGGTTGTTATTCTCACATAATTTTTTTATTTACATACATTAATAATTAACTAACCCCTTTGGATTCCTATTCTATATAATCGCATGCTTGGTGGGACCCTACGCACCCCACAAACTCTTTTAGGACCTTTTCATTATTTTAGTTGCAATAATTAACCTAGTAATTAGCTTAATTCACCTTGTTTTCCTCAAAAGTTTGCAAAAGTCTGTCCTAGCTGGAATCAATAGTTTCACCCTATGTTTTGATGCTTTCATCCCCAAAAATGGTGGAAATGTCCTACAAAATGGTGATTTCATCTTTGTTTTTTGTTTTACAAGCCATAATAATCAATGAAAATGTCCTTCATATTGGTGAAAACATCCTTCATATCAGTGAAAATGTCCTGCATATTAGTGAAAACACACTAAAAATTGGCAAAAACATCTCTAAAAATAATGGAAACACCCTCTGGTATATTTATATTTTTATTGATTTTTGGTGAAAACATCATTTAAATCAATGAAAACACCCTAATCGACAGAAATTTCCTACCAAGTAGTGGAAACACCAAAGTCTTTGTTTCTATCTATTTTCCAAAAATTATCAAAAACACCTGAAATGAAACATCCTGCATTTCGACAGAAATGCAATGTGTCAAAAATCTAGACTTAAGTAATTACCTCGAAAACTTTTTATGCTTGCCCAAAACTAATTTTCAAACTTCTAACCCCTTTATTACAGGTCACTGGCCAAATAAGTGGAGTTATAACTCAAAATAAAGCATTTCCACTTTTTAAACATTTCAATTTGGGTCTAAAACAAACACACACTTTCAATTTATTTTCTAATTCATTTTCTTTTCATGCACTCATCTCATTTATTCTTCTTACTTCTTGGAGTATGTGTGTTTGTGTGGTTCCTTCACATGTATACTCTCCCCTTAATAGGTTGACCCAAAAACATGAAGGTGACTTCTTGTTCTATCCTGAGAGATTCATCAAGTATGATCTTCACTTGCCTTTAGTAGGATTCATATGAATCATAATGATAATACCTTTCCTTTTTATTTTAGTCTACATGATTGGGGTGTCATTACCTTTTTATGGGTCCTTAGGGTGCAGGGACTAAATTTTTATCCTCTAACATTAGTACTAGCCCTGTACATCAGAAGGGGATATAAATTGTTGGTAGGAGTCGTTAGGGCCTAGCAAAATTATTCATAAAGGGTTTCTTGAAAGCAATGGGTTAACTCCCAATGCTAAGCCATTATAAATCACCATCAAAGAATCTATGGTCTCTTCAATAGGGGATGTTGGCCCTAAAATTTTGACTAAGTATTGTCCTATTTTGACATAGAACTAACACAACATAGGACCATGGTGTAGGAAGACCATGGTGCAAAGTAGTTAGGCATGAAAACATCATAGTGTGGAACATATTGGGTGAAAAATGACAATGATGTGAGAGGATAATGGTGTAGAAAGGACCAATGCGAGATGACCCAGTCATAGGAGAATAAGTCATAGAGAACTTGAGAACTTTGGACTTAAAATGAATGTGGGAGACTAGGGGAGCACATAAGAAGTGGGAGCAATTAGAAGAATGATTCATATGGGACACTTCGACCTTTTTTATAAGAGTTTTTGTATCAACATGTAAGGAATGACACACATGTCCACTAGTATTTATCATAGAGTGAGAATCTAAGGGCACAGGGACTTGGGTCCTTAAGAAGAATTTGTTGTAAAGTGTCATGACTCTCAGTCTGTTGAGAGTCTATGCACCATACGCTCAAATTCATTAATGATTGTAAAACTTGGTCAGGGAAAAACAAGTATAAATACCCCTATTAAAATCTTTTATGATGACGGTCTTTTTGGAGAATAGATAATGAAGCTTTGCCTTGTGATTCATTAAGCATCTAATGGGAGATATCAGTTTTTGCCAAATTATGTTTTGAATGATGAAATACACTAAGTGATAGAAATAGATATGATTTATTTCTTTGTCTTGTTGTTGGTATCTTTTTATTTTCTAAGTCACTAATGTTAGATAGTGATGGTGATCCTTGTGATGGTGATCCTTGTAATGGTAATAGTTGCATCTGGGACTAGAAGGATAATAGTAGTATATTTGTGTTATTAAATAGTCCTTGATTAGTACTGCATAAAGAAATATGAACAAACATATATTATTGTGTTACACCTTTAAGAACTGATCTTTCACTGTGCACTTCAGATGAGCATGCGAGACCTAACTGTCACATGATAGGGCTAGTGTGCTAGCTTGTTGGGATAGACCTCAGCACCAAAGTTGCAATTAACAAATAAAACCTAACATTTTGGTTCTATTATCAGGACCCAAAGCAATTGAAACACAGTCATGGGAAGATGTTTTAGTGTATTACACTGGAAAATATAAAATAATGGGTTATTAGCATTGAAGATAAGTTTGTAGTTTTGTAACTTAGACCAGGAATCTCCACACGATAGTGGGTGGAATATAATCTCTATAGTCCCTTGTATGAAACATTCTTTTTGGAGCTCCCATTTCTCTTACACACTTACCTACTTGTATATGCTCAAGGATGATTAAGGAATCTTAGACGAAGGTAGTCTTGGATAGTAGAATGGCAAAGGGCTCTAACACGACTTGGAGTCTTGTGGATGCGAGTAGTCAACTTTTGGTGGAGAGGAGTTTGGAATAACTACATTCTAGAGTATGTTGTGACCACCTATTCATGTCCTGAAGAATCCAAATTCTAATTTATTCAAGATCCATGGGGTCACTATCTAATGCTTTTTGTTTTTTAAATTAAGAAATTAATTGTTGACCTTAGACTAGAAACCATACCCATAGATGGCTAAATCCTTGTGCATGAGCTGTACATTTGGAAGGGGAGGGTAGAGGTTGAAGACTAGGTTCAAAATGGTAGCTAGTCAGTGTACACTATATAAATGGAAGTATGATAAAGCTCAATAAATAATAATGGGAGTTAGCAATGTAGGAAGAGATTGGGAAGACTCACAAAGTGTTGTTAGGATCTGTAGGGAAGCATAAAAGCATGAGGACTCCATCACTCCCAACCCACATTCTGTGCCACTTCTATCTTATGAAGGAGAAACTAATTGGATGATAGGAATCGAGGAACCAAGTTTGAACCAACTTGGCTCCCCTAACATCATACATGCTCATGCTTTTGAGTTAGATAGAGTACACATTCAAAATTGGGATATAGATAGTTCGAAGTCAGAAGTTGAACCGGTAAGGAATATTGAAACTACACCAATTGAGGCTCATTTAGATTTAACACTATCTTTTCCTCTTCAAGGGAATTCTATGTCATAACTTGGGATGCCTAGTGGAATTGGTCTTTAAGGATAAAATACAAGCCCAACCTTAGTTAACCAACCATCTACTACACTTCATACCATGGGAACTACTACTGGAGGCATTGGAGGAGGACTAGGTGGTGGTACAGGAGGAAGTGGGCTCCCACTTCAAAGGACCAAGGTTGGAGGTTCCCAACAACCACCCAGCCAAACACCTTAACTGACTATGATCTACTATGAGATGACATTACACTTATATGAATATCGAGGGGTGGAGAATGTAGCTGAGCATGTCCACAAGTGCGAACTAATTTGGAGGGCATGAGGTATCACATCTTTTGAATACAAGGCCACATAATTTGCAACTACAATTTTAGAGTGTGCACATAAGTGGTACTATAATTTTGACCCTTAGCAAGCGGTGGTCAATTTTAATTAGCTTAACAAAACCTTCTTTTAGGAGTTTGACATTCCTAAATTTGAGCAACAGAGTATAGTAGTGTTGAATGACATAAAGCAAGGATTTATAGAGAGCGTATGTGAGTATGATTCAAGGTTTAAAACCTTGATATTTAAACTATCCTTTGAAATTAATTCCATCCAACATGCACAACAGTTTATGGGAGGATTGTTACTACCTTTCCAGTGGACCCTATCACAATGGACCTTCACTAGCCCGTGCGAGGCCTTGGATGCTGCTCTTCACACTAAATCAGTTGGAAACATTGACACTAATATTAGTCCCTTTATGGAAGCCTAGATAGCCTCAATGGTATCATAGATAGAAAAGTTAAAATATAATAATGCACATGAAACATGTAGTCGTGTCTGGTGTACCAACTATGAAATTGAAGGGCATATGAGGAGCAACTTCATGCACAAGAACATTCATGCGGTATTGAAATAAACATGTGAAATCTACCATGAGGAACATGATGTCCATTATTTTATTCTTCTACAAAGGGATACACACACTAAGGTGTTTGAGTATTGTAAAATTTGTGATGCCTACACTCCAACACTAATGACTATCGATTGATCATCAATATTCATGAAGTTCAAGCATGAGACATGTACCAAACCTTAGTCGCTAATACCCAAGACAACGATGTCTACCATAGGAGAGGGAGAGGGAGAGGATGAGGAGGTGGTTAGTTCCCACCCAGAACCTATTATAAATGTGGATCTCTAGACCACTATCAAAGGGATTGCCCAAAGTACTTGATGTGTGCATTTTTCAAAAAAGACCATCAATTGGAAGAGTGTCCTGATGTATATGTAGCTATCACCAAGGAATGAAATGAAAAGGGAATCGATATGATTTGAATTAATAAACCACAATGGCATGCATGACCAACCATCCCCATTATTCAATAAGTAAACATTACTACTCATAGTGGGGAACAAACCAATCAATAACTAATATGAGTAAGAAGGTATAATGAGAAGAACCATGAGCCCAAAATTACCCTGATGCTCAGCATCAAAAAGATGTCCTCTAGGATATGATAACACTCATATGAGAGCTTCAGGGTGAGATTCAGTTCCTCAAAGGTAAAATATAATGCAATAGACTACTATGTAAAGGGAAGCTAATTTCTAAACTATGGCCCAAGATGACTTCCAAGAATTATGTAAGCAAATGCTAGATGCAGATATTATCCCACAACTCAGTGTTTGGCTTAAGAGTCAAGCCTGAATACTAAATGGGGTTCACCCTCATATCATTTGACATTGTGAAGATCATTATTTAAATCATGCATGGCATCAGGACACTCCTAGTTCATCTACTCCCCTAGAAGATAGAGAAATTTTGGTTAACGCTACCATTGATGGATGGGTAATTAGGGAAATTTTAGTTGATACTAGCATAGAATTTAATGCCTTCACCAAGGATGCTTGGTGTAAAATGTCTAGTCCAGTACTACGACCTTCACCTCATGTCTTATTCATGGTAAATAAGACTCGTTCTCACCTGATTGGGGTCCTCAAAAATGCCATGATTGGCATACTTAGAGTACCATTCAAAGTGGATTTTGAGGTTGTAGAGTTAGCTGAAGCTGATGACTACCCAAATCTACTAGGAAGACCTTGGTGCTATGAGAGCAATGAAAATTTGAGCTTTAAAAGTGCTATATTAGCTTTTATAATATTGATCAACATGTGGTTATACCCTTGGATCAAGTACAAAGCTCCTTATATAGATCCTATCAATGTTGGTGAAGACATCAACCACTTATACAATGTCATAGCCCAGAATGATTAGAAACATGATCCAACCCCAGATGGTATTCTATGGTAGATAAACACCCAGTCTATTTCCAACACTACAAGTAATGCTTATAATTGTTGGGCTCATGGTGATTATGATCTCACTAGGAGAGTATGTAGTACCATCAACAGTTGTGAGAACCTCACACACCCACTCCATAAACATCACACATTTGTTCACCTCATGTGTTTAGCAATGAGAGGGCCACTAATAGGACCACCATTGGAAAAACTTGATGAATCCCCATGGTTCCAAAAATAAATAGAGGTACGTGACTTTGTCCAGTGTCTCAAAGAGTTTTATGATATCAAAAATGATCGAATGAGGTCATTAGATCACCTTTTTGATGGTACCATTACAAGAAGGTGGCATACCCATAAAGAGTGCCTAATGTACTAGGATAAAGTATGATATGCTCTACACCATAGATTTCATTACAATAATAAGGTCATGGGAACAATTAGTTATAGTGGCATACAAACACCTGAACTTCACATTGAAGCTTGTGAGATAATGTGGAGAAATGAGGAAACATACTTACCAGAGTACCTATGAGTACATGTATTGTATGAGACCTTACGAACATGGGCATAAGCCTAGTATTTTCATGAAGAGCAACACATGGGAACCAGGTTCTAGTAATTACTAAAGAAAAACATGACATCGACACTCTCCTATTCCTCACCAAGAATGGACTTTTGCCTCACTCTCCAGGCCATGCATTGGGTAGTTCTCAGAGACCCAAGTCCTTTAGAAGACTATATCCATCAAGAACTCAAGGAACCTTTACATTTTTTTAGTGAGCCTTCAACACATTCAGCTCATGTGCCTACTCTAGTTTTTTATGAAGAACAACATGAAGAAATTTGCTTAAGAAAGTAAAATCTCATCTTTCAAGTAGATGAAGGTGAGGGATCTACCTCACTCGAACCCTTGACCAACCATTTCGATGTTCCTAAGAAAATTGGTACATGAACTATTTAGGATACAAGTCTTCAAATGGATAACCCCTATCATGAACTTATTCAAACTATATAATGCAACATCAGTACGGAGTAAGAATCGAAGATGGCTATAGTAGGAAACTATTGGATTGATATAGAGATCTCATAAATATTTGAATTATTGAAAGAATACCAAGATGTTTTCTCAAAGAAATATAGAAAAATGAAGGGTGTCCACCCATCTTTAGGAAAGATCCACATCAAGCTAGTCGATGACAGTCGACCAGTGAAAAAATGACCATATAGGATGAATCCTAATCTCTGAGCACATGTTAAAGAGCAGATTGAGAGTATGCTCCACACTGGAGTAATCACTCCCATTGTTGAATTTGATTAGGTCAACCCTATGGTGATTAGTATAAAAAATGATGGATGCATATGTATTTTTGTAGACAATTGAGTACTTAATGCATCCTATGTAATAGATCCATTCCCAATGCCATTCACGGAGGAAATCCTTGAAGGTGTTGCTAGTTGTGAAGTTTGCTCCTTTACAAATGGATTCTTGGGGTACCATCAAGTCCAAATAGCTAAGGAAGACCAGCCTAAAACAACATTCACCATAAATGGGGATCATTTGCACATACTGTTATGTCCTTCAGTTTGAAAAATGCTCTAACAGTGTTCTCGTGCATCGTAGTTGAAGCCTTAAAAGACTTCATTCACAAGTTCCTCCAAGTCTATTTGGATGATTAGACAATATATAGTTTGGTCAAGGATCGTTGTTTTAATCTTAGACTCATGCTTGAACATTGTTGAGTGTTGTATATATCTTTAAACTTGAAGAAGTGCCTATTTGCGACACTTTTTGGTGTGATTTTGAGGCATATTATTTGTAAGGAAGGAATCCTTATAAACCCAATGAAGGTATCTATGATCTTTCCCCTACCAGCACCCAAGACCCAATGCAAAGTGTGTGTCTGTTAGGTTGTGGAGCTAGAAGCTTCACCAGAATGCGAACATGAGGAGTTGCAGAGGTTGTTGAGTTGCAGAACAAGTTACAGGGCAACTGATGTCAGTCTGATCAACTGACGTCAGTCATATTACAGTGCAAAAGTAATTGATGTCAGTTATGAGTCGGTCGACATCGGTCAGGAAGGAGCCAAAGTCAGCAACCTGTGTGTGCATGTGTTTGCATGTGGGTTGAGAACTAGTCTATTTTTGGATAGTCAGTTTGCATGTAAAGACTTATTTTAGTCTTGGAGCTGCATTTCTAATTATTGTAATTAAGAATGTCTAATTATTGTTTGCATGAGATCTATATAATAGACTCATGGGCTGTATTGTATAATTGTACTAAAGTGAGAGCAAAGATTAGCTCCTTCAGAAGAGAGAGAGCAAGAGTGCTAGATAGCCAAGAGGGCTTGTAGAAGAGAGCAGGGATTAGCTCCTCCTAGTTCCAAACGGGTGCCGAGTGTGTATGATCAGGGAGAGTTGCAGGTTGTGCAAGTTTTGGTAGAAGATCCACTGGGGTACTGGTTGAATAATCATAAGGACTTGGTGAGGCAAGGACAAGGGTTCTTCAAGGTGTAGAGACATCTACATGGTAAGTAAGGTCTGGTGATTTGTAGGTTGTTGCAAGAGCAGGGAGATCTACTTGGAGTATAGTTGTGTACTTGGTGTACTGGCAGCGTTGTTACTGACTAGTGGAGGTGAACAATAACTCTGTGTTTGAGTTGATTGTTGTGACCATAATTGAGAGAGTGAACTGTTGAAGGAGAATTACTGGTGAGCCCTAGAAGAGTGGGAGCTCTAGAGGTGTGGGAAGAAGAAGTGTGGCATCTTCTTTATTATATTTCCTTCTGAATGAGTATTAATACAATTGGGTATTGTCTCTCATATTCTGTGTTGTTTCATATTTCTAGTTACTTATCATTCTGGTTAAATTTTATGTTTAGTTGCTTATACAAAGGTGATCATGTGTGCTCTTAGTGGAGCAGTAGGATCCTGACAGTTGGTATCAGAGCTTTGTGAGCCTAGGTCCTATCAAGTGGTATCAGAGCCAGGTTGCAGGTTCATCAAAGCTTGGGTTCACTAACAGGGGGTTTTAGATCTGGTTAGTGTTTGTTGATTATAGGTCACTCTCAAGGGTTTCAGATTGAGTGGGAGTATAGCAATGGCAAAAAAAAGTAAGCTACAAATGGAGAAATTGAATAACATGAATGGTCAATTACTGTTTGATGGAAAGAAAGAGCAAG
Source organism: Torreya grandis (assembly GCA_037957365.1). Taxonomy (NCBI): domain Eukaryota; kingdom Viridiplantae; phylum Streptophyta; class Pinopsida; order Cupressales; family Taxaceae; genus Torreya; species Torreya grandis. The sequence goes on along the minus strand of JARHVA010009228.1, from coordinate 211,947 downwards.
TAAAGAAAGATAGCTGGTTAGTAGAAGATCAGCATGAAGGAAATGAAGAAGCAGATGTTGTAGGTGTTGTTACATAGGATGCTCTGGATAAAGTAGAATCTTGGTCTATAGATTGTGTTACCTCTTTCCATGCAGCCCAAAATAGAGCATCTTTTCATGAGTATGTCCAGGGAGACTTTGGAGAGATTTATTTAGGGGTTGGTGAGCCTTGTCACATGGTTGGCAAAGGGGAAGTGAAGCTGAAATTGTAAACAGGTAACACACGGGTGTTGAATGAGGTCATGCAGGTACCAGTCTTGGAGATGAGTCTAATTTCTTCAAAAAAGTTGGGTGATGAGAGATGCACAGTAACTCTCACAGCGGATGCACTTGAATTAGATGGTGGTAAGGAAGTAGGTATCCTTTATCTATCTACTTATATTACTGATTCACCTTCTATTGCAGAGATGTGGCTTGTAGGTTTGGTCACATATGTAAGAAGGGAATGCATGTTCTTAAGTGAAAGATAGATTTTTTTGACAAACTTAATAACTGGAAAGCCTTGGTGTTCATGGAGGAGATGATGAACAGAGATCAGCTGAGGGGACTGAATTATTATGAGCAGGGTTGTGTTGATTTGGATAGGGTTTTGATCCAAGGTGAGCTCACAAGTAAAAGGTCATCACTCACAAGAGAACACAATTACCGACATTGGTCAAGAGAAACTGACATCAAACAGACAGGTACCGATGTCAGTCATGTGCAGACCAGTAGAGTCGATGGTGTCGGGCAGGTGTAGACCGACGTCGATCAGAGAAAATTGATGTCGGCAGTCAGGTTCAGTCACAAAGAACCGACGTCGATTGGTTTTAGATTGGGAGATGGCTGAGATCGGTCACTGGAATGGATGTTGGGTGGACAGCAAGCTGTCAATGAGTCTCAAACGCCTATGTGGAGGACTGAAAGGGTAAGTAAACCTCATATTCATTATTCACCTTCTTTATATTACTTGTTGCTCACTGATGGTCAAAAACTAGGAAGATGTGAAGAGGCAATGTAGGTAGAATCCAAGAAACAGTGGGAGCATGGCATGAATTCTTTGGAAGAGAACCAAGCAGGAGGTTTGGTAGAGTTGCTAGCTAGGATAAAAGCACTGATAGATGAATGGATTCCTAGGTTAAAGAAGAGAGTGGATGGACACGTGAGATAGAAGGCCAGGGTATATGGTCTTGAGCAGGCTGTAAGATAGTGGTATAGGTTTGACAGGTGTATGACTAAGCATGGGTTTGGTCAAGGTCAATGTAACTGTTGTGTTTTCTTTACTAGATTGGATAATGGTCACAACATTATCCTGTTACTGTATGTGGTGTGGTTGCTTGTTGCAAGGTCACACATGCAGGGAGTTTTTGAGCTAAAGGTAAAGTTAGTTCAGAGGTATGTCATGAAGAATTTCAGAGCAACAAAATTCTTTGGCATAAGAGACATGGAAGATCACAGGTTGATTTTGTCTCTAGAGGGAGCTGATGTGAAGGAGGTGTTGGTGAGGGTTAATTTGCAGGATGCAAAACCAGTAAGCACACTGAGGGCTGGATAGTTCAAGCTAAGCATAAAACAGTGTCAAAAATCACATGAGGTCAAGTGTAGACTTGAGTTTTCCCAAGCAGTGGGAGTTGTCAGAGAGTTCAGAGCCAATTTAGGGAAGAAGCACTAGAAAGTGTTTCAGTGGGTTCTCAGTTATTTGAGAGGGACCAGCAGCAGGGATTCATGTTATGCAGGGTCAGGGACTTCACTACATGGGCTTGTAGGTTCAGATGTGGCAGGTTACTTGGATGACAAGATGTGCACCATAGGTTGTGTGGTGGTTGGTATTCAGGATTGAGCTTGAAGAGGGATACAAGCTAGGAAACAAATTAGATGGTGTACAGGTACAGGTGCATATATTTATCTCCAAGTGGGATATTGTTAGGTTGTGGAGCTAAAAGCTTCACCAAGATGCGAACAGGAGGAGTTGCGGAGGTTGTTGAGTTACAAAACAAGTTGCAGGGCAACCGATGTCGGTCTGATCAACTGACGTTGGTCATATTACAGTGCAGAAGCAACTGACGTCGGTTATGAGTCAGTCGACATCGATCAGGAAGGAGTCAACATCAGCAACCTGTGTGTGCATGCATTTGCATGTGGGTTGAGAACTGGTCTATTTTTGGACAATCAATTTGCATGTAAAGACTTATTTTAGTCTTGGAGCTGTGTTTCTAATTATTGTAATTAAGAATGTCTAATTATTGTTTGCATGAGATCTATATAATAGACTCATGGGTTATATTGTATAATTGTACTAAAGTGAGAGAGCAAAGATTGGCTCCTTCAGAAGAGAGAGAGCAAGAGTGCTAGATAGCCAAGAGGGCTTGTAGAAGAGAGCAGGGATTAGCTCCTCCTAGTTCCAAAGGGGTACCGAGTGTGTATGATCAGGGAGAGTTGCAGGTTGTGCAAGTTTTGGTAGAAGATCCACCGGGGTACTGTTTGAAGAATCATAAGGACTTAGTGAGGCAAGGACAAGGGTTCTTCAGGGTGTAGAGACATCTACATGGTAAGTAAGGTCTGGTGATTTGCAGGTTGTTGCAAGAGCAGGGAGATCTACTTGGAGTATAGTTGTGTACTTGGTGTACTGGCAGCGTTGTTACTGACTGGTGGAGGTGAACAACAACTCTGTGTTTGAGTTGATTGTTGTGACCGTAATTGAGAGAGTGAACTGTTGAAGGAGAATTACTAGTGAGACCTAGAAGAGTGGGAGCTCTAGAAGTGTGGGAAGAAGAAGTGTGGCATCTTCTTTATTGTATTTCCTTTTGAATGAGTATTAATACAATTGGGTATTGTCTCTCATATTCTGTGTTGTTTCATATTTCTAGTTACTTATCATTCTAGTTAAATTCTGTGTTTAGTTACTTATACAAAGGTAATCATGTGTGCTCTTAGTGGAGCAGTAGGATCCTGACAGTTGGTATCAGAGCTTTGTGAGCCTAGGTCCTATCAATGTCTTCCTTAGCACATGGGTTATTGAAAAAAGTTGGTCATTACTCCTATTTTATAGTTCCCCAATTGGACAAAGTCATTTCATGTCCATGTGGATGCATCTGACATGGCTATTGGTGTAATCTTTGTACAACTGAGTGATGGTCACTTAGATCACCCCATTTACTTTGCCATTAAGAAGCTCACACCAACTAAACAAAACTATACCACCATAGAATACAAAGCCTTGTCCATGGTTTATGCCCTAAAAAATTTCCAATAGTACCTTTTAGCCACTTCATTTATTTTATATATAGATCATGAGGCTTTAAAATACTTAGTTAACAAACCAGTGTTGCATGGGAAGATTTGTCGTTGGATAGTGTTGTTTTTAGAATTCCAATTTTTCATAATGGTAAAACCTGGGAAGGCCAATTGTGGACCTAACCACCTATCCCAAATTAAGAATAGAGAAACCCCATGTGCCATAAAGGATGATCTTACTGATGTAATACTCTTCTAAGTTGCACAGGTACATGAAGAACTAGAAGATATTGCAACATTTTTGAACACTAGCTCCATGCCCAAGTCTCTCACCTCATAGGAGAAAAATCAACTTATAGTCTGTACTGCACCCTTTTATCTCATAATAGGTTATCTTTACAAAATAGACCATGATGAATTACTTCACCATTGTGTAATGTGACTTGAGCACCTTGAGGTACTTTGTGAAGTTCACAAAGGAATTATAGGCTGACATTATGCTAGAGAGGTTATCTCATGCAAGGTTTTCCTAGCCAGGCTTTGGTGGCTAACTTTATTTCAAGATATCAAGGCATATGTTAGGCAATGTGATATCTATTAGCACATAGGTAAACCTAATAGAAGTGATGATATGCCTTTGTAACACATCCCTACTTAGGAACCTTTTGATAAATGGGTTATTGATTTTGTGGGGCCCATCACTCTAGTAGGACAATGAATGGGTTCTCGATACATCATTACAACAACTGATTACCTTACACATTAAGCTAAAGTATCACCAACAAAGGATTATACCATAACTATTATTATGTGGTTCATTTGGGAGAATGTCATAACATGGTTTGAGTGTCCCCTGATTTTCACTAGTGATCGATGAACCCAATTTTTGAATGAAATAATTTGCATCTTGTTAGTCGAGTTTATGATAATGCACCACAAGACAACACCATACCATATATATGATAATGAAACTACTGAAGCTTTTAATAAGATCCTAGGTACCACTTTAACAAAAATCTATAATGTTGGCTAGACTGACTGGGATGATAGAGTGTCTGCAATACTTTGGGCCTACCGAACTACCTACAAATGCTTAAACAAAAGCAGATCATTCAAATTGGTATATGGAAAGGAAGCAGTGATGCCAATAGATTTTTTGGTGCCATCCCTCCATATTATGTAGGACAACTGGATGATGATGCATATTTGAAAGCATGGCTGGATGTTTTAATACAAATAGATGAGACTAGGTTCCCCTCCCATTGGAGCTAGGATGTAGAAAAATGCAAGCAGAAGGCATGGCATGATCACCATATAAAAAAAAAATCTCTAGGCATGAAGGTCTTGTTATATGACTCTAAGTTTGTGTGCCACCCTAGAAAGCTCTGTATCTATTGGGATGGCATGTTTGTAATACATAGTATTCAACCTATAGGGGCATGTCGGTTATAAAGAATGGATGGTCAGTTTCTCCCAATGCACTATATTGGAAGTTAGCTTTAGTTTTAATTCACATTATAATAACTGAAACTTTTGTAATCAATAATGCTTATACCATTAGATTAGGATTTTCTACTTTCAATATAAGCACTGCCTTTGTTGCACGTAACTCTTTCTTTATGATAATTTGTGTTTTTATGTTTTTGTGTTCATGGAGGACTATGAACCATTTTAGTGTGGGGTAAGAAGTTATACATGAAAGGATAGAAATAAAGAGTGTAAAATCTAAATGGGCACGTAAGATATGTGGGCATCCAAGTATTATAGGCATGCAAGTTACTAAGGGCATAAGAGTCATTTAAAGCATTAAGGGGTAAGGTTCTTACCTTATGCTAGAAATTAAAAAATGGGACAACTATCTTCCACCACCTCAAAAGGGTGGGATACAACTGTCACCCATTTCCAAGAAAAGGTGCGAGAAAGGACATGCCATTAATGCAACAAGGTTAGTTATGACAAAAAGCACTCCAATGACATGATGGGACAAAAAAGTTAAGGCATTAATTATATAAAGAAAGGTTTGAAATATGGTGGCCATTAAAAGATTTACATTTACGCTACAAAGTGATGAGGAGAGGAAAGGAATTAATGAGGGTAAACCCCCCTAGTAGAGCCTATAAATAGGAAGGTTAAAATCATTTTATGCTTTACATTGCGTTAAATCTTGAAGTGTTAGTACTAAAGATGAGTGACGAGCTAGAGCCAAAAAACAAGTGACCACACTAGAATCAAATTAATCAATACCTAAGTAGATCAGAGTGTCTGTATCCTTGGAAAGTCACTTAGTTTGTTACCCAATCAAGAAGAGAGATTTCAAGTCTAGATTGGTGGAAAGAAGTGGAAGTTTTTGAAGTTACATGTTGCAGGTCCACCATTAATGAAGTGTTAAGCTCAAAAAGTTGAAGTGAGTTGGTCTACTACCACATATTCATTTGGGAACATGGGATGGCTACGTGTTAACCCTCGAGCTCCATGAAGGATAATGTGACCTAAGAAAAAAGCTAGGAAACTTGAAAAGCTACCAACTATACTTGAGGAAGAAGAGGTGAGCAAGAGATTGGTTTCTTATTAGAGAAGAGACTCTAGAGTACCAAGAGCAGAGACTAGAACAAGTACAACATGTGGAAGGAGAAATGAGATAATGCATAGAAGAGGAAAGGGGAAAGAAGGTAAAGAAAGGGAAGAAGGCATAGACATCAGTGGTATAAAAGGCCCCAACATCTATGCCTTTGTCTCTATTGATAGAAGAGATGTAATACCAAGATTTAATCTTAAGCATGAAGAACTGCATCTCCAAAGTATCAACTACCACCGTATTTGATTATAACTACCACCAATTGGGGAATGAAGTGGAGATTTAAAATGACTATTAGGTCAAGACCACCAACACAAGAAATCAAGTGGTTTATGACTTAACCATAAAAAACTAGTTGGATGCCATAGGGCTTTTCCAACTCTTTGATTTGCCCTATTTTGGTAAACCTATGAAGGTAGTGTAGTTCCTCCTCTTGCACATCTATGAGGACTATATCTACTTCATAAGGTGTAGCATGAAGATCACCCCAGAGAGAATTAACAAAGTCACGAGACTTCAGTACTCGAGATTGAGTGTGGTTGATGACTTGGTCAACATGAAGGAGATACAAAAGACCATAATGATGCTAATGTATCAAAAGTAAGGGCATGTAATGCACATCAAGAACTTAAAAAATCCTACCCTCTGAGTCACAACATAGATCATTTCCACCAAGATCAGGGGTACCGATCACTGGAAGAAGGTGGATATGGCCCACCTTTATATTGCTCACCAAGTCTCGTAGGGACTAAAGTATGAATAGGTATTGTATTTTATACATAAAATAATTAAAGATGTGGAGAGGGCTTAGTGGATGCCCAATTATAGGTTCTCTTGGGGGGTAATTCTCCTTTTGATGGTTTTCGATGAGATTAAGGTGCCAAATTATAGTTCGAGTGCATTTAAGTGGGTATGCCCTCCCACTCATAAATCCCCTACCAAGCACAACAAGGGTTTTAATTTCCCTCAGCATATCACCCCCTCATATAAGATAAAGATGAGGTATTGGTTTGAGGGGATGAAGGAGGCGTTCAAGAATGAGTGGTGCATTCTAAAGGACTTACCCCCTAGATGCAGATCAAACACAATTCAATATAAAGCAACATTTATCCCTTGCATGGATCTGCATGAGTCCATCAGGAGAGATTTTAGCATGGCTCAAGCTGCCCTATGCCTTCTCTATGTGGTACTTCATAGACTTTGTTAATTAGATATATGATGCACAATTAATCATTTTACAAGTAGAAAGGATTGGTGCAAAACTTCACACCCTCTAAAAGCTCTATGTATATCCATGCAAGAAGGCTTATGTAGATAGATTAGAGACGAACTTGACCAACATACAAATCAAGAAAACCATGATTGGGGAGAAACCTCATATGCTATTCTACATGATTCACCCCCGTAAGAACCCACAAGGTGGAGACCCCAAGGAAAGACTCCCCCAAGAGTCATAGCTAAAGAAAAAGAAGCAACTAGATGTGGGTACAAGTTTAAGTGGGTATCAGGTCCCATAAAAGAGGCAAAGGATGGTAGAGGTGTGTCCCTTCAGACCCATTGCTTCTTGTCCCTCCACACCTCATCTACTTCCACCTCCACCTCACCCTTCACCTTCACCACCTCATCTATCTCCATCCCCTCCTCACACTTTTCCATCCCCTTCTCACTCTACACCTCTGCACTCATCTATTCTTGATCCATCATCCCCTTAATCTACTCCTCCCCTTTTCCCTCCACCTTCTACACCCTTACCACCACCTCCCCCAAGTACCACTACCACAAAATCTACCCCATAGTTGCATCTAAGACAAACAACCCAACAAGAGTCCCCTCAAGTGCAGATCCATAATCAGGATCAGATTTTGAGAAGACTCCCTCCCTAGTGTAGGAGAAGGCCATGTATGATGACCCCTTACTTGATGCTAAAATAAAATATAATGAGGAGGATGATAGTGTAGAAGATAGTGAGATGGCCACTAGTGGCCATTAGGAGGCTAAGATTGAATGGGACCCCAATAAGGGGAAGGAATTGATCGATTTAGAAGGGCAAGAAGATGCAGGAATGATAACCACTATGTGTGAATGTTACCAGTTCATTGTAAAGAACAAACAACTTTATCTTTGACATCATTTCCATCCCAAAAAAGTGACTCTTGAGACAAAAAATTAGGTGTCCTTCCTATTTGACATATATAATGAGGAGTGCAAGTTTGAGCTCCCACTGGACAACATCTCCTTGGGTCTGGATGCTCAAGTGTTACTAAAATCAATGAGGGTTGATCCACAAAAGCTCACCCCATTGATAGCTAGTGATGCATTTTTGAAACTTGGCATGGAAATAATGTGCTAGAACATTTTGTTGAATTCTAATGCATACATAATGAAGAGGAAACATGCCAAGGTAGTGGACATGTATAATAAAGTGCTTGTAGAGAAGAAAGCGCTCATCGAGGAAGTGGCCTCTATGAAACAAAAGGTCAAAGAGGCTACAAAGGTAAAAGTATGGGTTTTAACCCTTTGTAAAAAATTTTTTAAGGAGGATCTATCACTTTTAGATGGTGTACCTCTGAACGGGAATGTTATTGGAAAGTTAGAGACCCTAGTTGAACTACTACTCAAGAAATGCAAGGAGTGACCATGCAAGAGATCAGAGGAGAGAAATTATTGAACATTTCACCACGACCATTGACATATACAAATGTGCACTAGAGAGAGTTGGGGAAGTTATCCCTATTTTGGATGGCATTTTTTCATGCATAACGTACCCTAATAAAGTCTTGGAGGCTCAACTCCAAGCTGAAGAGGTCTTAAGGCATCAGTTAGCTGATGTTGTGCTCTTAATAAAAGATCATGCCAAACATGTGAAAGCATTTAAAGATGTAAAAATTATGGAGGATGATATTAATAACCATCATCAGTAGCTAAATGTAAGTTTTTACACCCTTTGAGGATAGGTTGATAAGGAAATCTCTGCACTAGAAGATGTTCAGAAAGATGCTAGTGTAGCTCTGGATGAATAGGTGAAAAAGATCGAGACTCTAACCCAACTTAAGGAGTTAAAATAATTAAAAGAGGCTATTAAAGGAATAATTTCAAAGGTCCTTGACACATTATCCCATTGAGATGGTCTAAAAAAGGAACTCAAGCAAAAGGGGCCCAAATTTTTTGAAGATGCTAGCATGGCTTAGTCCGGGATGGACTAAGGGCATAGTGTGGGGTGATGTTGGCCTCAAAATTTTGAATAAGTATTGTCCTATTTTGGCATAGAACCAACATGGAATAAAAGGACCATAGAATGGGAAGACCATGGTGTAGAGTATCCAAACATGAGAACACCATGGCATGAAACCTATTGGGTGCAAGAAGACAATGACATGAGAGGATAATGGTGTAGATGGGACCAACAAGAGTAGACCCAATCAAAGGAGAATAAGTCATGAAGAACCTGAGAACTTTGGACTAAGAATAAATGTGGAAGATTAGGGGAGTGCATGGGAAGTAAGACTAGTTAGAAGAATGATTCATATGAGACATTTGGACCTTTTTGATCAGAGGTTTTGTACCAGCCTATAAGGACCGAAACACATGGCCACCAGTATATAGCATAAAGTGAGAATCTAGGGGCATAAGGACTCGAGTCCTCAGGAAGAACTTGTTATAAAGTGTCATGACTCCTAGTCTGTTGAGAGTCTATGTTCCATATGCTCAAATTTATTAATGATTGTAACACTTGGTTAGGGCAAAACAAATATAAATACCCCTATTAAAATCTTTAATGATGATGATCTTTTTGGAGAATAGATAATGAAGCTTTGCCTTGTGATTCATTAAGCATCTAATGAGAGATATCAATTTTTACCAAATTATGTTTTGAATGATTAAATACACTAAGTGCTAGAAATGGATATGATTTATTTCTTCATCTTGTTATTGGCATCTTTTTCTTTATTGAGTCACTAATGTTAGATAGTGATGGTGATCCTTGTAATAGTAATAGTTGCATCTGGGACTATAAGGATAGTAGTAGTATATTTGTGTTATTAAATAATATTTGTTTAGAACTACATAAAGAAATATGAACAAACATATATTACTGTGTTACAAAACCTTCCAGAACTGGTCTTTCATTGTGCACTTTGGGTGAGCATGCAAGACCTAACTCTCACGTGATAGGGCCAACATGCTAGCTTACTGGGATAGAATTCAACACTAGAGTTGGAATTAACGAATAAAACCCAACATTGTATGTATCCCCTATGAATATCTAGATGCCTGAATCTCTTCTTCAATGGATTTTGTACCCTTTAAGGACCATATAGAAAGCCAACAAAAACTTTAGATAAAGACCTTTTGGTCGTAAAACGTTCACTAGTACAGAGGTCCAAAGGTAACATCCCTTGAATATTTCCTCGCATGCATAAAATTTGAGAGAGGGTGGGTCTTTTACCCATATTTAAATAAATTTATTAAAATGAATTTTAAATTTCTCCTCTCAATGTGGGTATATTAAAGGTTCAATGATTGAGATGCACTCCTGATTTATCACTAAAGCAGGATCGTATACTTAGATGGTTTTTTGCTTGGATGTGTGTCAAAACTCATTATGTGTTCAAAACCAAGTCCAAAACATAATCCATATACATATATGCAATAAGGCATTACTCTATTTGTGTTCTGAGTAAAAAATCACCCCTTTTAAATGTCAGTCAAACTTTGCCCAAATACACACAATTCTTGGTGAAACCGCACCACTATGCTATTTATTTTGAACCAATCCTAGTTCCAAACAAATTCCAATTTATAATTCCAAACCAAGGTACAATTTATTACTAAACCATTATAGTTAGTTCATCTATTTTGTTTCAAACCTAAATCTAAATTCCAATTCTAGTTCTAGTTCCAAAGTCCAAAGTCAAACTCTTTTTTTCAAAAGTCAAAACCTAGTTTAGTTGAGGTCAAACATTGTCTAAAGTATCATTTTGATCCAAAGTCCATGACACTTCAAATAAATTCAACATTCCAAAGCACACTTATTCTAAACCTAAGGTTCAAATTTTACAACCCAATCAAGTAGTCCACCACAATCATTCCAAGTTTAAAAGTTCCTAAACAATCAAGTTTCTTTTCTACATTCACTAGTCGGTCTTCCAATATAAGCAGTTCAAAATCAAGTCCAAGTTTAAACACTTCTAAGATCCAAACATTGAACACTTAAAACCTTTATGGGACACAAAAAATTCAAAAACATTTGATATACTTAGACTTGTGTGCACTTTTGGAGGCAAGTTTAATTCACACATCCTTCTTACTAGACCACTTACATTGACACACCTTTGATTGAACCATTCCATTATGACATTAACCTTAACATGATCACAACACATTACTTTGAACATTCACATTGACAAACTCATTCTAATCCCAAATAAGTTTCAAGTTTCTAGACTTATTCTAAGATAAAGATAATAAACCCAAACATGTTGAACTATACACATAGTGGAACTATTTATAACCCCTCTTTTGACAAAAAGGTAATTTACAATTCATACGATTATGAACATTATGTCAAAGAAGATGTAAATGAACAATACTTAACAAATATACCATCTAGTATTGACCTAGGACAAGAGTAACAGCACCTCACAAACATTTCATCTAATGCCAAACATGGATGACATCAACAATACCTCCCTAACATACCATCTAGTGTTGAAAATGGACAAAACCAACAATACCTGTCAAATGTTCCATTTATCACAAAATATGGACAAGACCAATTTACATGGCACATTTTTGATAAAAAATATGAGAACCTTGTAAGATTGTTAGAGACATGAGCTATATTTTCAATTGTATCTCCAATTGAAAACTTATGCTATTTGGTTAAAGCCCTTGAAGAGACACCCCTTGAATTTATAGATAATCAAAGTATTTCTATCCATAATTAGACTCTTTTACCAACCTCTACTCAAGCCCTTGTGGCATCTAACAAAGGAAAAAGCCAATTTGTTGACCCACCTTCATAAATCCAATTCATTGCCTCTCAAATGTCAGGATTAGGAGCACAATTGATTACCTTGTATAAGCAACTAAACATGGAATTAAACTAGAAGTAAAATGTAACTAAAAATAAAAAACAACACAGAATATGAGAGACAATAAAATCTTGTATTAACACTCTTCCATAAGGAAATACAATGAAGAAATCACACTCTTCCCACACCTCTAGGGCGTATCAGTAATTCTCCCTCAAGAGTTCTCTCACTCAACCAATTACAACCACAACTCAAACACAGAGTTGTACCCTCCACCAGTCAGTAACAATACTACCAGTACCAAGTACTCAAAGTACTCTAAGTAGATCTCCCTGATCTTGCTCCTTGTTGTGTTGCAAATCTCCTTTGACCTTACTACCCCACAAATCTCCTTTGACCTTGAACACACACACACACACCTGTAGATCAACTGATCTTACTTACCATGTAGATCTTCTACCTGATCTTGCACAACCTGCAAATCAACCTAGTCTTGCACACCTGCAAACCTAGATCTTACACTCGGGAAGAACCCTTGTCTTTGCCTTTGCAAGTCCTTATGATTCTACAACTTACAATACAGCCCCATGGGTCTCTTAAATAGATCCCATAGAAATAATAATTAGACTTTCCAATTACAATAATTAGAAATGCAGACTCAAGACTAAAATTATTCTTTTACATGCAAACTGACTGTCCATCTAAAATTAGACCAGTTCTAGAAGCGCATGCAAATGCATGCACACACAGGTTACCGACATCGGTTCCTATCTGACCGATGTCGGCCGACCCATAACCGACGTCAGTTACTGCAAACATTGAAGATGACTGATGTCAGTTGATCAGACCGACGTTGATTGCTCTGCAACTCAACAACCTCCTCCATTTGCATCAGTGAAGCTTTTAGCTGCACAACCTAACAATCTCCCACTTGGAGATAAATAGCTGCACCTATACCTATACCTGTACATCATCTAATTTTGTTTCTTGTCTTGTATCCCTCTTCAAGTTCAATCTTGAAGACCAACCACCACATATCCTGTGGTGCTACTCCTGTCATCCAAGTTACTTGCCATATCCGAATCTACATACCCATGTAGAGAAGTGCTTGACCCTGCATAACATGTTAACCTATTACTGGTCCCTCTCAGATCCTTGAGAATCCACTGAACTGCTTTCCAATGCTCCTTTCTCAAATTGGCCACAAACTTGCTGACAACTCCCACTACTTGGGCAATATCAAGTCTAGTACACATGTACTTAACCTCATCATGTGATTTGGGACACTATTCTGTGAACTGTCCATCCATAGGTGTGCTAACCGGTTCTGCATCCTGCATATTGAACCTCTCCACTACCTTATTCACATAATCATCCTGAGACAACATCAACCTGTGATCTTCCCTGTCTCTAGAAATACTCATGCCAAAGAATTTTGCTGCTCCCAAATCCTTCATGGCACACCTCTGAACTAACTTTACCTTTAGCTCAGCAACCTCCTGCATGTGTGACCCTACAACAAGCATATACACTACATACAGAAATAGGATAATGTAGTTAATATTATCCAACTTGGTAAAGAAAACACAATGGTTACATTGACATTGACTAAAGCCATGCTTTGTCATACACCTGTCAAACCTCCATTGTCCTGCAACCTGCTCAAGACCATATAACTTAGCCTTTTGTCTCACGTGTCCATTCTCTCCTTTCTTTAACCTGGGAATCCGTTCATCTTTTAGTGCTTTCTTTTTGGCTGGCAACTCTACCAAATCTCCCATTTGGTTCTCTTCCAAGGAATCAACCTCCTCATTCATGCCATGCTCTCACTGTTTCCTAGATTCTACCTGCTCTACCTCTTCAAAAATTCTTGGTTCTTGACCATCAATGAGCAACAAGTAGTGTAAATAAGGGGAATAACAAATTTGAGGCTTACTTACCCTTTCAATCCTCCACATGGGCATTTGAGACCCCTTGATAGCTTGCTGTCTGCCCAAAATCCATTTTAATAGTGACCGATGTCGGTCACCTTTGGCTGACCTTGGTCTGCACCTGACCAATGTCATTGCCTCCTGATCGCTGATGCTAGTTCCCTGATCGACGTCAGTGTCCACCTACCTGACACCACTGACTCTGGTCTACACATGACCGACATCGGTACCTGCCTGTTCGATGTCAGTTCCACTTGATTGATGTCAGTAACTATGTTTTTTTGTGAGTGATGACTTTTTACCCGCGAGCTTTCTTTGGATCATAACTTGTCCAAACTACCCTGCTCATAATTATTCAGCCCCTTGAGTTGATCTCTATCCATCATCTTCTCCTTGAAAACCAAGGCTTTCCTATTGTTGTAAAAAACATCAAATTTCCTCTTCCTACAATAAACCCGATCCTTTCTTGTAGCATACCACTGTGATCCTCCAATAAAAGCTCCCTTCTTTGTTGACCTAGTTTCAAGAAACCTCACTTTCTTCTATTACTTACAGAAATCTCGATCTATGCTTTCTGAATCTGAACTCTTACCTTTTGACTCAAGAATATGCATCCCCTTCTTACTCATGTGACCAAGCCTACAGAGCCACATCTTCACATCTACATCTGAAGTAGATAAACCAGAAGGAGAATCAGTAATACAAGTAGATAGATAAAGAGTACCTAATTTCTTACCTCTTGCTAAAACAAGTGCACCCTTGGAAACTTTCCAAGAATCCGCTATGAGAGTTACTGTGCATCCCTCATCACCCAACTTTCCTATAGAAATCAAATTTTGCTTTAGGCCTGGGACATGCATGACCTCCTTCAACACCCATGTGTTGCCCGTCTGCAATTTCAGCTGCACTTTCCCTTTGCTAACCATTTGACAAGGCTTACCATCCCCTAAATAAATCTTTCCAAAGTCTCCTTGGACATATTCATGAAAAAATTCTCTATTTGGGGTTGCATGGAAAGAGGCACTAGAATCTAAAACCCAAGATTCCACTTTATCCAAGGAACATACAAGAGCATCCTATGCAACAATACCTGCAACATCTACTTCTTTATTTCCTTCATGCTGATCTTCTACCAACCAACAATCTTTATTTACATGCCCTTTCTTTCCATAATTTCAGCAGATTTTACTGCCATACCTGGATCTAGATCTCTTGCCTATCTTTGACCTTGATTTCCCTTGCTCGATCTTCTCTCTTTGCTTTCCCCTACTTTCAACACTTAAAACATTCCCTGATGATTGCCCTGTGCTTTTTTTGCAAATTTCTTCATTCAATATTACACTAACAACATCATCAACTTTCAAGATTTTTGAAGCAGACGCAGTATTACTAACTGCCATTACCAAACTATCCCAACTTTCAGGTAAAGAACATAAGATTAAGAGAGCCTTAATTTCATCATCAAAAGCTATATTTACTAAAATTAACTGGTTTACCAAACCATGGAAATCACTAAGATGACTATGTACAGATCCACCTTCCAACATTTGCAAATTAAATAATTACTTCATAAGAAATACCTTATTCAAAGTTGAGGGTTTTTCAGATAAATTTGCCAAAGATTCCATTAACTCTACCGTTGTCTTAGCCTGTGATAAGTTGGAAATCACAAACGATGTCAGGCTCAACCTTATAGATCCCAGAGCCTTTTGATCAAGAACATTCCATTCTTCATCTTTCATATCTATGGGCTTGCATGCAACCCCACCCAACGGTAAGTACAGATCTTTCTGATATAGATAATCTTCTATCTGCATCCTCCATAATTGATAATTCTTGCCATTGAATTTCTCCATTCTTAGCTTACTTTCTTCTGCCATTGCTTTACTCCCACTCAATCAGAAACCCCTGAGAGTGACCTGTAATCAACAAACACTAACCTGCTCTGAACCAGGCTCTGATGAACCTGCAACCTCGCTCTGATACCACTTGTTAGGATTAAGAGCATAATTTATTACCTTGTATAAGCAACTAAACACGGAATTAAACCAGAAGTAAAATGTAACTAGATATCAAAAGCAACATAGAATATGAGAGACAATACAATCTTGTATTAACACTCTTCCAGAAGGAAATACAATGAAGAAATCACACTCTTCCCACACCTCTAGGGAATACCAGTAATTCTCCCTCAAGAGTTCTCTCACTCAACCAATTACAACCACAACTCAAACATAGAGTTGTACCCTCCACCAGTTAGTAACAATACTGCCAGTACCAAGTACTCAAAGTACTCCAAGTAGATCTCCCTGATCTTGCTCCTTGTTGTGTTGCAGATCTCCTTTGTCCTTGCACACACACACACACACCTGCAGATCAACTGATCTTACTTACCATTTAGATCTTCTACATGATCTTGCACAACCTACAGATCAACATGGTCTTGCACACCTGCAAACCTAGATCTTACACTCAAGAAGAACCCTTGTCCTTGCCTTTGCAAGTCCTTATGATTCTACAACTTACAATACAACCCCATGGGTCTCTTAAATAGATCCCATAGAAACAATAATTAGACTTTCCAATTACAATAATTAGAAACGTAGACTCAAGACTAAAATTAGTCTTTTACATGCAAACTAACTGTCCGTCTAAAATTAGACCAGTTCTGGAAGTGCATGCAAATGCATGCACACATAGGTTACCGACATCGGTTCCTATCTGATTGATGTCAGCCGACCCATAACTGACATCGGTTACTGTGAACACTAAAGATGACCAACGTCGGTTGATCAAACTGATGTTGATTGCTCTACAACTCAACAACCTCCTCCATTTGCATCAGTGAAGCTTTTAGCTCCATAACCTAACATCAAATACAATATGTTAGTAAGGTCTTGGGTACTTTAGCTAACTACCTTGGATATTCAAAAGTCACCACTTATAGAGCTAAATCCACCAACCAAACCATAACCATATTTGCTAGTCCATCCTACACCCAATAATGATTTGTTTGCTAGTGACACATTAGTCATAAATTTATTTAACATGTTTATATTCTAAAGTAATTTTTTGGCTAATCCTGATCCAAATTCTCCTCTAGATTTTTCCTAGCACATGGTTGATAATTCTCAACTAGTGCATTCAATCCACATTAAGTGTTGTATAGAATCCAATAAAACATTATTCCAACTCACCAATAAGTTTTTTCGTTCAATGTTCCTAACACTTTACAACAATAAGTTAAAAATATGCTTGAGCCACAACACCAAATTTATAATACTCCTCAACTTCAACAAGTGGCGACCAATCCCCCACTTCAACAAGTGGTGACCAATCCATCATAGATGTTATCTAATCAACAATGCATTCTTATTATTCAACTACATATTGCTTCTAGTTAAGAATGTGCCTCTTCAAGTCAACAACGTGTTCCACATAATCAACAACAAATTCCTTTCATATAATAAATTCCTATGAATCAACAATAGGTTCCTTTCCATTCCCAACAATTCTCATTTAATCCCCAACAAGCCATTCCTCTATTTAGACCATAGTTCCTTGCAAATCAACATCACACTTAATATAAAATGCCTTACCAACAAGTGCCTTATCAACAATATAACCCCAATCAAAAGTGAACATCCCTATCAAACTAATTGGTTATAAATTCCCAAATAGCCCATACCACCACTTTCTTCAGGTCAAGGTAATCCACCTAATATAAGAGGTAAAAGATGTAGTTTTTGCCATCCAAATAGGAAATCAGAGTAAGAAGCTCAAATTGGATGACATATGCTCTTATTCCTTTGATGTGAATTATCTTCGTATACCATTCCCACATCATTTTGAAATGCCTAAATTTGAAAAATACAAAGGGAAATATGATCCAAAAAAGCACTTAAAGGAGTTCTTCATTACTTTTTAGGCGGTGGCATATAATATTGTGTACTTGTTTTGCTTATTTCCCCATAGTTTGGTTGGGTAAGCTTTGGATTGGTTTCTCCATATACCCAAAATTATGTTGATAACTTTGATGATTTATCTAAAAAGTTTATGAAACACTTTTCCTATAACATAGAACATGAGGTGACTATGGTTGACTTGTGTCATGGAAAATAAAGAGGAGGAGAGATTTTTATAGTTATTTTCAATGATGGAATGCATTAGCCAAATGATTCAAACATAATGTACTTAATAAATAATTGGATGTAGCCTTTACTGCTAACCTACAAATAGACATAACCTATAATCTTAGAATTCATCGTGCAAATACATTTTAATAAATTATTGCCAAAGGATTATAGATTGAGCAAGCTCTTAATGATAAAGGGGTAATCAGAGTTTATTCTCAAAACCAAATTTAGAACAAGGTTTAGACATAAACTCTTGCATAAGCTCAATCAAGTACATCTAAAAAACCTAAAATGTTTAACATGAATAAAAATGTTGTAGGGGATGGGATAACAGAATCTAGATATGTACAAATGATGTACCCATTGACTGCCTAAAAAACCCCACCTACTTAACTTACTTTATAATGACCACCTCCAAGAAGAGGTTAGTACCAAAATAAAGTTTTCAATAATCTTGGTGAACCTATGGAGGTAGTGTTATAAAAGCTAGTTACAGATAATATGATCATTTGGCCAGTTCTAAATCCATTTCTAGAAGGCCAACCTAAACCCAATTGGTATAGGGAGAATTAGTTTCATGACTATCATCAAGTCAAGGGTCATTCAATTCATAAATTCATGCAGCTTAGGTACTTTATTCAAGATTTGTTATAGAATGGTGAAATAGAATTGGATGATGTTTCAATGTCTAATCAAAATTTGGGTACTTATAAAAATCCTTTTCCACAACATAATTCTATAATCACCTAAAACTGACACTTGAGTGCTACTTGAAACCACCTATTCCTAGCTTAGCCCTAGGCCTATCATATGGCCCATTTTCACACTTATTTAGACTTTATGTGGGCCATAGGTGTCCCTAGTCATCCCTAAAGTAGTCCCAAACCATCATTCTTACATCTTGGCCCTTCGTGCCTTAGGTTCTGCCACTTGAACACTAGTGACATAATAGGGATACTAGAAACACATGGTGTTAGTGTCCCAATATTGGTGTTATTGGCCTTTCCCTCCTTCTTTCACAAAAACATATCTTTTCAAATCTTAGACCTCCTAGGGTCAGCCTAGACCTATTTTAGCACCCACACAAGCACCATAACAACATAAATACATGACTTTTATCCCTTTATTGAATAGATGGAAATTAGATGCAAGTTACAAATGAAAACTCAAAACAAATTATGCACAATTAAGGTTATAAATCCTTATTTTTCCCTATTTTTACATACTACCATCTACAACATTCCTAAGCTAAAATTACTCAAATTTCCAATCTCAAGCACATTCAAAACACTAAATTTAACCATCATACTATATTTAATTACACTTGCACCAACACTTAGGTGAGGAGAACTACATCAGGCTTGATCCCTCCTTGGAGTATTGGTATGAAGGCAGTATGGATCTCACGTCTAGTACATCATACCCACTAACCCCTTTTCCTCATTTAGCCCATGAATTATGTTGACACTTAGATTTTCACCCCTAAGGAGATGCCTAACTCTCCTCATCCAAGTGTCATAATGGAAACATCCCTCTTGCTATGGGTGACAATGTTGAGAGATGAATCTCTAGAAGGGCTAGTTCCCTTGATGCACTCTTTGAAGCACTTTATTACCTAACGACTTGTGGACGAAAATGGGTAAGGAAAAAAATAATAAAACCAAAAGGTGATGCACCAATTTTTTTATCTCCTCCTATTTTATTGAATATATACTACTTAAAAATAAACAAAGCTTTTCTTACACACAACTCACAACTCAAGATGCATTGTCACATCAATGTTTCATATGTTAGATTCAAGAAGTTATTTGATACTTAGGAGGGTAATTGATGATTTCATGAGGGAATATAGTCATAAACCACTTGTAATACACCTATACACTTAGAAAAGAATACTAATAAAGACCTAAAACAATATCCTTTTTGCACACTTGGTAGACAATCAAGGATAACATGTTAGAAAATAAGATCTTTTACTAGATAAGATGAACAAGATTGCACTAAAACTCAATTGAATAACATGTAAGTAGTCAAAAACACTTGTTTATTTATTCAAGAGTCTTTAAAGTAAAAAATTGGTAAGGGTTTCACCATCAACCAATCGAGGCTACCCAAAAGAGCTAAAAGAGTCCATATTTATAGATTTTAAGAGAGATACAAGGCAAGGGAAGTCCAAAGGTCACTTGTACACATGTAAATTAAAGAAAGGAGGTTAAAATTGCATGGGAAAGAGATGTGAAATGAGCCATGCAATGTCAGGGGGTCCAAATGTCTATACAACTCATGAAACTGATGAAAAGTGTCTCAAAATTCCTTATCCTAGCTCAAAAAACTACCTCAATCATTTGGACCTATTTGAACATCCCATCACTGACTAAGGATAGGTATGATGATGGGAATAAGAGGGAAGGCCTTCATTCATGCAATTCCATGCATTGGTTGCATTCCTAATTCTTTAGAAACTCTTGGAATAAAGCAATCACTGTCTGTAGTCTAAAAAACTCCTTATTTTAGTTACCTCTCACACTTGGCCTCAAAAATGCCTTTATTTCTCCATGAAAATCCATGGGAAGGAGTGAGTGACACTTGGAAATACCCTCCATGGTCTTAGAATTCTCAAATTCACCTTAAAAAAAAAAATCCATTTGAGTTTTCCACACTTTTCACTCTTGTGCGCACTATGCCATTTTTGATTGGCTGAAAGGAGAGATCTAGTTAACACCATTAGAAGTTTTTAAATAGAAAAAAATTACCATAAGGAGTTATAATAGGTATTTATCCTCCCTCTAAACTTGATTGCATCTTCTCAAACCTCCTAGAACTTGCAAAACATAGAAAATGGTGAGAAAAACACTATTTTTCATGTTGTCCATACAATTACATACATATTATTTACGTGGGTGAGAAATTGAGTGAGTCTTCTCCATGATCGAATAAGTTTCCTTTCCAAACTATGCCACTTAAATGGCTCTTCATCCCTATTTTCTCCATCAGGTTCCTTTAAGGGTTTTACTAGGGTTTTAAACTATTTTTTGTTCTTAAAAATTGTTTATATAGATGGCAAGTCCAAGTTTCAAATTAATGCCAAAAATTTATTTTTGAGGACCCTCTCTAACTCCCCCTGACCCCTTTTGTTCCCATGCAGAGCCTTAGCAAAGATATGATCTTTACAAGTTGACCTATTGATCTTATTTTTCCACCTTCTTGCATGTTTGAGCTATCTCTACGACAATTTTTTTTTTCCTGCAAGTTTATTTACATAAAAAAAGATCATAAATATCTGAATAAACTCCATAAACATTCCATAATCATTTGGATAGCTCATCAAATACTATAAATGAAGGTAGATCCCCAATTGGCTCTAAGTCTCCTTAAGGCCTAATGGGCTTGGCATACCCCTTGCTAGTTTGGACCATTTGGGCTGCTCTAACATGATTAAGATGGTTTATTATGAATTTTCACACGTCATTCATACTCAAAATTCCATCACATAACCTCTCAAATACTCCTTTCATCTCTTTTCCTCTCTTTTGCCCATTAGGCCTAGTGGAAACTTGCCTAATTAGACTATGTGCATAAATAATTAGGTCATCTTGGAAGGTTAGAGATTGTGTGAGTGTTCATAATAATCCATCCATATTCCATACACATTCCATAATTTTTCTTGAATATCCCAAGGCCTCCTCTTAAGTTCCTTACTCATTTTGGCACCCTTTACCTGTTTTATCAAAGTTCTAATTTTCATGAGTCGTTGATATCTGAGATAAAATAGAGAGATATATCACTCATCCCCATGGAAAAATGAAAGTATTTGGAGTTTTTAAAGTCCTAATGAGGCTTTTTACCAAATGGAAAGGTCATATTCCCTCATTTAGGTACCTTACCAACTCAATTTACCTAAAAAGGGGGCTAAAAAACCTTGTTTTCTTGCATTTTCTTCAAAATCCACCTATGGATGACCTCTCCACACCAATTCCATGATTATATGACTTTTAAAAATTCTCTCTACCTTTAACTTGTGCTCATATATCTTTTTAAACTATCCAAAACCTTTCTCCTTAGTGGATTCTTCATGTTTGCTCATTGGGCAAAGGTTTCCTAGTCTTCCTATATGAGCTGTAGTCCATTTACTAAGTGAGGCAGGAATTTAAGCACCTAAACAAGGTTTTGGGAATGTTATGTCACCTATTTTATCATAGTGGATCATCTAATTATCATTTCAACCCACCTTTCATTTCTAGATAATCTAGGCTTCACTTACCCTTGCCAAGTCATAACCTGCTGATTGAGACAACCTTGTTTGTTAATCCCTGCTATAGGTTTCCTTGCTCTTGAATTTGTTTTTAATGTTTAATAACCTCTCATTTAATTTATTTAGGTGGAAAAAAATGGGTTTATACTATTTCATACCTTGAATTCCCTTAAACATCCTTCAAAACTAAAACTTGATCACTGTCTTGTAGACTCAGACATTTGTAATTGACCCTACTTTGGACTGATCCTGTAGAATATTTGCTTGATTTCACTTTAAAAATAACTATTATAACCTTATTTAGGCCTCTATATACCCTACTCAAGCTGTCATCATACATTTTTTATGTTTATGGTTGAGAAGGGGGCTATTTCAAACATTCCAAATCTCCTACTCTTTGCCTTGTTGTAGGTCTACCTGTAGGTGTTTCAAGTTGATTGGGGTGGTTGAGTGATGAAAACTTCCTATAGATATCACCTTGATAACCTAAAATATCCTAGATCTCCTTCATTCATCTTAGGTTACCAAAGGAAAACCATAACTCATGTCAATACCTCTACTTGCATGAACCTACCTATCTGACCTATAGGTGCATATTTAAGATTTGAGAAGTACTATGTAAGTGGTTTATAGGGCCTTGTGGATGCCAATTTATTGATAATTCATAGGTTTCAACTTTATCATGCTCACTATATTCTTCATATTCATCTTAACTTCAAAAACTGAGTCCTTAATCTCTAGTTGAGAATCATCAATACTAACCCTAGTTACAGGTCAAAATAGGGCTTGGTTGGGATGGTTATAATGAGAAAAGGTCTTTTAATCCACTTTCATCTCCCCACATTATCTATCCATCTCACATTCACCTTGGATAGACTAAAACCACACTAAATATGCAAAAACTATTCCTTCTTTTTGTTTAACCTATCTAACTGGATTGAGACACATGAAGGTGTTCTTTTCCTGCCTAAGGGTACCTGTAGATAGCCTTGGAGGTGAAGTAAGACTCCATCTTAACCTTATCTTGATGACTTTGGTCTCATTTTTCTTTATTATGCTAGCCTAGTCATCTCTTTCATAGAGTTATGCTCAATATTTCTCATCAAGATAACAAAGGCCATTCACCACTACAGGCCTGTAGACATCATTAAGGTTTTTTAGCATGTTTTTAGGTGTACTTGAGGCTTTGAAAAACCATCTTTCCCTTATACTTTTCTCCTCAAATTTGGCAAGGTCCTTGTACTATGATATGGATATAAGGTTAACCCCTTTATATGCCTTAAAACACCTTGAAAACATGTTTTAGAAGGTCCACCAAAACCTCTTAGAGATCTATTTTGCTCTTTTAGGGATTCCATCCCTAAATTCAATCTTTGACATTCCAACTTGATTCCATGCTTCCTTTGTATTCTAGGAGTTTTATATAGGTCTATCAAGGCCTTATTGTCATGAAAATGGAAAGAAGGAGTATGAAATTTCTTTAGCCCTTCCGTACACCCCTAAACTCATGTTTAGCCCATTGTGGAAGGTTGTTTTGAGAAGCAAATAGTGGATTGGGGTGTGGGCCACTTTGAACCATGAGTATAAAAGAGACTCACATGACTTTTATGAGATTCTAAATGCACTTAAATCAAAACAAAGAGTTTCAACACATATCCACCTCCCCTTACACCAGCATGACATCATCAAGGGCCTGTAAGTGCATGTTTTGGGTCGAATATGTGGGCAAAGCATAGAATTCAGGTAAACATGGTGGTGAACTAGCTCAAAACTACCCAAATGCCATATTAAATATTCAAATATTATGGTATTCATCCTTTTAAACTTAGAACCAACTTCAAAGCACCTATTACAACATGGAGACACTTGCACATATGTGAAGAAGAGCAGATAAATGCACCAAGTGGTTGTTTGGCATGGCATATAAGCATGTGATCAAACTTTGTACTTTTTAAAACATGAAAAAGGACCTCATTAAAATCTTAAAGTCTTGGATATACCAATACAACTCCATTATAATATCATAGACATGATGAACCAGTTCATACATGAGACTACAACTATAAATGTGCAAGGAGTTGACCATAGAGGGGAACAAGCTAGCAAGTAATCCAAGGAGTGATATGGTGAAGTTAATACATAAGGGAGATGATCACATGACCTATGGGATGATATAACACTTTTTCCCAGTTGAGAGAGACGCCTACATGTGATAAACACTTGGAAAATCAAAGCACTCCAACTGAAACTACACATAGTGACACCTCCTTGCATGACAGATAAATTTTGCTCATATAAACATCATGAATTATGAAAAAAATAATGAAGACCATCTAATAAGGAATCCAAAATTATTTTCATCCAACACCACCAACTAGTTTTTATATATTTGGTAGAAATGGATCAAAACCTATAGGGTACACCAATCAACTATCAAATCTACATAGTCAACATGTTAGCAATAGTTCATACAACATAGTTGACTAATATTCAAAATGCATATATGAAAATTACGGTATCCTAGTTTAATATCATCTCCCAAAATCATTTTTTTTGAAACTACCTGTGCTTCTTGTATTGAGTAAAAACTCGAGGGTTACTCCAATTTGCCAAAAAGAGCCAGAAATGTACATAATGGTTTTGGCATCCAAACAACTATTTAAAATCAAACCAACAATGGAGGTGAGTTTTATAAGGATGAAGAGACACCCCATGTTCTTTATCACATGGCACAATTCCCTATGTACTATACAAGTGTTATTTCCCTCTTTTTCAATTGATTTATGCAATTTTATTTAGGGATCCTACAAGGATCTAATGTAACTAACATGTCTAACATATAAACTTACCTCTTGGACATTTTTAATGAAAATATGACACCTAGGCACCTTGAGAAATGTGTTGTTTGTATTAATGATGCCTTTAAGTACATAAAATGACCCCAAATGGACAAATTGATTAATGTGACTAAGACTAAAACCAAGATGAACTCAAATGGCATCATATAACAAGTAATACTTCGTATGAAAACACATTAGGACCTCTTCAAATGTTTAAAATCAAAATTTTTTCCTAGGGTTGCCCAAATTTGATAAAAAAATAAAATTTGGTCAACACATTCATTGAGTTATTTGGTTGAAGAAGTAAATACATGAGGTGATATGTGGTTAGTCATATGAAAGAAAGATACCCTACCAAGTAGACTATGTAAATCCAAGAGGACTGTGAAGGTTTCAAGTGAATATCCAAGGTAATTTGAGCCCATTGGAGAGATGGAAAGGATATCAAAATAAGAAGTCATTTTGTCCATAATGACATTATTGACCAATGAGGGTCAAAAAGGTAAAATAATAGAAAAATAAATCCTTAGGTCTAATGAGCACCTACAAGCCTGTTAGAGGACATGGTTAGAAAAAACACATTTGTGGTGTCAAATGGAGTGATAGGAGGTTTGTAGAGGGTCAATAAGAATATGGAGTTATATAATACTTGTCAAGATCACCAAAGTGCCAAATAAATTAGTGGAAGAAGACCCACTCTCAAAATTGCAGTCAACAAGTCCAAATAGCCACCTAAAGGCCTGTGTATGAAAAGTGAAGAAACTTGCAAGTTTTGGGGTGTTTTGAGGATTGAGGAATCCCAAGAGGTGAATGAGATATGGGAATATGATCCCATGAAGTTTTATATCACTAATAAGTATATAAAATTCTTAAGGAGGTCTGTTAGGGTCTCTTTAATGTGACTGTCTACAAACCCTTGCTCAAGGCCTAAGGCAAGTTTCAATGAATTGAAAGGGTAAATTCCTTCATAAGACTATTTAAACATCTCATATTATGTTTCAAAAACCTCAAAAGGGTGTTTAAAATATAAACTAAGCACTTTTATCCATTTTCCAACCAAATGACTCCTCTTAAATACACAGTCAAGCTTGCACTGCTCAAAATGGTGACTTTTAGTACGTGTGAACTTATACGAATAAGTGCATGGAATCCTAAGCACATTATAGAAAGAAAGGGGGTTGTCTACATAATATTTTTGGTATTATTTCATTCATCAAATCCCACAAATTTATGAACTATCATTAATAATCTAGGTGACTTTAAAACCCTTGTTAAACCTTGAGCAAGACTCGATGGAAAAGATCAACTCTCAAAGCACCCAAAATGGATTGAAATGACTTCTAAACTACTTTTATAACCTCAATTCCTCTCATAAGAATCTTATTTAATACATTTATGGAATGTGTGAGTTGAAGTTGTACAAAAAATGGCTTGAGAAACTCATTAAGCTTATTTTCAAGGTTTTGAGCTAGACAAACTATCCTAAGCAGTTATAGAGGGTCTTTGAGCCAAGATAATGTTGTTATCATCATCTTAAAATAATTTAAGAGGTTTCTATAGTAATATTATAGGCTACAAGTGGTCATCTAGAGCTTAATGATGAATCATGATTAATGTGGCTTTAAGAAGGTAGATGTACAAACTTGCTACTGTAGACACCTAAAATTATCCACCAATGGCCTTTGACTGAACTTCAGACCAATTATTATCAACCATTTCAAAATTAAGCATAAGAATCACTAAAAATCCCAAATTTACTTGTGTATCATTCACAAAATATTATAATCATGTTGAGACATCTGTAATTAGTGTATCCTATCATAAGAAACAAAAACCTCTCACATATTCATATTTAAGCAACCTGTGACATCACAACATGAAATTTGGTTTATGTACCTAATAAATGGGGTAAGTACACACATAAAATAAAATCTTGGAAATGATAAAATCTTGATCAAAATTAATTAAAATTCTAAATCAAATTAAATGCCTAGTTGAATTATCCATGAGCAATTAATGAAATTCTAAAAAAGGAAATTTAAAAATCAAGAATATCCTAGGTTTTTATGATTACCTTTTGTGAGTTATCAAGCCTTTGTAAATATCTTAACATATCTCACCCATGCCTATTAATTATAAATCATGAGTTTTTGACACCTTTTAACTCTAATAGGGTTAATTAACTCACTCAGGTTAGGTTTGAACCCATTCCATGTTTAAACTACACTCTAATTTACCTTGAGGTGGGGTTAGTTTCTAAACCTATAAATACAAGCATTTTCCTCTTCATTTGGAGAGCTTGGATAGAGTAAAGTTATAATGCAGGTTTTATAGCAAGATTGAAAGCAATAGTGTTATAATGCCAAAATAATAAGCCAAGCCATCAAGCAAGCATAAATCATAAGCCACAATGGTGCCAAGAAGAGAAGGAGGTAGCCAAACTCCATTTCCAAAGACTCTTTGAGCACAAGCCGAATAAGCCATGAACTAGTCACTTGGATATCTCAAGGAAGGTAAGGGATTTGTCATTTTTTTCATTTTAGTTATGAATTCATATGTATTTTGTTCACTATACTCCCCTTAAAATCTAGGCTTAGAGATGTTAGCTTGTTAGTGTGTTGATTTCATTTTGTTTTGTGAAACTAACACTTGTTTTTTATTGATTTCATATTGTCAAATTCTTATGATCACAAATGGCATGCTTAGTGGGACCTAAATGCATCCCACATACCAAGGTGACCAAGATGCAACTATAAATCTTCAAATGAATGCTTGAATATCTTTAAAATTAGAGTTTTAGCTTTGTTTTTATGATATTTTTAATTTGTGTACTAACTCAGATCTACATAGAGACCAACATCGATCAAGCATAACTAGTATCTATTATACCTAACCATCATTAGTTCTGCCTAACTGAGCTCAGTTTTAGGTGACCATCATCAGTCAGGGTGCAGGGGAAAACATGGTTCAAAAACTTGTATTTTGAATCCCCATATAGTTTCTAATTGTTATTTCTTGGTTTCATCAGCATCTCTTTATTTAATCACTGTGTTACAAGTTTTAAGGAATTTTTATCTAATTTTGAGCTAACTAACATTTTTGAATTGTGTTAGTTTTGCCTTTGGGTTCACAAGCAACCAATCTTGGTCCTTATCAACTAGTATTAATCATTACTAACTGACATCAGTCCCCTAGTAATCAACATCGGTCACAGGTGATTGACAATGATCTTTGTGTTTTAAAAACATGAAAACTAAGAGATATGTTTTGAAAAATTGTTTACTCATGATTTAAAGTGCTTCAAAATAAGAGGAAACTTCAAACCCTTTTAGGTCCAAAGTGGTATTAGAACATGAATTTGTAAGTTTAGACTCATGAACATTTCATTTTGGGTATTTAAAATGAATTTAGCTGTCTTGAACACTTCATTTTGATGCTAAAAAGAATTTTTAAATCTTGAAAATTTGTTTTTACTGATTAAAATGAACCTAATTGATTTGTGTTAATTTGCTTTGTGAACATTCTTTCAAGCTTTTTGAAAATTTAAGCCAAGGGGCCAATTAAATCAAACATTTCAATGGGTGCAACAAATTGACACTCATTTATATTATAAATTCTTGAAAGTGTTTGTTACTTGTGTTTTTTTTTTAAAAACAAAGAGTGCATGTATGCTCTCCCCCCATCCCCTATAAGGAACTTGGGTGATCGAAGGTGCCTTTTCACTTGCGATTTATGCCTAGTCCAAGGCATAGAAAGAATGATATTAGGGCTCTCCCCAAAACCCATATTATTTGGGTGATCTAAAAATAACCCATAAAGTCTTTCCACTCAGTCCTTTATTTCATGCAATTTTTCTTCTAAAGCGGGGTTCACAACTTCTTTATGAGTTCTTTTGGGAATTATTGACCTAGGTTTTCATCTCTCGATAGTGTTTCAACCCCATTCTATGATGGGGTATATAAATTAGGACACACATACTGTGAGAGCCAGGGAGTTGAGCAACTAACCTCTCCTTTCATAATGAAGACTCGAGTCAGGTCTAGTTAACCAAGGGATTCCACTAAGCAATCTATGGATGGAATCACTATGCAAAGGAATAGACCCTTACATCGTAAGTTAACTGGTATGAACTCAATTGATGTGACATATCTCTAGTGTTAATCACACTTGGGACCAATATAGATGTTCAAAAACTATAGTTTTAGTTAACCCCACTTGACCAACCTTGTTATTTTAGGGCTTAGGATGATTTACTTAGTTGTATTTGGTCTTTTTCCTTTATTGCTTGGTATTTTTAGTCTAAAACTTTTGTTTGTTTATACCATGTCTAAATGATTTGTTTTTCCACACTACTCTATTGTTTGAGGAGGTATTATAATATCCATTTGACATTGTGATTTTTACCTTGGAACATTGTGTCAAAATTTTTGTGTATCACTTGATTGAAATAGGTAACATTATGCTGCCCAAATCAATTCAAGTTTGTGCCTTGGAGTATTTGAAATAAACCATTGCTTATACCTTTAGAGTGAAATAACATCATTATGCTAATCAAATTATTTCATATACTTGTCTTGTCTTGTGTCCAAATTTCACATCTGAACCAATCCATGTATCCCTTTGTGGTCTTTGTCTAGTGTTGTTATGTCATTTAATTCTACCTAGCTTGTTTGATAAAAAAGCCTAGTTTTCCTAAGTTGAGTTTTTAATTAACATTGACCAAGCTTGAATTTAAACATTGATTGATTTTTGCTTAGGCCTTGTCTAATTAGGGCTTAGATACTAATATTTCTCTTTTGGGTTGTGTAACTTAGGTTAATTCTATAACCCAAATTCAAAAATTATTTGTTTATATCATCATATTGGAGAAAATAGTCTATCCCCAAGTGCCTTTTGTTTTATGCCTCATGCTAATTTGACCAAGTTTATGTCTAAAATCAAGTGCCTAGTCTATGCCAAAGTGTTCCAAGTTTGTTAGATTAAATACCCCTTTCTTTTAAGTCTATTTTTATGCCATGTTTGGCCAAGAGTCCTAGTACATGCCTTGTTTGAGCCTATATTTTGGCGTCACATTTGGCCAAAAGACCTAGAAACTTTTCTTTTCCTAGATTAGACCTATTTGGAATACTTTGTCCTTAGAGTTTGGAATTTTATTTTTAGTTCATCCACTTGACATTTTTGTGTGAGATATTTAACATTAGACATTTTATGTTATATTATTTTATACCAAGTTTTGTCATAAACCATTTTGGAGATACAACTCTATCCCTTTGACCAAGTTAGATAGAGTTTAAACCTTTTGTCTTTTTTAGACATTATTTTTAAATTTTTGAACTCTAATCCATTTTTGTTGTGAAGTATTTACCATTGATTTGACCATGTCTCACTATACATGTAGCGGTGTCATGTATAATCTAGGGTATGGAAATGTTGTCACACAATAAGAGTTTGTTCAAAATCCCAATGGAGATGATGTAGTTTGTGATACATATTGTTATCCACCTTAGAATTCTCAATTAGGAAACAAAGCTAAGACTATTTGGCCCATTATTTAGTTAACACGCCTTCATACTAAGAGCAGGACCAAGAACAAACAACATAATACTTAGTTAACATACCTACAGTTATAGAACAAGTCCAATAACAACCTTACTACATTAAAATGCCATCATATTATGACCCATACTTGTTTGATCATCACTTACTTGTGAACAAGGATGAAGTCTTAATTAAAGCTGTAGAGGTAGGGGTTAAGTTTTCAACAAACTTTCCCCATGAAAACTTGTCAAGTCTAGTAATAGGGCCTTATAACATAGCTTATAATCAAAACAATGAACATGCCTCTTCTATAAATCTTCATGCCATTATATGGATGCTATATCAGGACCCTTGTATGCTTGTCATAGGAAAGGGCCTCATAGAGGACCACTTCGTTAGATGCAAAAAACATACTAGACATGTTTAAACCTAGTATGCAACTTCAATAATATGACCATGTCAAGTACTCCTCTTATTGATCTAGCTCCTTCAAAAAAAGTTTTAATTAAATTTATAGGCCAATAAAATTAGGGTATAGACCCATTTATGCAAAGCACTTTGCTAGAAAACATGTTCAATACCCAAACTATCAAATAATTT
Source organism: Torreya grandis (assembly GCA_037957365.1). NCBI lineage: Eukaryota > Viridiplantae > Streptophyta > Pinopsida > Cupressales > Taxaceae > Torreya > Torreya grandis. The sequence goes on along the minus strand of JARHVA010009228.1, from coordinate 180,788 downwards.
CCATCTTATTCTATGTAGAATAGTGAGCCAAACATAGTGGATAACATGTAAGTACCATCCAAATTAGACCCAAGTGGTGTAAATGCACAAACAACTAGTCAATAATAAAATTTACCTTTTATCATGAGTGGTTCATAAATGTAAGGGGCAGGAAATTCTACCTCCCAACCTCAAACAACTACCTCTAATCATCAACCAACTACTTCTTTGAGCACGCAACCTCAAGGGTTAAGTAGTTACGCAATGACCAATACCATGCGTCAACAAAATGTGACAAATTTTACTCTACCACAAGTAAGGACTAACATTTCACAACAATAGGCACAATTCAACATACCCACATAATAGAGGTAAAACATCTTACCACCTCAATAGGGGGAAACTAATGTTCCACTTTACCAGGTAATGATGAACATACCTCTTTAGTCGTAGACCAACATGCAAATATAAAACCAAAGGATGTTTAATCAACAACATACAAGTATTAGTCAAATATCCAGCATGCGTCTACTTCCCAATAGGGATTCATGTAACCAAGAGGTTCTAATGTTCCACAAGTACCAATTAGGCAACAATTGCCTTTCATGCCATATGTTTCATAGGCTCAATGACAGGGCCTTGGTTCATAAGTTCCCCTCAATCTGTAAGGTTTGAATAATCATCAATAAGTCCCTATTCAACCTCAATATGATAAATGTCAAATATCCAGCATGCGTCTACTTCCCAATAGGGATTCATGTAACCAAGAGGTTCTAATGTTCCACAAGTACTAATTAGGCAACAATTGCCTTTCATGCCATATGTTTCATAGGCTCAATGACAGGGCCTTGGTTCATAAGTTCCCCTCAATCTGTAAGGTTTGAATAATCATCAATAAGTCCCTATTCAACCTCAATAGGCACATTATAGCCATATCCCTCCATCTCAACTGTAATTTCCCCAAAGCCAAGCCCATATACCCAATCCTGACCAGAATATCACATAATAGCACATGCAATTTCAATAATCACACCCTAATATACATATGTATATTCCTAGTCTATTCCCAAACTAAACCAATACTCCTCAACAAATGCTTTCACTATACCTTAGTCAAAGTGATCCACTTGTGACCACCCAACCTCCACCTCAAGCTAGTGTTCCCATTGGTTTACTCACATAAGAGTTGCAATAAATGAAGGATGTCATTGTTGCCATCCAAGCTGAAAAGCAAACCAAGAAGTTTAATTTGGATGATGTGTGTTCTTACCCTTTCAACATGGAGTATTTGTAGATACTATTTCCTCTAGGGTACAAACCACCAAAATTTGATTAATACAAGGGGAAAGGTAACCCTAAGGTCCATCTAATGGAATTATTTGTTGTTTGCTAACTAATGGCCTATAGTGACATATAAATTTTAATATTATTTTTAAGGAGTCTAGTAGGACAAACATTGGAATGGTTTTTGAAGTTGCCCAAGAACTCAATATTTAATTTTGATGATCTTTCAAATAAGTTCATGTAACACTTCTCTTACAATCTCGAGCATGGGATTTCATTGGTAGATTTGATGCAAGCCAAACAAAAGGTCGGTGAGAGATTTGTAAGCTATCTATAGTGATAGAGAGACCTTACAAGCCAATTCACCCATAATCTACTAGATAAGAAACTAGCCATTGTGTTTACCAAAAATTTGCACAATGAGATATCTTATCATTTGGAGCTACAGTGTGCACACACTTTTAAAGAGATCATTGATAAAATTTTATTGATAAAAAAATCCCTTATTAACAAAGGGATTATTAAACTTCATCAAATCATAACCAAAATCAAAACTAGAATAATGGTCAAAATAAGAGCCAAGTCCAAGCACAAGCATCGTAACCTACCTAGATCAATAATTATGATAAACCCAAATAATTTAATCACAATAAGAATGTTATGGGAAATGGGGTAATTGAGTCACAACATGTCCAAATGGTGCAAACACCATCTACTCAACCTATGCCACACATGAAAATAACTCCTCACCCATAACCTCTCTAGCAAATGCAGAGAGTGTAACAACTTAGACTAGCATAAAAAATGTAGCAACCTATGCCTTTGCAAAACCCTCCTCCAAGGAGAAATGTGCCTACTCGTTGAATTTTTAGTGACCTTGGAGAGCCCATTGAATTTATGTTTCACAAGCTCACCACAACTAACCTAGTTAACTAACCTATTCTGAAGTACTATCCTAAGGGCATTGACTATCTAAATTGGTATAGGCAAAATGAAATCTATGAGTATCAGAGTTAATGGCCATAATTTGCATCATTTTGTACAAATTAAACATTTAATTGAAAATATGTTGGAAAATGAGGAGATAACATTGGATCATGAAGCTTCCACATCCAAAAAGAACCTAGGAATGTATTAGATTCCCTTTTACCAACATAGAAACCAACAACAATAGCAACAACGACTATGACAACAATAACATATCAATATCCAAGGCAGAACCAATAGAACTAAAAAAATCAGTAGCAAAACCAACAATGCTAAATAAATGGACATAAGTAAGGCCATAATGATGCCAATAACCAACAAACCTACCATGAAGTTTCACATGAATACAAGGTTATAATCCATCTTGTAGGAGGTCACGTTAACACCATTTCCATCAATCCAAAACCAAATTCTAATCAAACAAGACTATTGCTAATCATTCCCAATTAACCAACCCATGTTAGTGATCCTTCCTTTACCCAAGACCACATATAGGCATAATAAAAACTAGGAATTCTCACTTTTGGACCTTATATCAATAACTCATTGTTAGCCTGTGAGCACACACAAGTGCACCAGTAATCGAGAGTTATCCTAGGTCCCCCTCTACCATCATTTAATAGTAACAATGATCCTGTATCTAATCTTGATTATGTAATCACAACTCAGTGATCAAAGATTACCATACAAGGCCCATAACCATCTACCACTTCACCCATCCAACCAGCTATTCTAGCTAAGGAACAAGCTATTTATTATTGTGCAAGAAAATACATTCGATATTGTGGAATAATTATAGAATATGCCTACACAAATTTCCATTTCAGATTTGTTGTGTACATATACAATCCAAAGGAACATCTTAATATAGTTCCTTAGCCAATCCCAAGTTCCCAATGACATATCCCCTAACAAATTTTAAGCTTTAGTTGGACGTCTATCTCTAGGCCAATAATTAATCTTCAACCAAAATGATATGTCATCCCTTGGCCCACTACATAATAATCTATTGTACATAAAAGTTGTCATAATGCAGTATAAAGTGAAGTGTGTCCTTGTAGACAATAGATCAAGCCTAAACATATTGTCTTTAAAGCTGATCAAGCTTCTTAGGTACACGACAACCAACTTGCATCCAAAAATGATCATAATCAAGGGCTATGATAATGAAGAATGAGAATAATAGGGCACCATCAACTTGCTAGTTATCATTGGGCCATTGACCCACAATACACTTTGCCATGTGTTAGACCTAGATTTATCATATAATATGATTTTAGGAAGACTTTGGATACATGAGATTCATGCAATCCTATCAACATTGCACCGGTGTATCAAGTTCCCCCATTTGGGTATGGAGGTCACCATCCATGGAGATTTACAACCATGAATATTGCAAGCATTTAGGGGCCAAGTACCAAAGCTATAAATACCATTTTATCTTGAATCCAATTTTTTAGAAGGACAAGGGAAAATAAATACTTGTTGATTTACTGGAGGCTAACTCCGTTAACCTTGATACCCTTGATTCACTTTATCACATGCCACCTTCTGATATATCTAATCATTATACCATCTCAGCTAATGGCCTAGGAGAATATTTGACCCATGATACATTTCACATTGCCAAAATTCCATATAACCCCAAATCCTTTGGAAGATCAAAAGTGAAACCACCCTACATGGAGTGGAAAAGAAAGGGTAAAGCCCAACTACATAGTCCAACACTTGTCATTTTCATACCTGCCATTAGCCAATAAAAGGACCCACTTGAAGGTAATGAATCTTGGTTGTATAATGAAAAAATGGTCAACTATTACCTAAATGCCAAGTATCCAATTTCAAACATAATCATGGAAAAGCACACCTATGAAGGAGGAGGCCTTGGGCTGAATCAACAAGGTCTGCTTGAGCCAATTTTTGCCACTCGGTATAAAGGAACATATGGCCTTGGATTTAAATTTCCTGGGGGTAACCCCACATATCTTCTTCGAGTTCCATTGCCAATGACAAGTGATAATGATGCCAACAACAAATTAGAGTCCTATTATATCCCTTTTAATGACCTAACCCATACCAATTTGTTTGACACTAATGCCATTTATACCCTTTAACCAATTATTCACCATAATATGCTTCCATTATATTATCCTCAACTTATAGATTGGGACCAATAGGAATCAATAGTGTCGATTGATGAGTTTCAAAATGATAAGGCCTTGTGCGATTTTATAGGCCTTAGGGACAATGTTCTATTGGGAGACCACAAATAATGGTTCTAAATCAAACTAGATCTTGCAGCCTATTTTGGAGAATGGGTGAACACCCTTAGCCATAAAAAAATAATTAAAGCATTGAGGTCCCAAAGTGAAAACCTCTTTGAGGCACTTTTAGACTAGGGAAATAGTAAAGAGAAAGGCCAGTCTAGTGGTGAAAACCTATTTCAGGTGCCATTAGATGGGGGTGTTGAACCTTCCTCAAACATATCTCAGGAGACCACTAATGACAAACTTGCCTATGGGTCTGAGTTTAGTCTTTAAGAATAATAGGATTTTGATCAAATCATCCAAGAGTTTCTAACTGTATTTGTCACATGGCCATCCTTACCATCAGGGGATTCTAATTCATCATACCTAGGAAAACTTGAAGAGCCAATCCTAACAAAGGAATCTACTATTATAGGTCAATTTAAATATGTGTTGATCATTCTAAAAGATAGTTTGAACCTTATAGTAGAAGACATGATAAAGGTTAACATCAAGACTCCAGATGACCCAAAATGGATCAAATTAGGTGCATCCCTCACTGAAGAGGACTGTGAAGTCTTTATAACCCTTTTAAGGGAATTTATTGATATATTTACTTGGGCATACTCTGACATGCTTGGTTTAGACCTCAACTTGGTTATGCACCACCTTGTGGTAGATCTTGATGCCAAAGTTATAAAACAAAAATTCACAAAATGCATCCTTGCATTGTTGCTTAGTAAATAAAGAGTTGGAAAAGCTCTTAGAAGCAAGATGTATTCAACCAATCGACTACTCAGAGTGGATCTCAAATGTTATGACAATCAATAAAAATCTAGAAAGAATCAAGATTTGTACTAATTTTAGAGACATTAATAAGGCATACCTTAAGTATGACTTTCCACTACCAAACATTGACATGATAGTTGACTCCACAATAGGTTATGAAATGCTTTCACCAATGGATAGATTCTCAGGCTACAACTAGATTCAAATCACACCAGAAGACCAACATATAACAACATTCACAACTCTGTGGGGAACATTTTATTATCAAGTTATGCCACTTGGTATCAAAATTATTGGGGCCACATACCAAAGAGCCATGACCATCATATTTCATGATATGATGCATGATATTATTGAAGACTACATCGATGACATACTAGGTAAATCAAAGATTAGGGCCGATCATCTAACAACACTATGGAAGATATTTGAGAGACTACATGAGTAAAAAGTTAAGATCAACCCAAAAATGTGTATTTTTGGATTTAATTCAAGCAAATTGATTGGACTCATTGTGTTTTGTCAAGGTATTAAAGTTGATCTAGCCAAAGTATGAGCCATCACAAACATGCCACCACCAACCACTTTGAAGTAGCTTCACAGTTTATAGGGTAAGATAAAATCCATTAGATATTTCATATCTTAGTTGGCCAACAAGTAACACCCATTAACACACATCCTATATAAGGGAGTGACAGTTCATTGGGATGATGAATGCTAGACAACTTTTTATCACTTGAAGGACTACCTAGCAAATCTACCTATTTTATTACCTCCTACACCAAGAAAACCATTCTTATTGTATCTATCAGCCATATATAAAGCCCTAGGGGCACATCTAGCTCAACATGATGATAATGGAATGGAACATGTAGTGTATTATTTAAGTCATATACTAGTCATGTATGAGCACAATTATATGCCCATTGAAAAATCCTATTTAGCTATGGTCTTTGTAGTTCAAAAACTGTGACATTACATGTTAAACAACAAGACCATGGTTATTTCTAAAGTAGATACACTTAAGTATCTACTATCTAAAACATATTTATAAGGTTACATGGCCAAATGGATCATGCTTATCAATGAGTTTGAGATAGAGTATGTCAACTAGAAAGCCATCAAGGGGCTAGTTCTTACAAATCAACTTGTTGAATCACCCTTTGAAGATACAAAGTTGATAACATTACAATTTGTAAATGAATCCATTCAGAACATCATTAAAACACCTCTTGAGGAGTATAACTAGAAGTTTTATTTTTATAGATCATTCACTACACATAGATCAGGGGCAGACCTTTTATTCATTACTCCACAGGGACATCTAATCCCTAAATCATTCAAGATCACCTTTCTTTGTACCAACAACATGATTGAATATGAAGCACTCATTGTAGGAATTTTATAGGTAGTATAATGAATCATGAATCATCTCAAGGTTTATGGTGATTCTCAGTTAATCATCAATCAGGTTACAAACCACTTTTAGACCAAGGATGACAAACTAGTACCATATAAGGCCATGGTCGACACTCTCAAACAATAATTGCTGATGTTTAATTTGAACATATACCAAGGGCTAGTAATAAAATAGTAGATGCCATGGATACCATTGGATCCCTAATTTGACATACATATATGACCAAAAAATACCAATTCCTCATTGAAAATCTACTAACACCAGCTCATGAACCTTCAACTATCATAATGATCTGTGATATTCTTAGTCCTAACTCTATTTGATATTTAGACCTATATGCCTATCTTCATGACCATATCATGCCACTGGATTTATCCCACAAACAATCCAAAGCCTTTATATACCATGTTTCACATTATACCTTACTCAAACCAACCCTATACCATAACATTTTTGATGGAACTCTGCTTCATTGTTTAACTTTGATAGAATCTACATTAACATTATGGCCCCAACCAAGAATTTAAAACCAATGCTTACACCATGGCCATTTAATACTTGGGGCTTCAATCTCATTGGGAAGATAACCCCCACCTCATCCGATGACCATAAGCATATCTTTACCACCAAATAATATTTCACTAAGTGGGTTGAAGCTATACCCCTCACTACATGATTTGAAATCAAATTTCCAAATTCATCTTTAACTATCTCATTTGTCGCTATGGTATCCCATCTGACATTATATCTGATAATGGAAGATCATCCAAGAAAAAAGATGTAGAATCGTTATGTGCCAAGTCCAAGATTAAGCAACATTTTTCCAGGGCCTATTACCCTCAAGGTAATGGTTAGGTAGAAGATCAAACAAAACCATTGTCAACATCTTTAAAAAGATTATCAATGATGTCAACCACAGTTAGCACCTACAAATATTATGCACCTTCTGGGCATACCATACCAATCACCATAATCTAATATGAGCCAATCCATATTCACTTTTTTATGGCACTAAGGCCATTCTTCCCATTGAGGTTGAGTTACCTTCTTTGTGCATCTCTTTAAAGCATGTCTTAGATTATGAAGACTATCGAGTAGCTCTCTTGTAAGAGCTAGAGTTATTTGATGAGAAATTCTTGGCCACAGTTAACAACCCACAAGCATACTAGAATCAACTATGTGGCCACTATAATTGGTGTGTGAAACACATAGAATTTGAAGCTGGTGATCTTGTTCTTAAAGAAAACTGAAAGAATACCATGATCGAGAAGAAACATAAATGCAAGTTCAAACCCAACTGGGTAGGTCCTTTTATCATTGTTGTAAACTATGGCACTAGAGCATACAGGCTCACTACTCTAGATAGGGATGAACTTGATGAACTGATTGAGCTGATAAACATTATACACCTCAAGCATTACTTTACCTGAGTGACCTGGTGTATTATCTATAAGGACTATTTTAGTTATACCATATTATCAATGTTCTTCTTTATACCATACCATTCTATCACTATTCCATTCCACCATTCTGTTATACCATACCTTTCCTAGAGATTGAATTCTTGTAAAAAAACATACCCTAGCCCTTTGACCTTGTTCCATTCCATTAGTTACAAGGTCACTTTCATCACAAAGATTCAGATCAAGTGTTAGCAGTTGTTTCAAGTATTCTCAACATCATATTTTGGAGTAGTATGACAATGGTTTGGCAGTTGCATATTTCACTTCTTGTTCCGTTCTATACCAAGTGTGCCTAATTATAACCACCTTTGGGCAAATCAATATCCCACTATCTTTCTACTAATTATAACCACCTATGGGTAAATTAGTATCATTGACTTATGATGTTATTTCCTAGTTATAACTACTTATGGGGAAACTAGGGGCAAAACTTGTTTATCATGCTTTGAAGTACCACCTTGCCATGCCTATGCTGTACTATGCCATATACCAAATTTACCTATTTTGTTTGAATTGATTACTACACTAGTCAAATTCCTCCATTATAAGTCAGAAGTATAGTGACTTGAGGTCCCATCTTGAGACTATGTAGGCAACACTAAATACTTATTGAGGTCAAATCAATCACCCCTTTGCCATGCTCTCACCATTTTATGAGTAACATAAGCCATACTCTCACCAGTTTGCAAGCAATTTAAGTTTTAATGCTCTTATCATTTTATGAGCTTGGACTTTTTAGTATCTCATCATTCTTGATCGATTTGAGATGTTCCAAAAATTCCAAAAACATTTGTAAAACAATCTAAACAAATCCAAAACAATACCCATTGACCACTTCTTTACCTTAAGGATTCTAGGAACCCTCACTAACTCACGAGAAACCACTTGTAATTTAGTTTTCCCATCCTTTTTGGCCTTTTATCCCACGTTCTCACCATTTTGTGATTTCATTCCCATATTCTTGTAATACATCCATCATGTTTTTCTTCTCATCATTTTAGTCTATCCCATTTATTGGGAGAACTACATTTAGCCTAAAGTTTTTATTGGATCTTACATCCATGAAACTATGTAGGCAACATCCACTTGCCTAGTACATTTGGAGATAACTCAGCCACCCCCTTCCTTTTCTTCTATTCCCCCATCTTGTTTGTTTGTTAAGTTGTCTCTTATTTTTTAGGGGCAATGTTCATCATCTTGTTTGTGTTGTCTTGTTTATACTAGCATTGTGATTACCCATTGTTTGTTTCATTTTTTTTCCTTTTTCTTTCTTTTCTTGATGTTTTATTTGTTTGTTTATTTGCTTTCTTATTGTGCCTCGATTTAGTTTGTATGCATTTATTGGGAGATTCCTTCCACATTATTCTTGAATCCATCCATATTCATATGCCAACATTATCATCATGGTTTTTATCATTGGTGCATTATTTTTAATTGAGTATTGGATTGTGTGTCAGTATTTAAGAATATTTTGGCCAAGTCTTCATGGTGTTCTATCATGATGCCTATTGTCATGTGCTACAACAAAAATCAGCTTGGAGAGTCTATATGGTAATGAAGAAATTATATATATCATTAGCATTAAAAACATTCTTTATCTAATCCAAATCATATCCCAAATAGAGTAATTAAACAATGAAAAAATTTCCTCCTTGCTAGTTCAGATGAGCATCTTCCTACTAGCAAGTTGCCTGATTTATTTGTCTCTATTCTAATTTACCATCATCCTCTATATCATGTTTGGCATTATTGGGGTATAATGATTATAACCATCTTTGGGAAAATCATTCTATACCATCCCACTTACATTACCAATGATTATAACTACCTTTACGTAATATACTATGTACCATCCTACTTGTATTACCAATGATTCTAACCCCCTTTGGGAAAATCATTGTATTTCAATCAATTTGAAGGTTAATGATTATAACTGCATATAGGCAAATCATTCTCTTTCTTCTACCCAACTGGGGCACATTTTCATTATGATAATGCTTATAACTACCTTTAGGAAAACCATTATCCTTATCCACCCAATTGGGGCATGTTTTTATCCTACCAATGATTATAACCACATGTGGGAAAATAATTATTTTTCCTTTAACTAATTATAACCTCCTTTGGGCAAATCAATTTCTTGTTACCCTAAGCCTTTTCTGATGATTATAATCATCTTTGGGCAAATCATTACCTTTTTTATCCCACCTATGTTGATGATTATAATTGCATGTGGGCAAATCATCCTATTTATATACCATAACTAGGGCAACTTCATATACCACTGATTATAACCACGTATAGGCAAATAAATCCCTTCCACCCCATTTCAACTTTTTAGTTCAATCATTTCCTCCTTTTGAAGGACCGATTTCCAACCCCTTCACCAACCACTCCCTTGAGGGGGCACTTACAGTTCATCCATTACTGTTGAAGTCATAAGCATACAAGACCTTTTCATTCTTTGAGAAGACATTAATGCGATTATATCTTACAACACCTTCCCAAATATGGGAAAATTGTAGACACCTAAAACTAGCCACCAATGGCCTTTGATTGGACTTTAGACTGATTCTTACCAACCATTGCAAATTAACCATATGAATCACTGAACATCCCAAATTTACTCATGCATCATTCATCAAAGCTTAGAATCACATTGAGACATACATAATTGGGATATCCTACTATAAGCAATAAAAACCTCTCATAGATTCATCTCTAAGCAACCTATGATATCACAACATGTAATTTGGCCTATGGATCTATTAAATGGGGCAAGTGCACACATAAAATCAAATCTTTAAAATGATAAAATCCTAATAAGAATTAATTAAAATTCTAAATCAAATTAAATGCCTAGTTGAATTATCCATGAATAATTAATGAAATTTTAATAAAGGAAATTCAAAAATTAAAAATATCCTAAGTTTTCATGATTACCTTTTGTGAGTTGTCAAGCCTTTAAAAATATCTCACCCATGCCTATTCATTTCAAATCATGAGGTTTTGGCACCTTGTCACTCTATTGGGGTTAATTAACTCACTAAGGTTAGGTTTGAACCCATTCCATGTTTAAACTACACTCTAACTCACCTTGAGTTGGGGTTAGTTTCTAAACCTATAAATACAAGCATTTGCCTCTTCATTTGGAGAGCTTAGATAAAGTAAAGTTATAATGTATGTTTTATAGTAAGATTGAAAGTAATAGTGTTATAATGTGAAAATAATAGGCCAAGCCATCAAGAAAACATAAACCACAAACCATAATGGTGCCAAGGAGAAAGGGAGGTAGCCAAACTCCATTGCCAAAGACTCTTTGAGCACAAGTCGAGCAAGCCACAAACTAATCACGTGGATCTCTCAAGGAAGTTAAGGAATTTGTCATTATTTGAATTTTAGTTGTGCTTTCATATGTATTTTGCTTAGAGATGTTAGTATGTTGATTTCATTTTGTTTTGTGAAACTAACACTTGTTCTAACCTCCTCTCTATTGTTAAATTTCTATAATCATAGCTGCAAGGTTACATAGATAAAATAAATTTCAAAAAACCTTGGAGAACCTCTAAAAATCATGTAAACATGACTTGGAGTCATATAACATAGACAAGGATCATTCTTAGCCCTCAAATCTACATAAAACCTCCATGACAACGAAGATCTCTCTCTACTCTAAGGTCAAGTTTGAAGACTATAGCTGTAATATGGCTTTCATTGGTTGAAAAAAAGCTCCATGACATGGTATGATATCTTCCTTAAAACAACAAGATAAGGTGGAAACCTTTCATGGCACAAAACTAGGTCTTCCTTGGGAAGTTATGTCTTGGCATCAAAGAGAGAGTATGAGAAGAAGTCATAAAGTTCAATACAATCCTCACAAGGAAGAAGAAGCATTGCAAGAGACAAGGGTTGGTGTTGATGATATTCAAGGGTGACAAATGTAAATTGAATAAATTGTAACTATTCAAAGAAGTAGATAGGTAACTCCATGAGAAGGAGTTATAATCATGAAGGCATCAAAACTGCCAAGATGGCCCCTATGTCACTCTTTGTGAAGAGTTCCATCAACACGTGTCCTAGAAGGCTACGAGGTAAGATAACAACACACTATTTATAAGCTTGGTGTCACTTTATTTCTACTTTGTAACTGATCTAATCATGAGAGACAATTCATGAGTTCTCTTCTTGTCCTATCCTTATCTTTTCTTTTAATTCATCTATAAATGAGGCATTAAAAGACATTGAATGTATCCTCAAACTAGTTATGGTAAACCCCTACTAATTTTAAGACTTGTAATTGCATTTAAAATCAATTCAAGCTGAATTCTACTATCTTCATATTACATACAATGATTTTTAATGAATTGTTGATAAATGTTGTGTGCTAGTGATATTATTTCTTTGCATTTGTCCTTCTCTTTTATGCCTCTATGTGAGTTATTTTTCTTTCCACAGGTCATATGAAGTGTATTAAATGGTTTGTTGAGTTTAAGTGTTGAAATTTCATCAATGTCTACTCTTAAGCCTCTTGAATAATCACCTTATCTAGTGTAATATCCACATCCTTCATATAGAATCACTTTTGTGCTAGGATCTATTTTTAAGCTATAAAATTAGATTGTAAACTTGTCATTTTATACTGAAAACATTGGCAAGTAGGGGACATTATATTTAGTGCACCACCTCCAGGTTTTATTATTATTTTAGCTCTTTTCTATCCTTTTTCCTTACAAGTGTGGTAAGTTAGTCATATTTTGGGTCAAGCATCAAGGGAAATAGCTCAACCTAGAGATTCACTCCACTATTTAGGCCACCCATAGCCTAGGAGTGATTCCATGTTATCATCTAGTTAGGAAGGCTTGAACAACCTTCCTAGGGGTGAGAATTTGATAGATAATATTGTTATGTTAAATAACTTTGGTTTTTTTATTTTAGGTCCTCCATGCATTAAATCAAATCCCATAGTAAATTAGCCAATCATCTTTGATAGTTGTAAGTGCCCATATAAAAAAATTAACCACACAATCAACTAGGACACAATGAAAATCAACATATAAAGTTGTAGTGTGACCCTATCCACCTAGTTTGGCCTTATCCAAATATATCAAAAAATCATATTTTGTAATGAAATTACTTAGATGTTTCATATTAATAGAATAATATATCACACAATTAAGATCACAATAATATGATACACAAAAAAAACTAACAAAAGATCATAGTACTTGATAATTATGACTGATTCATTTCAAGGAGGAAACCTTCACAATAATGAAATGAGAGAATAAATTATAATATCATCCTAAAATACTAACCTCTACCTCCTAAATATAATCTACTTAGCCATGATTATTCTATAGGCTGACTGTATTAAGAACATAGAGAAATTAAATAAGATAATATGAAAGGTATGTAAGCCTCAATTCAACCACACATATCCCTAGATGCACTATAGGTTAAGGGTATAACATTCCCTTCCCCTTCAAAACAACATTTTCTTCAATATTGAATCAAATCTAGATACTATTATAGGAAACATTCATCCTCCCATATTGCATCTTCACGATTCATATTATTCCACTTGATCAAATACTCTTTAAGCTCTATTGTTCATAGCCTTTTTTGGCATATGTGAAGGATATCCTAATGTTTTAGAATGACTCTACCTTCTTCATCCAATTCAGGTAACTTAGTCTGGTAGAATCTCTCTATCTAATGACTTTCATTAAGAAATATATATGGAATACATGATGTATGTGAGTGGATTGGGGTAGTTCTATATTTTATTCCACACTACCAAATTTCTATAGGATTTGATAAGGGACATATTACTTAGGAAAAAGTTTGTTATCTTTTTTTTCTTACTTCAAATATATATGTTTATATGGATGCAACCACATAAATACCCAATCACTGATATCAAAATGAATCTCACTATGGTGTTGATCAACTTGCTACTTCATTATATTTTGTGACATTACTAAATTCTCCATTAAACTAGCTAGTACCTCCTTTTGATGTTGAATGTATTACTCAATTGGTCAAACCTTGGGTTGCACATTCAAATATGAAGTGATGGATGGGTATTGGTGTTAGCCAAATTTTTTCACATTGAATTTTGGGATACCCCTATTAATTTTTGCCTTTTGTCTTTTACGAGTCAGTTGTTCTTATTGAAACTAGTCCTCTAAATAAGAATTAGTATTTTGTAGATTTTATTTTGCTTGCTTTCTTTTCTAATTGCTTCAAACTATTCTAGAAGGTTAAAAATGTCTACCCAAGGCCATCACTGAAAAACCCATTTACTCATCTTTCTAAGAAGATAAAAAAGCTAAGTGTTTGAGCCCACTTCCAAGCCAACTCAGGTTCTCTGATTTACTTTACTTATCAGGTGGAAAGTAAGCAGTCATCACAAACCCAAGTTACACCATCTAGTTTAAACTAGAATTATTAAATAACTTTACTTCTCATTATAAGCCAAGTAAAGTAGATCCAAAAACCCACATAACACTAACTAAAGAAAACTGGGTTTTTAAAGTAACTTCACTTACTCAAAGCTACAAGTAAAAGCAATAAGGGTCTAAAAGTTTGAAGCACTCTCAAACCTAAACCAAATCAGATTTATGAGGTTACTTCAAAAGCCAAAATAAGCAAAGTAGTCCATAAAGCTCGATGAAAAGCCAAGTGATTGCGTGGTTGCCCTCACACGTGTCTCTTACTCATCATTAATGCATTGGATAATATAAATATTGAGAAAATCCACCTCATTTCCCACCTAGCATTCAAGTTATTTGACTAAGCTACCGCCCCTATGAATCCTGAGCAATACTATTCAAGATTCTGGAGTGATTTTGGATCAAACCCGTCACAACCCATATGTGTTTAAGGTATGTAAATCATTTCCCTTTGGTTTTCATGTCTTAATTTAGGATGTTTTCTTCTTGTTTTTCCTTTGGTAAGATTCATGTGCCACTTTTAATGTTTTCTTTGATATTTCTCATTTTTACTTGTATTTAAATGTTATTTTTACATGTAAAGTGTTGTAAAAACCTTGTAAGTGTTTTCATAAACATTTAACATGAAAAATCCTAAGAAAAATCTTAAAGAATGGGAAAACCTAGCAAAAAACCTAACTATTAAAATAACAAGAGACCCAAACTCCTCATTACTTATTGCTTACCCAGAGTTTTGACCCTAAACTACTACCCTCAAGAAATATGAAGCTCTCAAGCACCTTACCTACCCAAAATTATCATTAATACTCATTTTCCCCTAAATTCTAGTTACTCCTTACTTTTACTTCTTTGGTTTATCCAACCCAAGTTACTTGTCTTAAGAAACCCAAAGTTGTAAGCCTCTAAAAACCTGATGAACTACCCAAGAGAGACCCAGACTCCTCATAACTTACACTCACTTAGAGTATTAAATATAAGTAACTTGTTAATATAAATCATAAGTTATAAGCTAAGAGAAACCCAAAGTTTTCCGTGCATATTATTTGTTACTTGCTCAAATTCTTGAATACTTAAGACTTGTGGATTATCTAGACCAACCAGGAGTTGTTATACCTTTTTACTTACTATGAGTTCTTGGAGTTCTCAAGGATTTCTACTACCTAAAATTTCAAGTTTGCTTAGAAGTATTATTTGAGGCATCAAGTTGATTTATTTAATCGACCTTTTCTAAACTAGCAGAAGTAGTCACTAAGTGTTCTAGAGCACTTGTCGAGTTTTTCTAGAGTTAACCAAAATAAATGTCACGATCAAAAGGATCAGAGGAAGAAATAACTAGAGTATAAGTATAAGAAACAACAAATTTAATTAAATAAGTCCTTGAGTTAGCACTTAAAAAAATCCCTAAGCCTAGTAGGAAGAATAGGGAAAAAATAAATAAAGTGGTGAAATCTCAGGAACCAAAGATGAAGTATGAATACAAAGGGTAGCCCATTGAGTCAAGTGTTGTATCCAAAGTGTTGGAAATTAGTGAAATACATATGGGTCATGTGTCTATAATTGAGTTATTATAGAGATCCAAATCTATCATTAAGACTCCACTCATGCAAGCAATGACCAATAATGGAATCTTGTAAGCTGTAGCTTTCCCAAGTTATATGCAACTACCTAAGTTTGTTCGAGAATGTGCCAAATACTATGACACCCTCACCATAATAGTGAAGGATAATTTAGGTAGTGTGGTAATTAGGCTTGATGTTTAGTACTTTAACTACTATTTAAATATTTTAGAAAAGTCTAAAGTTATAGATTTATGAATGGAGAAATCCAAGAGTCTTTGGGAAAGATAGACTCTAGAATGAATTAAAGTAATGAACACTAACTATCTGAAGAAAGTTAAGTAGCTCTCAAGGTTGCCAAAGTAGATAGTAAGGTCTGACTTCATTCAGGAAGTTGATGACATCACACACTTGCTATGTAGAATTAATGTAAAAAAGAATGCCAAGTGTTTTTCAACCTAGATGTATGCATACATTAGGGCCATTGATGTTAACAAGAGTTCTGAAATGATTGAATGGTCAAGATTGATAAGTGATAACATTGATCACTAGCTAAGTTAGGTGTTGGTAACTTTTGACTTCAAAATTACTTTATACTTAGTATATATAACAACATCAAGTAGATCTTTTTCTAGATTGACTACAAAAAGAACATTGACATCGATGCCTATATATGAATATTACCCCCAATTGGTTATCTCTAAGTATTTCAAACATTATAAGAAGGTAAATGAGGGGTTATTTTATGAAATCATTTGCATTTTAAACGTGGATTTGAAACATAAGAGAGTATTTGATGCAACATGAGAATTAGTTTCTCAATTTGGATGCATTTTCATTTAGTTCCTCAACTTCACATACATCAGAGTTGGTGGTTTCTTGGGTATACCAGTCAAATTACCAAGGTACCCCAGTGACAAATGGATTCTTATAGAGTTGTGTAGGTAACGAGTTGAGTTACATGATTTATATTCAAAGATTCACCATCCCACTATCTATTTTCCTATTGTTATTAGTCATTATCATTGTTATAGCATTTACAAAGCTAAGAATGTACAAAAGGAGATGTACCATAACTACAATAAGACCCATTTTAAAGCTAGAGAAAATTTTGAATGCAGAGAAGTAGCTCAGAATAAAATTTCTCTTGAGTATATGCATATTCCTACACTTGACTTTTGGATTAATTGTAAGGATGAGTTTGATGTAAGAATAAGAGACAATAGTAGATTGACTGTTAAATAGGTTTGTAATTTTGATCTAACAATAATTATAGAAAACATAGAGGATGATGGAATAACCAGTGATGCCTACCATGCAACATGAGGGGATGATGCCCCACTTCTAGAGATTGTTTTCAAAAAAGGCCTAGTTAAAATTATTACAGATAGAACTTCTATGGTCTTTGCCATGACTTCCACATGGATTCTTAACAAGGGATATTAAATGAAGCAAGTAATGACTAAAACTTATAGAATAGGTCAGAAAAGAAAGATAATTCAAGGAGAAAGTAGTCAAGTGTATAAAAAATTGAAGTTGAAGAAGAATGTTGATGACACTTACTTTGTAGTCAAAGATAAAGAACCAAATCAACCATCTATCACCACACCCCCTTTGGTCACTTCCATAGATACTTCTTTGCCCATCATTTATACTTATACTACACCTATCACATATCCATTAATATTCATGCCACCTCCAAAATATCATAGCATCAAACCTCCTAAGAATCCCATTCAAAAGAATACTGATGTTCCTCCTCCCATTCCTCCATTTTTTCCACCCACTACTCCACCTCCACCCCCTTTAGATGCTCAACCAGCCACTTAGAAGGAGCCAAAATAGGTAACTATTGAAAAAGTGACCTCATCTTAGGAGGTATTATAAGAAAATCAAAAGGAAATGATTGAACCTAAGAAAGAAATAGAGAAGGATAAGGAGAATGAGAAGGAAGTGGAGAAGGAGAAGGAAGCAGTGAAAGATAAAGAGAAAGAGAAAGAAGCTGAGAAGGAGGCAGAGAAAGAAAAGGATGAGTAAGTAGTTCACAATGTAGTACAAGATGTTTTAGATGTATAAGAAGCTCCTTCCCAAAACTTAGTACTAAGAAAAAATGAATAATAAGTGGTTATACATTTAGTTACTCTAACAAGCACAAACTTCTCATCCTAGTTAGCATTGTAGATAGTTCTCGAAACTAGAGAAGTGATAAATTTGGAGGAGATTAATTTGTAGTTGTTAAAGAGTCTTTATAGAAAAGGAGAGAAGCCTAAGATCACTAAAGTGACTTCCAAGTTAATAATTAAACCTTCAAGGAAATTTATTGTAGAGGTATCCATTCCTCCTTAGGGTAATATTGAAGATGAAGTCACTAAACATGACTTAATAGTCACTAAAATATCCCTTGGAGAAGTTACCACAGAAGGTTTGAAGCAAGATACTCAGACCTTGACAGATACTTTATTCTAGAAGCTTAATGAAGAGAAAGTTGATAAAGCCAAATTAAAGGAATAGATTATAAAGTTGTGTGAAATAATTTCCTAAGTGGAAATATCCACTCCTTAATAGTCAATTATTTTAGGTGATTCAATTAGTTAGCAAGTAATAACCGAGGTAGAGGAAAATGGAGATAAGGCTAAGACCATTAATGAATGGATAGAGAAGATGCTGCAAACTTATTAGAAGCACTTTCCTAAGGTCCCATGTATTAATGCTAATATTGAAAATAAATTAGTAGAAATAAAGGTAGTAATGAAAGAAATAGAAAATAAAAATGAGATTTCTGAGTTGTAGTAAGAAAGTATTCAAAGAAGAAATACTTTGAGTGAAATATTTTTAATCAAAGAACAAATTGTCCCTGAAGGATCAGTAAAGAAGTAAAAATAAGAGGAGTACCTCTTATCTTTTTGTATGCATATTCTTGGGACTATGCTTAAAGAGATGAAGACTTTAGAAGAAGATGTTCGTAATGAAACAATGAATATGGAGGATTGCATCTTTGGTCTTACTAACATTTGGTTTGAGAAAACTCCAAAGACATCTGACTTGGTATATCAATAGTTCAAATAATTAATTGAAAAGGTCACAACTCCTTTCATAAAAAAATATATAGAGGAGTTAATCAAGTGTCAAAAAGAAATCAAGAGGCTTGAACCAAGACTTGAGAGGGTGAAAGGTTATGGTAGGAAGTTCAAAAGAGAGTTACTGAGCTATGAAACCAAAAGGCAATCACTTGCCAAATTAAATGATGTAGTAATATAGTTCATGATGTCTCAGCATATGAAATATAGAGAAAAATGTAGATCTAAAGTTCACAATGTGGAGTGATTGTTTTTGCTCATTTTCTTGACTTATTTTCTTCTTCCATTTTCTTCTATTTTCTTTAAGTGATGTATTTGAAGTAATTTTGTTTTGAGTAATTAATTTATAAGTAATGTCATTTAATGAAGTTAATTATATAAGTAATTTAATTTATAAGATGTAAGACTTAAGTAACTTGGCTAAATGCTATTACTTGAAGTCATTTTATAAAATCAATTTACTTAAGCAAGCCTTGTGTTGTATACAAAGAGATTGTTTTTGATTCAAATAGTAAAACCAAAAAGTGTTATATGTTATTGGCCATTGCATACCACAAAGGAGAAATTCTAGGAGGATGCCTCTCAATGGTTCCAAATTTTTAGTGCAACACATGGAAATTCAAAGAGTTGTCTCCTATTTGATTTTGACTTCTAAAATTGTATAAATATAAGTGCAGGCCTGTGTGCCTAATGATGGTAATTTTTGGGAAAGGTAATTATAACTGAAACAAGAGAGTTTAAGTAGTCTAAAACTTTGTGTTTAGATTTTTGAGTTTTTCTTTTATATGAAATTGGTTCAAAGTGATTAAGAAGGACATTGATTTTTGTGGAAGTTTGCATTTTGTGAGATCATTTGGTGGATTTGTGAAGATTAAAATGGTAAAAAAATTTGAATGCAAATTCCAATATTTATTAATCATTTGCTAAAAAGATTATAATCTTTTGAATGTTTATTTACTTGTACGAATTCAATAAGCTCCATAAAATTTCTTATTGTGAAGTGCAACTTCTTTCTTCTCACTTATTCTAGTCTTTCATTCTGTATTTCCTAATTTTTTTACATATTATTTGACACAGCTGCTTACTTATTGTAAAATCACCTTTTTATAGTTCATGAACTCTATGATTAAATTAATACCTCAAAAATAAGACAACTTTCACATAATTTGTATAATCTATGAACAACTAAGAGTTGTGAATAATTAGAAGTAAATAGACATAAGCATACATGAGCTCACTATTAAATGAAGGGGATTTGATCCCATGACCACCTAAGTAATTTTGATAGCCTATAGAATATCTAATCAATATTTTTTGGTGACTTCATTAGGGAATAACAAACTTAACTCCCAGAAATAAAATTAGATTACTCATACAAGTTTTAGATTAAGGTAAAAACAGGTTTTGAAGAGACCCCGAAACCCTGAAACAAAGATAGAAAGATGAAGCATTTACTACCATAGGCAAAACCTAAAACCTACTACAAAGAAGTAGCATAAACAGGTTTTATATGGACCTAAAACCACCTGAGATTACTCATACAATTTGAGATAAGCGCATACTGACATTTAGTTCTTAAAAAAATCCCAAATTTTCCAAACCGCTGTCCAAAATGTTGCATGCAAAGTAATGACATGATTTTATATTTAAAATTACTTGTTTTGAAGTTAACTTGACTTGATAAAAGAGATGCATCACTTTTTATTGAATTGCTGCATGACCTAAAGCCACATTTTGTTTTATGCCTTGTTTATCTTAAGCTCACTGCATGTTAATGAATGACCACATAAGTTTTTTTTATAAACTAGATTACTTGAGTAATCCTCAGAATAATTTTTGTGCTTCAAATTGGTAAATAAACCTTTCACTAGAACAAGGAGAGCTCAAGGCCAAACTGACAACTTCTTTGAATTACAAGAATATTTAAATTTTCAGATTTCCAGTCCAAGCTAGAATAGGAAGAACCATCCTTTCACCAATGAGACAAGCAAAAAATCCTATGAATCAGCTACAACATAATTCTTTAGGATAAATTCAACCCACAAACCCTCAGTCCATTATTCCCAAAAGAATGGCACTACCACTTCCTGTTCCTTGGGGGGAAATGATTGGACCTTTGAATTTGACCCCCCCTCTCCATGACTTACCAAAATGGTCAAAACAGAATTTTCCAAAGTTCATAGGTGATGGAAAATAAAGTCTAGATGAGCACTTGGGTTCCTTCTTTATAGCCTATGGAGTAATTGGTGTTTAGCATGAAGATGTCTCAGTCAGACTCTTTATTGAGACCTTGCATGACTTAGATATAAAATGGTTTTACCATTTGGATCCTGACACTATATTTAGTTAGACCACTATCCATGAGTATTTTGAAAAAAGATTCAAAGCTACATAAGATTCACATATATTGCTCACCCAATTAACTCAACTCAAAAATAATCACATGAACACATGCAATATTTCATTACCAAGTTTAATAGATTACTCTATAAAATCCCTCAAGCCACCCTACCCATTAGAGATGATTAGAAGTGCTTCTTCATCAATGCCCATCTATTAGCTACATCGAGCATGTCTGTCTGATTTAGTAGTAGCTCAAAATCTTGCTACAGAGGTTAAAGATGACTTGATAATGGCTATAAAGATCAAGAAAACAATTTCTAAGGGTGATCATTCTACTTCAATCACATCATAGACCACTAATCCCCTATTACAAAAGTTGGCTAATGACTTGCTACAAGTCAAAAGTCAAATCACTCAAGGTACTCACGCTCCTCCTACTAGAAATGCACCTACACATAATTTTAATAATCAAAACAAGAACCACATTGCTAGTCCTACACAAAGATTGGTAATTGAAGATGCTCCCAAAACTCACACTGAGACTAATGAAGAAGATCAAATCATTGATGATACTCATCAAAGCTTTTTTGATGAAGATGAATTTGTAGATCCTATTAGTGACTCCAACATAGGCTACCTTGAATATCAATTATAAAGTGATTATAAAGAAGTGTTTGAAGAAGATCATAGTCACTCTTTTGTAGTGCTTATAAGGTCATAGACTCAAAAATATGGTGAAAAGCCTTCCAAGGAACAAGAGAAAGAGAAAGGATACTCTAGATTAGATGTAAGTATTATTAAAAGAGGTAGTCCTCTACCATCTTCTCTTGCTCTAAAGATAAGTATGTATCTTCTTCTTCTCAAAATCATAAGCTAGTAACTTATACTTCTAAAGTTAATCATGCTTTGTCTTCATCCATTCCCTCTTTTGACATAATTGATCACATAAAGAAAACTAAAATTCAAATGTCAAAAGTCAAATACTTGAGGTCTTATCCAGATCAACTGAATAGACTAGTCAAGTATGTTCAAAGTAAAGGGTCAAACAATACAACTAATGATCTAAAGGTATCTTGCCTACCCCCAAATAAGATTTATCCCAAAATAATGCTACAACTACTTTCCCCATGTCTACTTCCACATCTGAAAGGATAGAGCCATTTTATGTCTCTCTCTTGATCAATGGATTCAAGTTAAGCAATTATATTTTGGACTATAGAGCATCTAATAATGTTATCCCATCTAAAGTAGTTGATGCCCTCAACCTCTGAATTTGACTAAGATAATAGGTAGATATTACCAATGGAGAGACAAGTTCCTATGATTGGTTAGATCAATGATGCCCAAGCTATCTTATCAGTTTTCCCAGATAAAAGGCTCAAAATGATTATTCTGGTAGTAGATATTCTTGTCTCTTATGAATTATCACTAAGTAAAAACTTTTATAGAGATCTAGGTGGAGAAGTCAAGATGTATTGGTCATGTGCTCACATTCCAATCAAAGGAGAAAATCAGAAACTTGAATCTGAAAAGAAGTCCAAGTATATAGTTTTCAAGTTTGATGATCCAAGATCATAGATTCTTTTTGAAGAATCATATTATGGAGTCTACTACATCAAATTAGGTAAGGAGACACAAGGACCAGAGGAAGTAGAAGAATAAGATAAGATACATACTCTAGAGTTTGATGGCAACTATAGTTTTCTTAGTTTAGGTGTTGGGTTGGTATTGATATCACCTCATAGTAAAGTATTTTTTTACTCTTACAAACTCATGTTTGAAAACACTAACACAATAGAGTATGAGACACTACTGTTAGGACTTGAACAAGCAAAGGAAAAGGGAGTATGACTCCTAAAATCATAAGGAGATGTTGAGCTAATAGTGAGGCAAATTCATGGCCAATATCAGGTTAGGATAGACAAGTTGAGGCACTACCATGATCAAGTTTTAAGTAAAACAATTGATTTTGTAGCCTTCTTAATCAACTTTATTCCCCATGATCAGAACTCTAGAGCTGATTCTCTTGTAGTCACTACAAATATACTCATACCAGATCAACCACCCACACTTTTTTGAGAAGGTGATTATAGAGTAGAGATGGTTTTCCGTCTAAAAGTACTAGACAATGTCAATCAGTGGCAAATTTTCAATGATGACAAGCAGATAGCTACATTTCTTGAGTAGCAAGATAACTTTGAGAAACTATATTTTGAAGGCAATAATTCACTTCCATACCAAAAAAAAATAAGTATTACTGATCTTGAGCTTACTAATAGTCAAAATATAATTCAATTGAAGGGAAATAAAATCCCTAAATGGTTATTTTCTTTAGAAGAAATATTTGACAAGCATGATCAGTTTCTAAAGAAAAAGAAAGAGTATGGTGATAGTTCATCTCCAAAAGTACAACAATTTAATCTAGAAAGTGAAGAAGAGCCTAGGATGGTTAACATTAGACAATATTTTTCTCAAGAAGAAAAGGAAAAATTCATTGAGCTTCTCAAAAGGTATATTGATGTGTTTTCTTGGTCCTACAAAGACTTGAAAACCTTCCAACCATATGAGGCACAACACTAAATTCCACTACAACTAGAAGCAAAGCCTTTCAAGCAAAAGTTGCACCATCATAACCCAAAAAATTTAGGTACTATCTATGCTAAAATATAAAATATTATTGACGCTAAGATCATCTATCGAATTCACCATTCAAAATGGCTAGCTTGCATTATCCCAGTGAGAAAGAAAAATGGAGAAATATGCCTATGTGTTGATGTCCACAATTTGAGTCAAGCTTCTATGAAATATAACTACCCATTGCCCATTATGGATCACACCTTGAAAGTAGTTATAGGTTTAAAGCTGTTATCTATGTTACATGGTTTCTCAAGGTACAATCAGATAAAATTGGTAGATGAGGATCAATATAAGATAGCTTTCACAATGCCATAGGGGACATTTTCCTATCAAAAGATGCCTTTTGGGCTTATCAATGTTAGAGAAAT
This sequence comes from Torreya grandis, assembly GCA_037957365.1. Lineage (NCBI taxonomy): Eukaryota > Viridiplantae > Streptophyta > Pinopsida > Cupressales > Taxaceae > Torreya > Torreya grandis. The sequence goes on along the minus strand of JARHVA010009228.1, from coordinate 156,184 downwards.
TTTTTAGAAAGTAATGGATCTAGAATTTGCACATCTAAAGAACAAGAGTATAGTGGTATACCTTGATGACTTGATAGTCTTTTCCAAGTAAAGAGGTAATCATATGATTAACTTACAAGAAGTTCTCATCTAGTGTAGGGGACATGGGATTTCTCTGAATCCCAAGAAATCAATATTTGTCATGACTGAAGAGAAACTTCTTAATCACATTTTCTTAAGGGAAGGAATGAGGATTGACCTAGAAAGGGTGAAATCCATACAAAGTCTATCTTTGCCTGCTTCCAAGAAGGGTGCACATTCCTTCTTTGGCAAGGTCAAATTCTTTAGAAGATTCATTCTTGACTTTGTTGAGTTGACTTACCACATCTCTGATATGATGAAAAAGAAGCAAGACTTCAAATGGAATGCTGAAGGTAAGCTGGCATTTAAAATGATTAAAGCAGCTATAGCTCAAGCTCTAGTGCTAGTTTCCCTAGGTTTCAGTAAGGAATTCATTCTTTATTATTACTCTTCTAAACATATTATGTCAACCATACTCCTACAAAATAATTATGAAGGAATTGAATCTATTAAAACTTTCATGAGTCAGCCATTAAAAATATCTAAACTAAAGTATTCATAGATGGAGAAACATGCTTTTGATGTAGTCAAAGCATGCAAAGTTTTTAGGTACTACATTTTATCTTCACATATTAAAGTCTATATAATTGACACTGTAGTCAAATTAATTCTAATGCAGTAGGAGCTAGGATTACTAAGGGGCACCTAAGTAACTAAGGTGCAAGAGTTTGATTTTGATATGAAACCAACAGAGCTACTAAGAGGAAGAGGTTTGTGCCAATTGATGATAGAGAGAAAACTTGATGACACAAATACAGTGGTACCTTCACTCTAAGTTTAATTAGATGAAGATTTGCCTATGGTGATTTTGTTGATCTTGTTGATGAATGGTACAACAATATTTCTTACTTTATGACCTATGGAGAATGCCCAACTAGTTTTACACACAAGGAAAATGTACCATCAAGCTGAAGTCAAAAGATTATGTCCTTTAGGATAATGGGTTGTACAAAAGAGGAATTGATGGTGTCTTCTTCCATTATGTGGACAAAGAGTAGCAAAGGAGACTACTAGAGACATTCCATGATAAAGCATGTGGAGGCCACTTTTTAACATGAGTCTTACGAGCAAGGTATGTCAGGAATCAAGAACAACAAACATGCTCTGATGCCACTAGTTGGGATCTTGCTCCTCAGAAAGAGCACAGTATGATTACCAAATATAAGCAATTGAATATGCAGAAATAACCAGAAACACAAGTAACTAGAATTCACCAATAGCACATAATATGAGAGACAATACACTATCTTGTATTAACACTAACAGAAAAGAATACAACAAAGAGCCGCCACACTCTTTCACCTTACAGAGATTCGCCACACCTCAAGTGTTCAGTAATTCTTCTCACACACACTCTCCTACACAAAAATGGTCCCAACAACCAACTCACACACAGAATTGGTGTTCACCTCACCAACCAGTCAGTAATAACCCTGCCGGTACATCAAGCACTCTATAGCACTTCAAGCTGATCTCTCATGAACCTGCAACCTGCAATTCAAAGACCAAACTTACATGTAGATCCCCAATGAGCTTGCAACAACCTGCAACTCACAGATCTTACAACTAGAAGGAACTCTTCCTTTCTATCTCATGCCTTATACAATACATGCCAATGGGTCTATAAATAGATCCCTAACTCAAACAATAACTTAGACTCTTAATTTAGACAATTGTCCTCGCAGCCCAAGACTCTAACTGGTCTCAACATGCAAACTCTTCATTCACTTAACTAACTGTCTGTGAAACGAGCAGTTTTGGAACACACAGGCGACCGACGTCGGTCCCTGCTTGTCTGGTTCTGCCGACGTCGGCCGACTTCCTGCCGTCGCCGGTGGCCTTCTGCACTGGTCTCTGCCGACGTCGGTCCTGTTGCCGACGCCGGTTCCTATAGAACTCAGCAACCATCTGTTCCTCAGTTTGCAAAGGTTGAAGCTTTTAGCTCCACAACCTAACAATCTCCCACTTGGAGATAAACAGCTGCAACCTGTACATGTACCTGTACACCGTCTAGTTTGTTACCTTTACTATGTATCCATCTTCAAAATCACCCTTGAAGACCAACCACCACAAAATCCGTGGTGCAAAACCTGTCATCCAAATTACCTACCACATCCGCATCTACAACCATGTAGAAATAAACCTGAACTTGCATAGCAAGTGCACCTGCTACTAGTCCCTGTAAGAATCCACTGAACTGACCTCCAATGGTTCTCTCCCGGATTGACTCCTAACTTGTGACAACTCCCACTGCTTGGGAAAACTCAGGTTTAGTACATACCATGCACTCAACCTCATTATGTGAATCAAGACACCTGTTCATAGAACTGTCCAACCATCGGCGTGCTAACCGGTTTCACACAATCATCCTGAAACAAAGTCAACACATGACCTTCCATGTCTCTAGAACACACTCTTGCCAAAGAATCTTGCTGCTCCTAGATTCTCCATGACAAACACCTGAACTAGCTTTACCTTTAGTTCAGCAATACCTGTATATGTAACCCTGCAACAAGCACATCATACAGAAAATAGGATAGTGTAGCTAATACTATCCAACCTGGTAAAGAGAAACACAATGAACAAACCTCCATTGCTCTGCAGCTAATACAAGATCAAATACCCTGATCTTCCATCTCACGTATCCATTTCCGCTCTTCTTCATCCTTAACATCCATTCGTCTCTCAGTGCTTACTTCCAGCTGGCAACACTACCCAAAACACCTGTTTGGTTCTCCTCCAAGGAATCACATCCTCATCCATGCCTAGCTCCCACTGTTTCCTGGATCTACCTGTTCTGCTTCTTCAATAACTTCCTGGTCCTATGCCATAAGTGAGCAACAAGTAGTGTAAAGAAGGGAAATGATGAATTTAAGAACTTACTTACACCTTCAGTCCTCCATATGGGCGCTTGAGACTCCATGACAGCGTGCTGTCCACCCAAAATTCATCTCAGTGATCGATGCCGGTCACATCTCAGTCTACAGCCGAACGATGTCGGTTCCCTGCGACTGCCTCTCCGCCGACGTCGGTTTCCCCTGGCCGACGCCGGTCTCTGTCTACCCCGAGTCACCGACGTCGGGCTGCACATAGCCGACATCAGTCCCTGTCTGGACACCGACGCCAGTTTTCCTGTCGACGTCGGTCTCTGTGTTTTTCTTGTGAGACCTGACTTTTTCCCGCGAGCTCCTTTTGGATCAAACCCTTGTCCAAAACACCCTTGCTCTGCTCAGAATTCCTCTACACCTTGTGCTGAACTCTGTCCGTCACTTTCTCCTTGAAAACCAAGGCTTTCCTATTCTTGTCACTAACATCAGATTCCTCAAGAAACCTCACCTTCTTCTTCTGCATACAGAAATCATGATCCATGCCTTCCAAATCCGAAAGCATATCCTTTGACTCAAGAACCAGCATCTCCTTCTTATCTATGTGACCAAGTCTATTAAGCCACATCTCCGAATCTACAACTGAAGTAGATAACCTAGAAAGAGAATCAGTAAAACAAGTAGATAGATAAAGCGTACCTACTTTCTTACCTCTAGCTACAACAAGTGTACCCTTGGTAACCTTCCAAGAGTCCGCTGTGAGAGTTACTGTGCAACCCTCTTCACCCAAACTTCTGACAGAAATCAGATTCCATTTCAGAACTGGGACGTGCATGACCTCCTTTAACACCCATGTGTTACCTGTCTGCAGTTTCAGCTTCACTTTGCCTTTGCCAACAATCTGACAAGGCTTACCATCCCCTACACAAATTTCTCCAAAATCTCCCTGGACATACTCATGAAAAAATTCCCTATGTGGGGATGCATGAAAAGAGGCACCAGAATCTACTACCCAAGATTCTACTTTATCCAAAGAACATACCAGAGCATCCTGTGCAATGTAACCTGCAACATCTGCTTCTTCTTCATGTTCTTCACGCTGATCTATACCCAATCTGCAATCTCTCTTTAAGTGCCCTTGCTTTCCACATTTCCAGCAGGTTATTCTGCCATACCTAGACTTGGATCTCTTGCCTGTCTTCGACCTTGATCTCCCACGCTCTATCTTCTCTCTTGGCCTTCCTCTTCCTTCAACACTCAAAGCATCTCCAGATGATTCACCTGTGCTTTTCTTGCGTATCTCTTCGTTCAAGATCACACTCACAATATCATCCACTTTTAAGACTTTTGAAGGAGACACAGTATTAGAAACTGCCATTACCAAACCTTCCCAACTTTCAGGTAATGAACACAAGATTAAGAGAGCTCTTATTTCATCATCAAATACAATATTGACTGAACTTAACTGGTTTACTAAACCATGGAAATCACTAAGATGGCTATGAACAGATCCACCTTCCAACATTTGCAAATTAAATAAACGCTTCATAAGAAATACCTTATTCGAAGCCGAGGGTTTTTCATATAAATTTGCCAAAGATTCCATCAACTCCACCGTTGTCTTACACTGTGATAAGCTGGAAATCACAGATGATGCAAGACTCAATCTAACAGATCTCAGAGCCTTTCGATCAAGAACCTCCCATTATTCATCTTTCATATCCAAGGGTTTGCTAGCAACCCCACCCAACGGTAAGTACAAATCTTTCTGATACAGATAGTCCTCAATCTGCATCCTCCATAATTGGTAGTTCTTGCCATTGAACTTCTCCATTCGTAGTTGACTGCTTTCTGTCATTGCTCAACTCCCACTCAAACAGAAACCCTGTGAGTAACCTGTAATCAAAACACACTACCCAGATCTACACCAATCTGTTAGTATCCCAACCAAAAGCTCTGATACCAATTGTTGGTATCAAGCTTAAGAACCTAAAACCAAGGCTCTGATACCACTTGTCAGGAATCAAGAACAACAAACATGCTCTGATGCCACTAGTTGGGATCTTGCTCCTCAGAAAGAGCACAGTATGATTACCAAATATAAGCAATTGAATATGCGGAAATAACCAGAAACACAAGTAACTAGAATTCACCAATAGCACAGAATATGAGAGACAATACACTATCTTGTATTAACACGAACAGAAAAGAATACAACAAAGAGCCGCCACACTCTTTCACCTTACAGAGATTTGCCATACCTCAAGTGTTCAGTAATTCTTCTCACACACACTCTCCTACACAAAAAACGGTCCCAACAACCAACTCACACACAGAATTGGTGTTCACCTCACCAACCAGTCAGTAATAACCCTGCCGGTACATCAAGCACTCTATAGCACTTCAAGCTGATCTCTCATGAACCTGCAACCTGCAATTCAAAGACCAAACTTACATGTAGATCCCCAATGAGCTTGCAACAACCTGCAACTCACAGATCTTACAACTAGAAGGAACTCTTCCTTTCTATCTCATGCCTTATACAATACATGCCAATGGGTCTATAAATAGATCCCTAACTCAAACAATAACTTAGACTCTTAATTTAGACAATTGTCCTCGCAGCCCAAGACTCTAACTGGTCTCAACATGCAAACTCTTCATTCACTTAACTAACTGTCCATGAAACGAGCAGTTCTGGAACACACAGGCGACCGACGTCGGTCCCTGCTTGTCTGGTTCTGCCGACGTCGGCCGACTTCCTGCCGTCGCCGGTGGCCTTCTGCACTGGTCTCTGCCGATGTCGGTCCTGCTGCCGACGCCGGTTCCTGTAGAACTCAGCAACCATCTGTTCCTCAGTTTGCAAAGGTTGAAGCTTTTAGCTCCACAACCTAACAAGGTACTTTTGGCCTACTCTTTTCCAAGCTATTTTTTATTGGGTTGCTAAATGTCAAGCATGATAACACTTTGTGGGATGTGTAAAATTGTTATCATTACCATTAAAACTAGTCATAATCAATTAGCCATTTTAGTAGTGGGGCATGGATTTTATTGGTATGTCGAACCCTCTTTAAGTGCTAGACATTGCTTTTGATTAATTAAGGTGGCAAACCAGGGGCCGAACCCTATATAGTCAAAAAAGATAGGAAGGCTGGCAAACAAAAGATGCCAGCACTAAACTAATGGCACAACCAAGAAACAAAGTCAGAAGTAAAACAAAACACTGGAAAGACCAAAGTCAAAAAGGACAAAACTACATAACTATAGAATTAACAAGATCCTTAATATTCTCATTGTCCGCATTGTTAGCATTCCTTGGATTACCCACCACTTCCATGATCTGCAATGGCCTTCTCCATGTGGACCACCTTCGAAAGCTATCTTCATCATCAATGTGCATCATTCATGCTGTATCATCTCCTTCTGGATGATCTCTCTAATGTTTGGGGGTATATGAGCCCCTTGTCACCATACCCTCCATCCTAAGAATTGCTGACCAAGGTTGGCACAAGCATCAACGACCCTGTTACCTTCTCTGTAGGTGTGGGTAATCTCAACTTCGAAAAACTTTTGTAAAAAAAATTGGATGTCCGTAATGATGTCTTTTAGATGGATACCAACGTTAGATGCTTTATTAACGACATCTATGATCAACTTAGAATCTCTCTGAATATTCAAATTTCTAATTCCTAGGGATATAGCTAACTTTAGTCCCCAAAGTAAGGCCATAACTTCAACATAGTTATTGCTCTGGCAACCCATGCCACCAGCATAGACAACAAACATCCCTCCTCTTTCATTTCTTATTATTCCTCCTCCACTTGCTTTACCACTAAACTTGGATGCCCCATCAAAATTGAGTTTCATCTAATTAGGTTTAGGTGGTATCCATTTAGTATGAAGTCTCTGAAGAATTTTGGAATTATCATGCCCAGGGATAAGGTTTAAAACCTTCCATTTGGCAATAATTTGACTTTCAAATTTAGATAGGGATTTCTCCGCAACACTAATATGAGCTATTGTAACACTTTCCAAGATGGTCCTAGTAAATGAGTTAAACGCCTGAGCAACATTTCTAGTAGTGTCCCTAAATTTTTTGTGATTTCACTCTTTCCATAAAGTCCAGCTCAAGCATGGTAGAGCTTGCTTCCATAGTTCCTTAATCCAGGGATGTGTGAAGGTTGAGTTCCAGTTGAGAATTACTTCTTTAAGGTCAAAATTGCAAACCCATTCAATGCCAAAGTTGTTAAGTATTGTGCCCCATAAATACTGGGTAAACTCACAGTGTATGAATAGGTGTGAAACTGATTCCTCTCTAGAACCACAAAAAACATCTGTTGACCAAAGTAAACCCCCTCTTTTGAAGGTTGTCCTGAGTAAGGATTTTGTTATGGGTAGTAGCCCACCAAAACAAGTTAATCTTTGGAATGAGTTTATGATTCCAAACCTTTTTCCATACCTCCTTATTCTGAGCTTTAGGTGTAAGCAGATGATAGGGATATTTGACAGAGAATGATCCATTCTTATCCGGCCACCAGTATTGTTCATCCTCTCGAGGGAAGAGCAGGATTTTGATCTCCTAAACACATTGCTGGATCTCCCAAATTCTTGGGATAAGCTCAGGCCTATGCACACAACAATCCAAAAGGTTTTTCTAGCTCCTTATCCCATTGCTATTTTCCATATAATCACTAACCCTATCAACAAAGAACTGAGTAGTCAGGCCTATAATTTCTCCATAGTTTCCTTGGGAGATGAGAGGCTTGTCCCTTAACCAATTATCCTCCCAGAATTTAATCTACTGGCCATTTCCAAGCTTCCACCTAATTCCCTATTTGAGAAGACTTCTACTTTTTAGCATTTTATTCCATATCACAGACCCCTGGGGTAATCCTGCCTGTTAAAGAAAGTTGGAATCATCAATGCTATGCATTTATTTGGCATACATTATTTCCCCCCACTCACTGTTGTTGTGAATCAGATTCCAACTAACTTTTTAGAGGAGGGCTTTATTCATTTTCCTAATGGATCTTATATTAAGTCCACCATGAGATTTTGGGAGACACATTTTTTCCCATCTGACTAAAGACATTCTCTGTTTGTCTTCCACTCCCATCCATAAAAATTTCCTTTGGATCTATTCCAACTTTTAAGCAAAATACGTAGGAATTTTAAAAAGAGACATGAAGTTAGGAGGAATACCTTGCAAGGATGTCCGAAGAAGTTGTAGCTTACCTGTACTACTGAGTAGTTTCCCCTTCCACCCAAGAAGTTTCCTCTATGTACGTTCCAAAATACCATTCCAAAAACCTAAAGATACCTCTTTGACTGAGAGTGGGAGACCTAGGTAGGTAGTTGGTAGGCCAACCTCAGCACAATCTAAGATATCAATGATTATATGTCTAAGTTCATTGGGAGTGTTGAAGAAGTACACATTGCTTTTCTAGAAATTTATTCTTTGTCCTAAGTCTCTGGCATAATCATTAAGTATATTCTTACATCTTCTAGCTTCGATCAATGATGAGATGCCAAATAAGATGGTATCATCCATAAACTGCTGTATAACCATAAGATGAAGGGAAGAGACAGGTTTGATGCCTACTAGCTTTTTTGAAACTATATTAGCTTGTATGTATCTTCCTAGTGCCTCAGCCATAATGATGAATAAGTACGGGGAGAGAGGGTCTCCCTGACGAATTCCTCTCAAGGAGGAGAAAAACCCTCAAGGAACACCATTAACTAGCACTTAGAATTTAGCAGAAGAGACCACATTCCATAATAAGCAAGACAATTTAATATTAAACCCAAATTTTCTAATCACTTGGAATAGAAAAGTCCATGAGACTCTATCATAAGCTTTGGATATATCAAGCTTGATGGCCATCCCAGGGATTCTGCTCTTATCCATGGAGTGGATAGTCTCATGTGTGGTGATCACAGCATCAAGAATCTGTCTGCCTGAGATGAAACCTTTTTGAGCAAGAGAAATAATTTTGTCAAGCAAGGGTTGAATTCTCAAAACCAGTAGTTTAGTACATATCTTATACACAATGTTGCATAAGCTAATGGGTCTAAAATTAGTAAGGTGTAAAGGTTGAGATTTTTTAGGAACAAGTACAATAAAGGTATTATTGACTTGTTTCAAAAGTTTTCTAGATCTGAAAAAATCACAAACTGCATCCGTGAGGTCCGCTCCAACAATCTCCCAATATTTTTGAAAGAATATAGGAGGAAAGCCATCAGGACTCACAGCTTTAAAAGCACCCATGGAGAATAAAATAGCATGTACTTCTTCATCGGATACAGGCTTTAACATTTCTAGATTGTCTTCTTCTATTATCAAATAGGGGATTTTATCAATGAATTGACTCATAGATCTATCAATTCTATCATTATTGTTTTCTTCTGTAAGTAGATTCTGAAAGAACACCCTGGCTTGCTCCCCTATTTCATTATCCTCAGTAATAATGTCTCCATGATCTAGGACAAGCTTAGTTATTGAGTTGGCTTTTCTATGTTTCATAGCTGAGAGATGAGAAAAAGTAGTGTTCCTATCACCCTCTTTTAGCCATTGAACACAGGATTTTTGTTTACAAAAAACCTCTTCCCTTTCCATCAGATTCTTCCATTCTGAAGATAGACTATTCTCTTCTTCTAAGGTGCCCTCAGAGTCATCCCCTTGATCAATCAGTTGCTGTTTAGCCTTGAGTTTTCCCATTATATTTTTCTTCTGCTGGAAAACTTGCCCAAAACTGTATCTATTCCAGCCATAAACTTCTTGTTTAATGTGCTAGAGTTTCTTAACTATTCTAAACATGGGAGTACCTTGAATGGGAATATTCCACCATTGAGCCACCATTTGTCTAAAACCTTTGTGTTTAATCCACATATCTTCAAAATGGAATGGAAGAGGTCCGTGATGTCCCTAATCTCTCCAATTGAGGATAATCGGGCAGTGGTCAGACATGGTTCTGGGTAGAGCCTATGCTTGCATATTCTGATAATCATTCCAGTTGCTAGATATCAAAAATCTATCTAATTTAACCTGAATCATTTGATCTCCTCTTCTTCTATTGGTCCAAGTAAAATTTTGGTTCTGCAGCTCTATGTCCAATAATCCCCAATCATTGATGAATTCAACAAAGTCAAACATGCTGTCCGAGTAATCAATAATTCCACCCTATTTTTTAGAAGGGTATAAAGGTGTGCTAAAATCTCTAGCTAACATCCATTTAGAATTCTGAGGATTATTCCTATAGGTACTCAAATCCATCCATAATATCTGTCTCAAAGCTCTGTTATTCGGTGCATAAACATTTGCCAACGTCTAGTTCAAGGAATTCATGGAAAAATTGGTAATAAAAAAATGCTTATGATGGGCCATAAGAGATCCTTGGATTTTAGCACTATTCCACATAGTGAAAATCCCTCCTGAAGCCCCTTCAGCAAGACTAATACAAAAAGCTGCCTTAGGCCATATATAGTCAATAATTTTCACAAAATTCTCCTCTTTCATCTTGACTTCTTGGAGTAATAGAATATCTAGTTTATTATCTAAAATGCAGTTTTTAAACTCAAAATGCTTTGAGGGACTGTTAAAGCCCATCAAATTCCATGATAATATTCTCATTTAGAGAGTTTGGAGGGTTGGGACTCCAGTGTTTTTTGTTTTCCACTAGTAATCTCCCTAGCAATCTCTCTTTGTCTTGTTTCCCTTAGGGTTGGCCTCCCTTGTTTGGGCTCAATACCAACATCTGCATGTTTTTTACCTTTTTGGATCTTTTTCTTTGGGGTAACCCATTCTTCCTATTCATTGCTACCATCTTGTCCTACTACCCCTGTTGCCAAGTAGTTTCCTACCTAGCCTCCATCTTCCAGATCACATAAAAAGTCTGTATTTGATTGTGGATCTGGTACTCATTGAGTGTGACTTTCAGGTGTTACTTCTTCCTGTCCAATCCTTGAAACTATGTCATATTCATTAACTTCCTTTAGCAAAAGGTCTCCTCCTACCCCTTCCTTTAACATATTAGTCTATTTTTCTAAAGTGTAGACTGTGTTAAATGTGGCCTTGTGACTGTCATCAGATACTATATTCTCCTTTGGGACCTCTTTTCCCTCACTACTAATGATATCCTCCTTTCTCTTCTCCTCCTTTCCTTCTTCTGTAGCCTTCTAACTATCATCTAATCCTATATTTTTCTTTGGGACAACTTCACCTTCACTGCTAAGAATAGCCTCCTTTCCCTTCCCCTCCTCTCCTTTTCCTGTATTGTCAAGAATTTTCACATTATTTTCTATTTCCTGCTTGCTGTTCACTTGCTCCTCTACATTCTGGGAATCCTCTTTCATCCCCCTTTGCTTCACTTTGCATTTTGTCATTAGATGTCCCTTCCTCTAACATATTTGATAGAAAGTGGTAGCATTCTCATAAGTAATTGGCTGAGTCCAGGTTCCATATTTAGAGTTTAGCTCAATGGACATAGGGAGAGTCTTATTTATTTGAACATTAACATAGAGTCTAGCAAACACACATTTGGACTTAGTTTTGGTTATATGAGTTGAGGTGACATATTGACCAATAGAATTGCCAATGGCTGTGAAGATTTTTTCATCCCAAAATTCCAAAGGGTATCCTAGTAATCTTACCCAAGCAGGTGTTATCTTATTGAGGTTCGAGTTAGGATCAAATGCTAGTTTCCATGAGCATAAGGCTAGAGAATTTGGTCCAAATATCTAGGGACCTCCAACAAGGGTAGTGATCATGTCCTCCCTATTTGTAAATCTAAAAAGGAATAGACCTCTAGCCATGGCTATGATTGAAACATTACCTTTGACGTTCCACCTAGATAGAATCCATCTTCTAAGCATTTCGATATTAGGACAGAAAGAAAAAAACTTACCAACCAGTGTAAGGTCCATGGATGCCACTATTTCCTCCACCAGATCATCTGGGATACTCAATGCCTTGCCCTCTGAGAGAATAGGGAGGCTCGACATGCCTTTTGATGGACACGTCTTTTCACCTATGAGTGCCTTCTTCCATCCATTGGATGGACTATCCCCTAATAGATTCTTGGACAGATCCCCAGAGGTACTACTACCTACAGTGACCTCCATTAGATCCATGGTCCCACCTGTCACACTCAGGGGGCCTAACCAGGTGGGAAAAAACCAGTTTTAAATATTGTCCACACACTTCACTTCTCCACTCCACTCTCGTGTTTTATGTTAAAGTGCTAGACATTATTACATCTTAATTACAATTGATTATTTTAGCAAGTGGGTAGAAGTTATTCCTATCAAGCATGCCACTTAGGAAGTAGTATGTGATTTCATAAAAAAAGAATATCATACTAAGGTTTGGTGTCCCACACAAGATAGTAATAAATAATGCAGCCAAATTTTCTTCAGTGGAACTAACTAATTTCTATTACTCATATGGAATAGACCTAGTTCATGCTTCAAATCACTATCCTTAGAAAAATGGTCAAGCTGAATCAAGTAACAAGAACTTAATGACCATCATTCATAAGCTGGTAGATAATAATCAATGTACCTAGCACAAGAAACTATTTGATGCACTATGGGCTGATAGAATCACTCCAAACAAAGCCATTGATAAGTCTCTTTTTCATCTATTATATGGAACAAATGTTGAGATACCAATCACCATAGAGTTACTTCATTTGCAATTGTCTAAAGCTATTAAATATGCAACTTATTAAGATTCACTTGATAAGAAGATTAAGTTTCTCATTGAAATACAAGAGGCTTGTAATAAAATTACTGACCAGTTGACTGACCATCAAATGAAAGTGAAGAAGATATTTGATAAAAAAGCTTGAGATAAATAGTTTGAATTTGGTGACTTGGTCCTTCTGTGAGATAAGTAGAATCAACAAAAAGGGAAGCATGACAAGTTTAACTCCCTATGGAAAGGGCCTTTCATTATAAAGAAGATTGATAGAAGAGATAGTTTCATCCTAGCTTATTAGGATAAAATTGAACTGCTAATGCCTTTCAATGGGCAACAATTGAAGCTTTACAATAATTTAGCAATAGGGTAACACCTGTATGTTTATAAATAAGTTTTCAATCTTTATTTTGTTTAATTATTTTTGTTTATCTATTTGTTTGTTTGTTCTATAGTTTTTCATGATTGAGTTTTTATAAAGACTCCATACCCATCAGACAAGAATCAAAACCAGAGATGCTAGGATCTCATCCTTGTTTCTTTCTTTCTGATAGAAAAAAAATGTCCCCAATTGAAACTAATTGGTGTTACCCAAAATTTAGCACATTGAATTTTGGGATGCCCCTATTAAATTTTTTCCTTTTGCCTTTTGTGAGTAAGTTTTTCTTGTTAAAACCAATCCTCTGAATAAGACTTAGTCTTTTGTAGCTTTTGTTTTACTTGCTTTATTTTCTAATTGCTTCAAACTACTCCAAAAGGTTGAGAATGTTTTCCGAAGGCCACCATGAAAAACCCATTTACTCATCTTTCCAAACAAATAAAAAAGCTAAGTGTTTGAGCCCACTTCCAAGCTAACTCAGGTTCTTTGAGTTAATTTAATTATCAAGTGGAAAGTAAGCAATCATCGCAAACCCAAGTTGTACTATCTAGTTTAAACCATAATTATCAAATAACTTTACTTATCATTAGAAGCCAAGTAAAGTAGATCCATAAACCTATAGAATACTAACTAAAGCAAATTGGGTTTTCAAAGTAACTTCACTTGCTCAAAGATACAAGTAAAAGAAATAAGGGTCCACAAGTCTGAAGCACTCTCAAGCCTAGACCAAATCAGAGTTATGAGGTTACTTTAATTCAAAAGCCAAAATAAGTAAAGTAATTCATAAATCTCAATAAAAATCCAAGTGCTTGTGTGGATGCCCTTACACGTGTTTCCTACTCATCATTAATACATTGGCTAATATAAATATTTATAAAATCCACCTCATTTCTCACCTAGCATTCGAGGTTTTTGACCAAGCTATCACCCTTGCAAACTTTGAATGACTCTATTCAAGCTTTTAGAGCGATTTTGGATTAAACCCATCATAACCCATTTGTGTTCAAGGTATGTAGATCATTTCCCTTTGGTTTTCATGTCTTTGTTTTGGATGATTTCTTCTTATTTTTCCTTTGGTAAGATTCACATGTTGACTTTAATGTTTTCTTTGATATTTCTCATTTTTACTTGTGTTTAAATGTTATTTTTACATGTAAACTATTGTAAAAACCCTATAAGTGTTCTCATAAACATTTAGCATGAAAAATCCTAAGCAAAGTCTCAAAGAATGAGAAAACCTAGCTAAAAATCTAACTATTAAAGTAGTAGGAAACCCAAACTCATCATTACTTATTACTTACCTAAAGTCTTGACCCTAAACTACTACCCTCAAGAAATCTGAAGCTCTCAAGTACCTTGCCTACCCATAATTCTCATTACTGCTTGTTTTCCCTAAAATTATAGTTACTCCTTACTTTTACTTGTTCAGGGTTTCCAACCTGAGTTACTTGTCTTAAGAAACCCAAAGTCATAAGCCTCTAAAAAACTAGTGAACTACCTAAGAGAGACCCAAACTCCTCATAACTTACTAATCACTCAAAGTATTGCATATAAGTAACTTGATAATATAAATCCAAAGTTATAAGTTGAGAGAAACTTGATGTTGTCCATGCCTATTATTTGTTACTTGCTTGGATTCTTGAATACTTAAGACTTGTAGATTATCTATACCAACCAAGAGTTTTGATACCATGTTACTTACTATGAGTTCTCAAGGTTGTCTACTACCTAAAATCTCAATTTTGCTTAGAAGTATTGTTTGAGGAAACAACTTGATTTATTTATTCAACCTTTTCTAAGCTAATAAGAGCAGTCACTAAGTGTTCTAGAGCACTTGCCAAGTTTTTCTAGAGTTAACCAGAATAATTGTTAGGATCAGAAGGATTAGAGGAAGAAATACATAGAGTAGAAGTACAAGAAACAATAACTTTAATTGAATAAGTCCCTAAGTTAGCACTTAAAAAAATCCTTGGGCCACGTAGGAAGAGTAGGGAAAAAGAAAAGAAAGTGGCAAAATCTCAGGAACCAAAGTTGAAGTATGAATACAAAGGGTACCCCATTGAGTCAAGTGTTGTATCCAAAGTGTTAGAAATCAATGACATAGATATGGGGCATGTGTCCATAATTGAGTTATTAGAGAGATCCAAAGCTATCATTAAGACTCCACTCATACAAGTAATGACCAACAATAGAATATTACAAGCTGTAGCTTTCCCAAGTTCTATGTAACTACCTGAGTTTGTCCTAAAATGTGCCAAGTACTATGACTCTCACATCAAAATAGTGAAGGACACTTCAGGTAATGTGGTAATTAGGCTTGATGTTCAGTACCTTGACTACTATTTAATGATTTTAGCAAAGTCTAAAGTTATAGATTTATCAATGGAGAAGCCAAGAGTCTTTGGGAAAGACAAACTCCAAAATATAGTAAAGTAATGAACACTATCTAAAGAAAGTTAAGTAGCCCTCAAGGTTCCCAAAGTACATAGTAAGGTTTGACTTCATTCAAGAAGTTGATGACATCACATACTTGATATGTATAATCAATGGAGAAAAGAATTCCAAGTGTTTTTCAACCTAGATGTATGCATACATCAGGGCCATTGATGTTAACAGGAGTTCTATAATGATTGAATGGTCAAGATTGATAAGTGATAACATTGACCACTAGCTAAGTTAGGTGTTGGTAACTTTTGACTTTAAAGTGACTTTATACTTAGTATATGCAACAATATCAAGTGGAGTTTTTTTTAGATTGACTACAAAAAGAACATTGACATCAGTGCCTATATATGAATATTTCCCCCAATTGGTTCTCTCTGAGTATTTCAAACATTATAAGAAGGTAAATGATGGGTTATTTTATGAAATTATTTGAAAGTTAAATGTGGCTTTGAAACATAAGAGAGTATCTAATGTAACATGGGAAGCAGTTTCCCAATTTGGATGTATTTCCATTCAATTCCTCAACTTCACATACATCAGAGTTGGCAGTTTCTTGAGTACACCAGTTAAATTACCAAGGTATCCCAGTGACAAATGGATTCTTATGGAGTTGTGTAGGCAATTAGTTGAGTTGCATGATTTACAATCACAGATTCACCATCTCACTATCAGTTTTCCTATTGTTATTGGTCATTATCATTGTTATAGCATTTACAAAGCCAAGAATGTGAAAAAGGTTATGTACTACAACTATAATTAGACCTATTTTGAATCTAAATTAAATTTTGGTTATAGAAGAGTAGCTTAGAATACAATTTCTCTTGAGTATATGCATATTCCTACACTTGAAGACTTTTGGATTGATTGTAGGGATGAGTTTGATGTAAGAAGAAGAGACAATAGTAGATTCATTGTTGAAAAAGTTCATAATTTTTATCTAGTAATAATTATATAAAATATGGAGGATGATGGAATTGTAACTGATGATGCCTACCATACAACAAGAAGGGATACCACCCCACTTTTGGAGATTATTTTTAGAAAAGACCAAGTTAAAATTATTGTAGATAAAACTTCTATGGCCCTTTTCATGACTTCCACATGGATTATTAATAAGGGATATTACATGAAGGAATTGATGATTGAAAGTTCTAGAATAAGTTAGAAGAGGAAGATAAGTCAAGGAGAAAACAGTCAAGTGAATAAGAAATTGAAGTTGTAAAAGAATGTTGATAGCACTTATGTTATAGTGAAAGATAAAGAACCAACCTAGCCAACTTTCACCACACCCCCTTTGGTCACTTCCATAGATACTTCTCCACCCATCATTCCTACTTCTACTGCACCTACCACAGATCCATCAATGCTCATGCCACCTCTAAAATCTCATAGCATCAAACCTCTCGAGAATCCCATTCCAAAGAATATTGGTGTTCCTCCTCCCCCTCTTCATCTATTTTCTCCACCCATTGCTCCACCTCCACCCCCTTTATATGATCAACCAACCACTCAAAAGGAGCTATAATAGGTAACTTCTAAAAAGTGACCTCATCTTAAGAGGTATCATAAGAAAAGAAAAAAGAAACAATTGAACTTGAAAAAAAAATAGAGGTAGAGAATGAGAAGGAGTAGGAGTAGGAGAAGGAGAAGGAGAAGGAGAAGGAGAAGGAGAAGGAGAAGGAAGTGGAGAAGGAGAAGAAAGTAGTGAAAAAAAAGAGAAAGAAGCTTAGAAGGAGGCATATAAAGAAAAGGATGAACAAGTAGTTCACAATGTAGTACAAGATGTTTCAGATGCACAAGAAGTTCCTTCCTAGGACTTAGTACTAAAAAATAATCAACATCAAGTGGTTGTATATTTAGTTACTCTCTCAAGCACAAACTTCTCATCTTGGTTAGCGTTGTAGATAGTTCTTGAAACTAGAGAAGTGATACATTTGGAGGAGATTGATATGTAATTGTTAAAGAGTCTTAGAAAAGGAAAGAATCCCAAGATCACTAAAGTGACTTCCAAAATAATAATTAAACCTTTAGAGTATAAATTTGTAGATGTATCCATTCCTCCTCAGGTTAAGAGTAAAGATGAAGTCACTGAACATGACTTAATAGTCACTAAAATATCCCTTAGATAAGTTACCATAATTTTTTTGAAGAAAGATACTCAGACCTTGATAGATATCCTATTTCAAAATCTTGATGAAGAGAAAGATGATAAAGCCAAATTGAAGGAATAAATTGTAAAGTTGTGTGAAATAATTGCCAAAATGGCAATATCCAATCCTCAACAATCAATTCTTTTAGGTGATTCTACTAGTCAACAAGTAATAACTAAAGTAGAGGAAACTAGAGATAAAGATAAGTCCATTGATGAATGGATAGAGAAGATGATACAAACTACTTAGAAGCACTTTCCTGAGGTCCTAGGTATTCATGCTAATAT
The DNA here is from genome assembly GCA_037957365.1 of Torreya grandis. NCBI lineage: Eukaryota > Viridiplantae > Streptophyta > Pinopsida > Cupressales > Taxaceae > Torreya > Torreya grandis. The sequence continues at coordinate 138,281 of JARHVA010009228.1, read as the reverse complement.
TGAAAATAAATTAGCATAAATAAAGGTAGTAATGAAAGAAATAGAAAATGAGAATGAGATTTCTAAGTTACAGCAAGAAAGTATTCAAAGAATAAATACTTTGTGTTAAAAATTTTTAATCAAAGAATATATTCTCCCTAAAGGATCAGTAAATAAATCAAAACAAGAGGAGTACATCTTATCTTTTTTGCATGTGTATTCTTGGGACTATGCTTGAAGAGATGAAGACATTATAAGAAGATGCTCATAATGAAAAAGTGAATTCGGAGGATTGCATCTTTGGTCTTACTAAAGTTTAGTTTGAGAAAACTCCAAGGACATCTAAATAGTTATATCAATAATTCAAGAAATTAATTGAAAAGGTCACAACTCATTTCATAGAAAAATCTATAAAGAAGTTAATCAAGTGTCAACAAAAATTCAAGAAGCTTGAACCAAGACTTGAGAGGGTGAAAGCTTATGGCAGTAAGTTGGAAAGAGAATTGTTAAGATATGAGATTTAAAGGCAATCACTTGCCAAATTAGATGATGTAGCAATATAGTGCATGATGTCTCAACATATAAAATATAGAGAAAAATGTAGATCTAAAGTTCACAATGTGGGGTGATTATTTTTGCTCATCTTATCGACAAATTCTTCTTTCTTCTTCCATTTTCTTGTATTTTCTTTAAGTGATGTATTTGAAGTAATTTTTTTTAAAGTAATTAATTTATAAGTAATGTCATTTAGTGAAGTTACTTGTATAAGTCAGTTACTTTGAAGACTTAAGTAACTTGGCTAAACGCCATTAGTTGAAGTCATTTTGTAAAAGCAAATTACTTAAGTAAGATTTTTATTGTATGCAAAGAGATTGATTTTTATTCAAATAGTAAAACCAACAAGTGCTACATGTCATTGGTTGTTACATAGCATAGAGGAGAAATTCTAGGAGGATGCCTCTCAACGGTTCCTAGTTTTGAGTGCAACACATGGGAATTCAAGGAGTTGTCTCCTATTTGATTTTGATTTCTAAAATTATATAAATATAAGTGTAGGCCTGCATGCTTGATGATGGTAATTTTTGGGAAAGGCAATTATAACTAAATCAAGAGAGTTTAAGCAGTCTAAAACTTTGTGTTTATATTTTTAAGTTTTTTTTTGTATGAAATTGGCTTAAAGTGAATAAGAAAGACATTTATTTATATGAAACTTTGCATCTTGTGAGATCTTTTGATGGATTTGTGAAGATTAAAATGGTAAACTTTATGTTATCTTTAAATTTGAATGTGAATTCCAATCTTTCTTAATCACCTACTGAAAGGATTATCATCTTTTGAATGTTTATTTACCTATATGGATTTAATAAACTCTATAAAACTAATTATTGTGAAGTGTAACTTCTTTCTTCTCATTTATTCTAATCTTTCATTTTGTATTTCCTAAAATTTGTTTACACATTATCTGACACAACTACTTATTTGCTATAAAATCACCTTGTTATGGGTCATGAACTCTGTGATTAAAGTAATACCCCAAAAATAAGATAACTTGCACATAATTTGTATAATCTGTGAATAACTAAGAGTTGTGAATAATTAGAAGTAAATAGACATAAGAATATAGGAGCTCCACCATTAAATGAAGGGAATTCAATCCCATGACTACCTAGGTACTTTTGGTAGCCTACATAATATCTAGCCAACAAGTATGACAACCATAAAGTGACACAAAGAGAGACATTTTAAAATAGGTATGGAACAAAGTGTTGGATCACCATTTTGTTAGTGGAAACTAATGGACCCAATGTCCATGTTTATTTGATGTAAATTAATAGAGATGCCCTTCTAGGCAATTATTGGCAAACTTTATTTTCCTGTTAGATTGATGATTATAAGAGAATTTATGATCCAATTGAGTAAAAAAACATGAAAATAAATTAGTTTAAATTCTACTAATAAAGATAGGATCATGATCACTTACAATTATTTTTGGGGTACCATGCAACTTTTGAACTATATTGAGAAAAGTAATAGTTATTGTACTAAATAAAAATGGATGTGATAAAGAATAAAAATGAGCATATTTTGTGAGCCTATCCATAACTACCATGATGAATATTTTACCTTCATATATTGACAATATTGTAATAAAATCCATGGAAACCTCCTCCCACCACTAGCTAATGATGGATATAAAAGACCTCATGTCTTAATTATTTCTCTTATGTTCTATTGAAAAACCATGTATTATGCCACGAATAATTATATATCCCCATTGAGTATTTCTCAAAATAAATATTACTTGATTCGATGATATGTATAAAAAAATCATGAGTTCCCTTATTGGAGATGCATAAAGCTCCTGACTGATCTTATGTTTGAGGACATAATTCTTACGTAGGTATAATCTATCTTTATGCCATAATGTGTTCCCTTTCCACTCAAACTTTTTAGAAACACTTGAACCATGATAAATATTATAAATAAATATGTGTGTATCCCTATTATTTTCCCATTCTTATCTCACTTCTTCTAGCCAATCTACTTGCCAAATGGTCATTGTGCATAACAATGCTTCAACTGACTCATCCCTCTTGGAAAGTGCATTTGCTACCACATTCTCTTTTTATTTATTATAGAGTCTTTCAAAGTCTTATCCCAACATTTATTCACACATTTTTTTTGTTATTATAATGATAATCATTGTTACAAAAAGTATTTTAGAGTACCATGATCAGTCTTTACCTGAAAGTGACTATCCATTAGATAAGGTCTCCATTAGTTGACTGCATAAAGAATAACCATTATTTTTCTCATATATTAGATTGGGATTGTTTGTTACCTTGATTTTATGACTCTTGAATTAAATGGGTCTTACTTATTGCATAAGTACTACTCTCATACCATATCCTAATGCATCACATTCAATAACAAATGTTTTGAAAAATTAGGAGTTGCCAAAATTGGAGTAGTGCACATACGCTCTTTTAGATTCTCAAATGCCTTGGTAGCTAGTTTAGTCTAACAGAAAGAATATATCTTCAATAAGGCTATGAGTGTAGCTACTATGATGGCACAATTTTTTAAAAATATGTGATAATAACCTGTTATCCCTAAAAATCTATGAAGTTCTTGAGGGTCTTTGGCAATTGCAACTCTATCATATCTTGGATATTATTAGGGTCAAATTTGACTCCATATGAAACAATATGACCCAAGTACTTCACCTCATGGAATCCAAAATCACATTTGGAATGTTTCACATAAATTTTATGTTGTTTTAGAACTAAAAGTACTTGTTTCACATGCTTCAAATGTTCTTTCCAAGTTTTACTATAGATTAAGATGCTATAAAAAACACAAGCATAAACTAAAATACATTTGTGAAACCAAAATACATGGCCATGAAATCATAATTTCCTTCATGAGTTATGAAAGTTTTTTAGGGATATACTCATCTATAATTTAAATTTAATGATACCCAAAATGAATATCTAGTTTGGTAATATAAATAACACAATGTAAATCATCTAAAAAATCACCAATTAATGGAATAAAAAACTTATCTTTGATGGTGTAATTATTGAGTTATCTGTAGTTGGGGAACATCCTCCAAGTGTCATCCTTACTCTGTAAAATGACCATTGGGGAAAAAGATTTACTTTGGCTATGTCAGATAATACTTGCCTCCAATATCTTCTTTACCATATTTTCAATTTCACTTTTCTAGGCATATGGATACCTGTATGGTTTGATGTTTAGTGGTGTACTACTTAGATTTATTTTGATGGCATGATCATGTTATATGCTACTGATAGACCTTTGGGCATTGCACCAAAAACTATTAGGTGGTTAGCAATAATCATTTTTAAATCATGATGTACAAACATATATATTGGCTGAAATTTTATGGAAAACAATTGTGCTACAAATCCTTCAGCCCCTTTTTTAAGAATCTCTATCATATGATGTGAACTAACCAACTGGGGAGACTTTTTATGTAATCCGTATAGTTCAAATGTCCTACCTTTAGAATAAAATCACATGAATAATTTATATAAATTAATATATATTGTGACCAAAGTCATGATCCATTATACTCCCAAAATAATGTGAGGCCCAACCATGGGAATATCAAACATAGGAGAACTAAGTAGGTAGTCCCTCATGGAAATCTTAATATTATGATCTTTTATAGAATAGATGAATGTGCCACCATATAAAATCATGACTTTAAATTATGGATTTGGATAAATAAAATAGTTTAAACGAGTAGCCAACTTAATATTGATGAAATTATGTGTACTTCCTATGTCAACAACATTATCACCTTCTATTTCTTAAGGAATCATACCACATTAAGAGTTTTAGGAGTAATTATACCCAAAATGGTATGATAGGAGATAATAGGATGAGAATCTTCATATTCTTCATTTGGCTCTTCCATATCCCCACTTTAAGCATCATCATATTCATTGGATCCTTTAATGTATAACAAATTCTTTTTATCACATTTATGTCCTTTGCTCCACTAGTTGTCATAGCCAAAACATAACCCTTTGACACATTTCTCTTCAATTTTTTGAGGGGTCAATCTTGTAGGTTGTTGAAATGATGGTGTTGTGAAATTGCATTTATGACCATGAGTGAAATCCATCTTTTTAACCAAATATTTTTCCTCTACCTAATGTATGAATGATATGGATTTATAAACAAAAGTTGGATTAAACATGCAAACCTCAAGTTGGATGCTATCTTTGAGCCTCCCAAAGAACCAGTCAGTCATTTTTTCTCATTGATGTCATCCACATATAAGGAAAGATTTTAATTTTTTTGAATATAATCCTTAATAAGACCTATTTATCTCAATTTTGATAAATAAATAAATTAGTTTTTTGATATGTTATTACAATGGTGCATATGTATCTCCTTAGTAAACACCCAATAGGTAATAAGAGTGCCCTTATTTTTATCTTGAGAACACAACCACCTATACCAAATTAACTATTCAGGTTAAAGATAAAGAGATGTCATGATCACATTTTATTCACATGGGGTCTGATGTAGATCAAATAAAATTTCTATTTGAATGATCCAAGTGAGTGGATCCTTACCATCAAACTTGTCCACTTCCACCTTTGGTAGCATGTGATTCGAACTCATATAGGAGTTGTGATTATTCAAATTTGGATATTTGATTGGACTGATGGAGGATTATTTTACGGAAGCCAAGTTGCAATAGTGGTCAACTGATCACTCAGAGTTAAAAAATGATGCTTCATAAAATCCATTTCCCCTTTTACTACATTGAGATCATCCTTCCTCACCATGATTTGTAAATTTGGATAATTTTTTTGAATTATCTTATAAACTGATAGATTTGAATTTCTAGACTCCATATTGTCCTTGTGAGGAATTTTTGGAGTGTCTTGACCTTTCTTGCATCTGTGAGTGTTAGAAATAGCCATGCAATAACCCTAGGAGGTAGGGTTTTGTGCCCTAAAAAAGAGTACAAGTAGATTATTCCATTGTAATAATCTTCTTGAGATGAATCCTATGAATACTAATTTGCGTAAGGGTGAAAAAAATCCATATTTTTTTTCAAAAAAAGACTTTGAACAATATGACAGTGGTGAAAAATTTAAATTCTTCTTGGATTGCATGTTATGTTTTTTTATCCTACAAGTCTTCTAATTTAAGAAACACTAGATATGAAAAATGATGCCACATAAAATACACTGAATCGATGTTATGATACCACTTGTAATTAAATCACTTATATGTTTCATAATAATAGAATAATATATCACATAATTAAGAAAAAAATAATTATATCCATAATAGTAATTGATAAAGAGTAGAATACTTGATAATTATTATTGAGATACTTTGAGGGGGAACAATATCATTTTAAAATAATAACCAATACCTCCTATATATATTCTAATTAATGATGATTATTCCATAGGTTGACCATACTAAAAACATAGAGAAATGCAATAATATAATATGAAAGGTATCTAAGCTATAAGTTAAATACATGTATCCCTAGATACACTACATGTTAAGGGCATAGAATATTTTTGGCTACAACATAAGTCATAGGTTTTTATAGCTAATTTTACATTAGAGATCTACTTACACAATTAGCACAAATAAGATCTAATCTAGGTTTGTACATTTCATTGCTTATTACTATTTATAACTCATTCCAAATTTTGTAATTTACATTTAGGTTTTATATATTTTATAATATACATTAGTATTTCAATAAGTTTAGTGTTTATTTAATTTCATTGGTAAATCAAAATAAACTATTAAACATTCTAGTGAACTTGTACTTTTATTTGAACATTGCTTGCTATTTGCTTAACTTTTGTCCTAGGATTTCATATAAACACTAAAAGAAATAAACATAGACATTATATTTAATCCAACACTAAAGAAATTGTGTTATCACCTTGGATAACATATGACACTAAAGTATTTATATTTGACCTTAGGTTGAATTTTTTTGATCTCTATACACAAATATTTTGAATTTTATTTTCTCTTTATTTTCTATTTGTTTGTTGCTTGTTTTTTGAAACTGTGTTTTGACTATTTTATAACTACTTAGTGACTATCATTATAGGCTAAGTGGTATTTTATTTACAAAATCCTTGGTGTGAGGGGTAATACCCAAATACTCAAGCCATTTTATAATAATAAATATGGAGTTTAGTTTCCTTGTACCTCACAAAGATTTTAAATGCATAAGGTCCCTTGTTTATACCATATGAAGCCTATTTTAGCCATTTTATTTTTGGTGAACTTGAGGGGAGTGTATCACCCATGGAATTTACTCACCATACCCTTATAGATAAGATAGTGGTCTATACTAATGCTTTATATTTTGTAGATAATACTCTTAAATATTGGGTGGACACTAATCTATGAATGAGTAAGTATAATTGAGAACCTACATAATTATTCAAACCCTTGCCTAGATCATCCTTATACTTTTATTATTAATGTATTTATAGTCATTAGTTTTGATTGATTTATACCATATTATATGTCTCTAAGACATAGTTACATACTAAGTGGTATTCCTCTTCCTTTGGTCTCTTTTGTAATAGAAAATCATAATGTTTTTGCTCAAAATAGTAATGCTCCTATTTAAATCCATTGGTGTAATGAAATTAAAATTCACACTAATTCTGATAATGAAAATTATTAATAAATATATTATGTACATAATGAACATGAAACTCATATTGATCCACAAGAGCTTGATGGAGTAGATCAAAATCAAATGCAAGAATTATCTAGATTTCTTCAAGGTCTTCAAGAGAACCCCCAAGAGGTAAATAAAATCATTAGTCACTAGTAACATCAAAAGATGAGCATAAAGATAAATTAGCCACATCACCACAATAACCAATGCTTTTTTGGATTATCAAATCCGCTACTTCTAATGTTTCCACTTATACTAGTGCATCCATTCTCATTTATACACCTCTAATTACCATAACATCATCCCTTGGTTTGGAAACATCACTTGGTTTTAAACATGTATCCATGACTATGCCTAATCATTCTAATTATACTCCTCCAATCACATCTACAAATACTACTCTTGAACATACAATTCTTTCCTTATAATCTAAGCTATCTCAAATTGATCAAATTATTTCTTATAATAGCCACTCCATAGACTCATGTTCTTTGTTACATATCCCTTTGACATCTAAAATTTCATCTTATCCATTAGTTGGATTTTTATCTCCTAAGCTTCCATTATATGAATGGAAAGGTGACCTTGAACTACATTTGTGTGTATTCCATGTGGCTTATATAGACTATGTAGACAATGCCAAATTATTGACAAATATTTTTCCAAGAAGTCTCAAAGTATATGCTCTTAAATAGTTTTATGATCTTCCTCTTCAATTAGTAAAGGATTTAAATTCATTGTAAAATAAAAATTTAACACACTTTTATATCAACATTAATGAAAAGTTATCATATGCTCAAATTACAAAGCTTAAATAAGAGTCCAATGAAATAATTAATGAATATATTCTAAGATATAAGACTATGATATCTAATATTAAAAATCAAATGATTTATAATGAGATCTTAAAAATATTCACTCAAAGTTTTATATCTCCAAACCAAGAGTCAATTATTTTTGATAAGTTCAAATCTTTTGATGAACTATGCCACATAGTGAAAGAGCATGAGGTCAAATTGCCTACTTTGAACAAATTCAAATATACTTCAAATACTCCTACTTCAAGTTTTAAGTTTCACAATGTTGGAAATTATCATTGATTAAGGAGGATATTGTTGAACATTATCTTTGATTGTTGAGTTGTTGAAATAAGTGTTATCATTGATGTCAATCTAATTTTATTGATGTAAAAGGTTATTATGAAGGTGCATGGTCAAGTAAGCTTTGAGGTATGCATATGAATGCATTATTATGCCAACATAGTGAGTGTTATTGTTGCTATATGAAAGTAGCAATGTGAGAGCATTGTTTAAAGAAATTTCTTGATATTAGCTTGAGTGAAATACCATTGAGATCAACATAAGTATAGGTCATTATGTCAAGTGTCAAGTAACTTGAAATTTTTTGTCTAGACCTTGTGAGATGGTATGTATAGGTATCATGATGAAATGAGTGAGCTCCAAAGAAGAATATATATGCTCTGAAGATCTATGTAAGCAACACCAAAGATGCTCTAAATAAGCTATGAAAATGTGAATGCTCCAAAGAATAATTGATAGTGTTTGAAATGAGATAGGTTGTTTTAGTTTATACATGAAGTTTTGAGGGAATTATAATCGATTAAAAGGTTAGCTTTTAATATCTATGTATGTACCTCTAAATATGCTCTGAAGATCCCTAGTTGAGCTCTAAAGATCTGCAAGCAACTCTAAAGATGTTTTGAGTAAGATACATAAATGATCTATTGAAGCTTCAAAGAAGAGTGAGTATATAATGTTTATTGAGAATAAAAAAGAGGCATTTAATAACTTAAGAAAGTTTCAAGGTGAAGTTTATAGGGGTAAGTAATTTAGTCCAAGTCTGTAGCTAAACTATTTCTAGATCCTGCTTGGCCTAATGAGGCATCAAGAGTTGTTGGTAAGACATATGAAGAATATTTGACTATAGTTAAGCATGATAAGAGATTTTATGACATATATAAGAAGTGATGAGAGCTTGGAAAATGGTTAGAAGGTCAATTTTAAGACCTAATGAGACTTGTAAGTCAAGGCCTAGAAAGCAAAAAGAGAGATGGTGGCTAGATGGGATATCAAGATCAGGTTCCATGACATGGGTGATTATTTAAAAATTGATAGAGGTGATTCAAGTTTTTTCAAATATGTGCATGAAGTTTTAGGTCATGGGTTACAAAAAAAGGCTTGAAAAGTGTTTCAAGGTTTTTTGAGTACACAAAATGAAGAGTTGTCTACCTAAGAAGGTTTTTCAAGAGATCATTAGCACATGCAACATTTGCATGAGAATCTAAGTTGTTTATGGTATATGAGGAAAGGTTCTATCTCAAATTTATAAGCATTATTTTTTAGAAAGAGGAACTAAGTTTTATGAATTACCTTTAAGATTGGAAGATGTTCTAAACCCTCATAAAACCCTAACAATGACTTGATATTCAAGATCTTGTTCTGAAGAGTTCAAAATAGTTTGGTATAGTTAGCTAAGTGATTGAAGGTTATAGTTAACTCTCATAGGAATATATATGTGTGATTGGTTTCTTAGGTGAGTGAGTAGACCCTACATGAATGTGCTTATTGTTCAAATATCTATTGTAGAAGAAAAAGTTGATCGAGTCAAATTTGCTAAGTAGATGAAGATCAAAGTGTGAGACTTGTAGTTATTGTCTATGAAGGTTTATGGATAGGTTATAGATCTTAGGTATGCAAAGTTGGTGATCCAAGTTGGCTAGTCACTAACAAAAAATTAGGTAGAAATAAGAAGATGATTCCTAATGTGTTTTCATGTAAGAGTGATGGATTAAAGTATATGATGATGTTGTTTGGGAATATGGTAAATTTTAGTGATGAATATTTAATTTGGGGAATTTGAATTTGGAAACTATTTTGAGTATGACATAAGACCCATTTACCTAAAATTTTGGGATGTTATTTTTTTAAGGGTCAACTTGCCAATGATTTATAATAATTATGAGGTTATCCATGAAATTCACCATATATATCAAGTGCATATGTTCTTATAGGTAACCAAATTACCATTGAAGTATCTTTATTTACCATATTGTGAAGATATTGAGACTTGAGGTTGGACTGCACCACCTAATTACTTTCATTTTCTTGCTAATACTCTACCACTTGACAACATATAACCACCCATCAATAATATACTACCTACCAACAACACTACATCAGACACCAAATTGATGCCTAGAATCACTATGTCATGTGACAATAATCTAACACCCAAAAACATTATGTCACATGATAGCAACCTAATGCCTGATAGTTCTGTATCATGTGATAATGACCTGATGCTCTATAGTACTATGTCACATGATAGTAGCCTAATACCTAGTATCACTATGTTATATGATAATAACCTAGCACCTAATAGATTTATATCATGTGACAACAACCTAAAACTTGAAAATATAATGTTGTATGACATCAGCTTGATGCTTGACAACATTAAATCATTTGACCGTAAAATAACATCCAACAAAACCATTGTGCCTATTCAATAGCATTGCATTGCTTGGAAGCATCCTGCCTTAGTTACTATGGCATTAAGAGGTAATGACAAGGGTAAAATTCCAAAACAAATGCCCAAAAAATCTAACATAATATCTTATTTTATAAACCTAGGAAATAAGATTGTGTAAATAGCATGTACTACAGATACAAGTAATTTTGAATCTTTTTAAAAAATATCAGTTATTTTTTTAATTTTAAAATAATTTCAAAACCATTTCAATTCATAAATTGACATAGATAACGACACTATTTCATTATAAATAATTAATCCCAATAACTTCTCACCACCTAAAGAATTTATTAACGTGCTACCCCTAGAAGACACTCCTCTAGGCACTTCACTAGAAGACACTGCTCTGTGCACTTCATAAGAGAATTGTAGTTATTTCATACACCAAATTTTATTGAAAATTCCACTCAAAAAAGTTGATAGAGGAAAAGAAGTACATGGACAATAGGAAGGTCTTTTCAAGTTGATTAGGCCACAAAATATCCATTTATAGAACTTGTAGAACTAGAAAATGGTAATAAGCCTCCAACAGAATATAAATGTATAATTTATAGTTAGAAACTTGGAAAAGAACATAGAATGCAACTTAAATTGGACTTAATTGAGAAACATTATGGGAAAATATATATATTCGTGAAGCACTCAAATAGATAGATAACAAGAACACATAGATGGAAAAATAGAGAAGAATGCATGCATATAAGATATGCATGTGAATACAAAAATGATAAAAACATCTTGCTGAGAAAGGGGGAATACTCAAAGCACAATTGGAAAAGTAATGCAGTCTAATCTTAAGGTAAAATATGTATAGTTCTCTACTATTTTCTACATTTTAAAAAAAGATAGACCCATTTCTGATTTTCTAGATCACAAAATTTTGTTTCAACATAATAGGTTTCTAGATATTCCATAGTCATATTGGTTAGATAAAAATGCTTGGTAAATTGAAAAATGTCTAGTCATTGTTGAGAAAGAAGATTTGAAAGAAAGTGTTAAGAGATTACTATTTATCTCATTGTCCATTGATGAGCTCACTGTAGTTGACAACACAACATGGGTTTGGATGCATGTGTATACTTTTGAAAAATATTCAAGGCAATCTTATCTTTTAGTTGTCCATATAAGAGTACAAAATTGCAATGCATAAAACCTTCATAAATTGGTTATATCTAACTTAAGAGAGAGAGTTGGGATGGATGATTATGCCATAGATATGAAGCTCGTGTTAATGGTGCATCAATGATGCAGGGGCATAGAAGCAGTCTTTGTGTTCACCTTCAAATAATATTTTCCCTATTTATGTTTCTAATTCATTGCATGGCTCATAGGATGAATCTTACGTAAAAAATTGTTAGCATATTTAGTAATGTCATAAAAGTGGAAGAGCTTATTCATGACTACATGCTTACATGTCAAGTAGCCCAAAAAGATTTATGGAGTTCAAAAAATTTACAATTTGGGTGACAAATGGTAAAAAACTACTGAAAGATGTTGAAACGAGATGGATTTCCATGTGCAAACCTGCATGCAATTTTTTTGAGGAATATCTATCTTTAAAAGGTTTTATGTATAAATATCATAGGGAAGTTGACAATGCAAAATATTTACTATGCCATTTAATAGATTTCAAAACTTTACTCACATTATGCGGTATTTTGCCAATGTTGAAGGAAACCAAATATTTAATGAAACATGCCCAAGAGAGATCTATCTATATTGTTGAATTTATATGTTTGAAAAAATGTGTATGTCAATCTTTAGATATATTATACACATTGAATGAAAGATTTTATGGACCTATTTTTATAACTTGACAAATTTTAATAGATTTTTAGAGTTTAGAGAGTTATCTAAAATTTAATTAACATGGTCATCTTTGTGTCATGGTAAACGACATTGAGATCCCAATGCATACTGCTCTAGAAGACTTACAGTTGTGGGAGTTGAACCTAAAGATTTACCTATGAAACGTCTACTATATGATACCATTTTATCTAAAACATGAAGTAAATTAAGCAAAATCTCACAAATTTTATCTATTGAGATCATAAAATGTTTCAAAAGGGATGAGTTGTTGGAGGGCATGGGAGTTGTGAATCCCATTTTTTTAAACAATGTTAACAGTCAAGAATAGATCAACAATTTATTTTAAAAATACATGGGTACAATTGTTGTGTATTTTTATAATTTTTAGATGTGAATAGATTAAATATTAATGGTATTTTAAATAAAAATTACTGATGTCTTAGTAAACATAGTTTGGGATTACAATTATGGATCAATTTCAATGTTTAAGTGACCCAACAAAAAATGGTGCCATTACATGGCTATGTAAAAAACTTTATCCAAGTAACATCTTGCAAGAAATTGTTAGTGAATATTTTAGATTATATGAACTTATTCAATCAATGATTTTGGGATCTATCGAAGATGAGCGAGTGTTTAATGCATTATCCTTCGTGAAGTCAAAACTTATAAATAAATTGGATAAAAATCTAGAGACTTACTTGAGACTATATGCTTCATGTTATTCTATGGATAAATTTCCTTATGATAGAGTAGTGGCTACATGGAGTTCTCTAGTTGAAATAAGAGGCATGAGTTATATATCTACCAATACAGAGGATGTGAATACTGAGACTGAATATAACACTGGCATGGTAGATGCAAATCAAACTTATGATGAGTAAGTTTCTCAAGGATCATTTCAGTTACTCAAATTTTTGTTTGATAAGTATAAAAATTACTATTTTTTGAAATATTTCATATTCTTTCATATTCAAATAGATTAAATTTTGTAATCTATTTCTTGCATGTTACAATTATGAATCTTATTCAATACACTAGAATTAAGTACTTTATTTATCCTATCACAAATTTGTGTATTTAAAATATTACTTCTATAACCTTTGCAATGTAAGTCATTCATTAAGAATCAATATTAATTCTAATTAAAATTCTACGTAGCATTTCATTATAACATTCATTGAATTTTACAAGTCTTATGTGTAGACATGCACAGTGCACCATATGACACCAGTTCTCATGCCATCAAAACTCTAATTATTAAGATTTATTTTTTTCATTATCTTAATTGTCCATAATAGTAATTTTGAGAGCCTATACATAGATTTAATACATACATACGTGTTGAACCAAAAGATAAACAAATATTTTAATTGCACCAATATTATTCTATTGCTCCTTTACATTAGAACCATTACACATATATATAGGAAATATTTTTCCTATAGTTAGGGATCACATATTTCCAAATTCCATTATTACACCACAATCTCCACATATCCTATATATGTTATATTATTATTACATAACATTATAACTGTAAATAATATCAATATTTAAATTTCCTAACATTGCCTCCATAATAGTTTAGATTGATGAATATTTAAACAAAGCAACCAACATTTTTTCAAATACTAAAAATAATACAATAGTATAACTCTATAGAATATATAAACTTAACCACAATACATTTTAAATATTTTAAATATTAAAATTATATACCCACTGTATTTAGAACAATTGTAAAATATCATTGATAGTATAAACTCTATTAAATAAAACAAGTGTTTTTGAAACAAATATGATATAAACTATTTGAAACATTATAAAATATCATTTTAAACATTATAAACTATTTGAAACAAATTAACATTATTTGGAATAGACTCTCCACCTGCTTGCTGCTTACCATCACCCTCCATGGAAATCCCACTATCTTGACCTACCTATGTATCCTCCATTATCACTCCTTCCTTCTCAAGATCCTGTGCAACAGAATTGATAATTGCAAGATTTACCCTCTCCTCTTTAATTTCATCATTGACTGAAAGAATGGTTGGATCCACATCTATTTTTTGATTCAATAAAATGATTGGTCCATCCCATGTTCTTTAATTCTTTTATTCAAAGTGTTGTTCTATTTATTTAATAGAATAAGCTTTTCCTTGAATGCAATCGCTGAGGTGATATTTTTATGGGAATTTTTCAAATGCACATTAAGAAGATGTGCTTCTTGCTTCAATTTTTCATATTTTTCTTACAATTAACAAATTACGTGTCAAGCACATACAATATTTAATAACTGAAATACACATTATAGATAATGAAAACTTACCATGACTTTTTCCTTCTCTACTTGTGCAATGATAACAAGGTTTATATTTGTAGCCCATTTATTGAAATAGGCCTGGGCTTCTCCATTTAGATTTTCCAACCTATTTATCATAATTCATAAAACTGTATCATTGTAAATTTTGTTAACATAAATTAATCTAGATTGTGCTTGCTAGAATAAAGTGTCAATCTTTGAGGGTTAATTTCAAACAAGCAAAAATAAATTAATTCTTTGGGAGTGGTTGTGATAACGGGCATTTATTTATTTGATAAGTGATTTTATCCTTATCTCCCATTATTTTAAATCATTAAATTATTTTTTAACACCATCCCTCATATTAGCAAATCAATTCTTTGAAACTAAATTTTTCAATGAAAAATTAGTGATTGAATCATCAGAGACGTTTAAATTATCAATGTAGGGTGGGGTAGCTAGGGAAGAGGTAGATGTAGAAGGCACTTCTTTAGGCACATTATAAACTTAAATAAAATCATGTGGATTAAATCTACCATCAAATGGATCCCCACTTTTGATCCCAAAAAACTCTTCATCTAGATCAATTTACTGCAAACATGTCAAACCCTGTATACTATAAACATCACCAATAGAGAAATTTAGGAAATCAAAAATTTGTAGGGTTCCTCTACTTTATGTAGGGAGGGATATGTTATTTCCTCTTTTCTGAGTTTAGATGGGTGGTGGGGGTAGTGGCATACTTCTTGGTCTCCTCAAAGATGTAGGGTGGACTACAAAAAAAATAAATTCAAAACTGATAAACTCAAAAACATAAAATTAATGCAAATTTAAATTGAATCTATTAATACATGTAGTTAGGATGACTGCCTCTTTCATTCTAATTATCCTTGTGGGAGTCACCTCTTCCCTTATTATTATCTTTATGGGAGTTTCCTCTTCCCATCTTATTATCTTTATGGGAGTGATAGTGGTAGTTTCACCTGCAAAATAAGTAAACTATCTAGTTAATAAACTACGCAATTGTAAGAAAATTCAATTCAAAAAAAAATTTGTAATGTGGCACACATTGATCATATTAGAAAGAAGAATCCTCAATGATAATAATTCAAGAGTCAACTACAAAAAAAAAATTTAAAAACTAATATAGAAAATAATATTTGCATTAAATAATACAAGAAATAAACATTAAAGGACATTTGGGGGAACCTCAAAACAGAGATGAAATGAAATCACTTCTTAGGCATTTGGAAATTTGAAATGAATTGAATGAAGACTCCATAGATTTGGTATCACTAGATCCTTCTAGAACATGCTAACCTTTGGATGCTACCCATTTTCTTGTGGTATAGGAACACACTCTTACCTATAATAAATAACAGGCTAATAAATGTTAAAATTTGAAATATGTATAAAGCAAGAGAGGTGACTATTATAAAAATTAAACTTACCTCATGTTCTTTGATAAACAAAGCATAAGATTTTATTTTTAGATGTAGGGTTGTGGGAATTGTAGTATTCTATATATCATATAGGGCCTTGAAATACAAGTCTAGAATATAGTTAGAGGAAGAAATGGTGTAAGTGTCCTTCAAAAATGCATAATTCAACTTAGCCCTAATCTTACTAGATATAACCATGCACCAGTCACATAAAACACTTGGAAAAGATCAAATAATTTAGTACATATCCTAGAAGGGAAGGCTCAATGGTCTTCCTTGCAAAACAATTCTAGCTTGGAAGAAATACATAATAGATTTGAGAAATAGATTAGTAATTTTTTCAATTGAGATTCCCCTTTGATTCTGACTATCTATAATGAAAATAGAAAACATGAAATTGAAATTAGGACATCAAAATAATTATAATAAAATTTTAAAGAAAAATTAAAAAAAATTAATATCATTAATAAATCTAGCACTTACTAACTGGGTCTATGGCCACTTTATAGACTAACTCTAATTAATTTTTGTCAACATCAGATAAGAAAACCTTGGTGTTAATAGGGCTTACATTACAATGTGGAAGGCTTGTTAAATTATGTATATCTAATGGAGAGGTGCCAAAGGAAATTTATTTAATATCAAACCAAACATAACAATGGGTCTCAGTACAGTTATAGTAGGCAACTAGATATTGTAGTAGATTATTGTTGATCATCATGTCATATTGACGCATCTACATAAGGCCTCTGAGTTCACATTTATTTATCCAATCCACATAGGATTTGGATGTTACACCATCTAGAGGAAGTTTAGACATAATATATTCTTGAAATTTAAGTTTTAGATCACCCCTATTTTAATTTTTGTGGATCTGAAAGCCATTGCAACTTTTCTATATAGTTTGAAGTTGTAGTAGGTAAAACTTGAAAAGAAAAGGTAGGATGAAAAAAACCTTAGAATAAATTGTGAAAATGAGGGCACTATAGGGGTATTTATAAGACATGAGGAGAACTAGAGCAACCAATTAGGGTGACCAATGAGAGACATGGGTATATTATCACTTGATAGTATGAGGTTGTATTTTGGCATAGTGTGCCATTTGGTAGTAAGATGTTGGGTGATAACATGGTGCCATGTGGTAACATGTCATCTTTCAACAATATGGTGCCATCCAAAAACATGGTATCATATGACATCATGGCATCATCTAATAGCATGGTACTACTTGGTAGCATGTTGATGGGTGATAGTATGATGTCACATGGTAGCATACTACCATCTATTAGCATGTTGGTGGGTGGTAGGATGTTGTTGGGTAGCAACATGGTGCTCCCCAGTGTCATACTATTATATGAAATCATGATGTTGAGGTAGTAGTATGCTATCTTATGATAACATCCTACCACCTGGTAGTATGACATCTCTTGATATCATACTATTGTATGATGACATCTAACTATACAAATAGGTTAGTGTTTCATGACAACATGGTGTCACCTAGTGGCAGGTGCTACCCATTACCATATTATTGTGCGATGGCATGAAGTCATATGGTAACTAATATAACATAATAACATAGTTTTTCTTGATAGTGTAGTGTTGTGTGGTGGTAGAAATGTGCATAGAATTGAGTACATTATCACCCTAGCTAAATGCTATAGGGTAATTGCATGGAAACCAAATAAGGTGATTTTCCCTCTCCTTTACACACTCAGACTCATCAAGGCTATGAATTCGATTCACCTAAACAAAGCTAGAGGGTTTTCATCATGGCCTCTTAAAATGAACCCTATTTTGGAATTTAATGATTCATCTATGCTTTATAAAATCTTAGAAATAAATTCAAGAGGTTGGAACATTGAAGCCAAAATAGCTTGTCTAATTGAGTGGAGTCTATGAGAGAGAAGATCAATAGATTGGTCTACAAGATTAATAGTTTCCATTAGATCTTATGGTGTATTTAATGTAGGTTTCTCTAAGGATGATATAAGATCTTTTTAATGAATTAAAATCTGTTGAATATGTTCAATCAAGTGACAACAGTCCATGTTTCCTTGATTGTGTTTTGTAGTTAGTTGGCAATTCTAAGTGACCATCTAGCAGAGAAGAGGTTAAACCTGTATACCCTAATTTAAAAAATTAGATGAAGCTTATGATGATCCTAAGGTCATGAGGTTATTAAATATGTGATTTTTTCCATGGTTGTTTAGCAAAATTGAGTATATGCCTCAGTTGTTCAAGACAAAGTTTTTGTATATGCACAAATCTTTTATGAACAGTGTTTTAAGAAAGGGTTCAAGTGGTGGTTGGACCTAAAAGGTTTTGTGGACATAAATTAAAGTTTTATAAGGTCTATTAGAGTGACATATGATGGGTTCCTACCATTTGAGGTGTTTGAATATGCTTCAAGAAATATTAAAGGGTAATATGTTAAGAAGACTTATTAGGTCTCCATTAAGCCTAAAAGAGGAGTAAGGGCTAATTGAGCTATGGTTGACCTATTATATTGATTGATTCATGATTAAATCATGTTATTTTAATATGATAAGACCTAATTATTGGTTTACCTAATAATATAAGTATGTTTCCAACTAATAAAGATATGATTAAGTGACTTGTATAAAAACAAGG
The DNA here is from genome assembly GCA_037957365.1 of Torreya grandis. Lineage (NCBI taxonomy): Eukaryota > Viridiplantae > Streptophyta > Pinopsida > Cupressales > Taxaceae > Torreya > Torreya grandis. Next base: position 119,338 of record JARHVA010009228.1, on the reverse strand, counting down.
CAGATTAGGCCTATTTGGGGATGCTTAGAGAGCAGTAAAGAACAAGCAAATGATACAGATCATTGGTGAGAAGAAGGATATCATGAGTACTATTAAATAAATGTAATGAAAATATAATAGAGGTTTTATATATGAGGATCAAGGTCATAAGACCTAATCAAGCCATGAAGAGGGTTAGTTGAGCGAAGAGGGCTAGAAGCCAGTTTGAGAGGGATAGAAGTGAGCAAAGAGCTAAAGGAGAATATCATCATATGTTGTATGAGAAATAAATTATTATGAATGTGATCAAGTGTTTTATGTGGCTAAGTTGGTGTTGAGTCATCTATGGGGTTGTTTCCTCCTTGAAAGTGGGTGCTTGCTAAAGCCTAGTTGAGTTGATGTTGAGCTAGTTAGGGTTGTTGCTCCATATGAAGTGGGTGATTCACTAAAGATTCATGTTTGTCTTATAGGATTATAGTAAATTTTATTCATCATTGGGTTTTATTAACCTTTAGGGTTTTCCATGTATATGCTATGTTCATCTATTTTATGCTCTTATGATTTGATGCTTATGCTTGTTAAGATAAACATGCTTGTTAGAATGGTTCATATATGATCAAGTAGAATTGAATGAATTTTTTTGAAGAATGATTCACCCCACCTTAATCATTGTGCTTTAAAAAAGTGGTATTAGATCCTGGTGATTTGAAGTATGTCTAAAATCCTAAAGGATATCCTAAGAAGAAAGGATGACTAGTCAACAAACTCAAGGTGGTTTCTTTACCAGTAAAGCTCCATTTTTGAATGGATATAACTATGCCTTTTAGAATGAAAAAATTAAGATATATCTAATGTCACAAGGACATGATATTTATCAATCAGTTATGGATGGTCATAATTCACCTCCTATTCCACCAACATATGTAGTAGGTAAGAAGGCTAGTGAAAATAACTCGAAGGTAATGAATGCCATTTTGTGTAGCGTATCAGAGGTAGATCTTGTAAAAGTAATGAATTATGTATCATCCAAATATATATGATAAAAATTAAAGAACATATATGAAGGAGACACCAAGGTAAAATTGGCCAAGTTATAGACCCATAGAAGATAGTTTGAAAGCCTTAAGATGAATGAAGATGAAACTATTGAATCCTACCTATTAAGGGTTGATAAAGTTGTCAATATCATTATAAAATTGGGAGAAGAAGTGAAAGTATCTACTAGTGTCCAAAAGGTGTTTAGATCACTAACTCCTAAGTTTGAATCTAAGGTGTTTGCAGTAAAAGAGATGCATGAAATAGAAAAGCTAGAGATGGATGGGCTTCATGGCATCTTGAATACTTATGAGATGAGAACTAATGAAGGAAGACCTCCAAAAAAGGAAGCAACTATCAAAGTTAAAAGAAGTCAAAATAAAGAAGGTTAAGGATGAGGTATGTTTAGATATTGATGATGATGAACTCATGTATATCTTTCTTATAAATTTAAGGTTTGGCTTAGGTAAGTACAAGGGCAAGTTACACTTCAAATGTCTCATTTGTGGCCATATTGGTCACTTTATAACCAAGTGTCTTAATAAAGACAAATCTAAACATAATGAAGAACATGATGAACACCGTGGAGATGATAAAAAAAAATATAAATCTTGAAAGAATAAGAGAGATTTCAAGAAGAATGAAGGAAAGTATCATTCAAAAATAAGAAGAGTTTCTATACCAAAGAAGATAACTCATCTGATTCAAACACATCTAATAGTGATGATGGTAGTAATTAATCTGAACATGACAATAATGAAACCTTGCTTATAGGCATAATATCAGACAATGAGGGTTGTTTAAATGGGAAAGGCCTTATGGTTGATATAGTATCATATTAATAAGTATACAATGATAGTGAAGAAGGAGAAGCTAAAGTGGATCTTGAAGATGAGATCATGAGTGCCTTAGAAGAGTTGAAGTTATGAAGAAGAAGAACAAGAAACTAAAGTCATTAGTTCAAGACTATGAGGAATAGATCAATTTATTTGAGGAAAGGCTAAGAAACACTTTGAAAGAGTATGAAGAGATCATCTAGCAAGTAGAAACCCAAATGGATATTATGTCAAGAGGAAGAGTGCACCAAGTATGAAATTGAAATAGAATCTCTAGAGCTAAGTTGGATCAAACATCTAAAAACGTGAAAAGTTTTATGAACTTTGAAAAGAGCATTGAGGCTCTAGATGATATATTGAGTAGTCAAAAGTCTACAAGTGACAAGACATGTCTTGGATTCAAAGAAGACCAAAAGAAGGCATCTCAAGTCAAGGAGAAGACTTTTGAAAATAAGAAGGTCAAAATGAAATGATGTATCAGGCAACCCAATGCTATAAGGTATGCTAGTTCTTTAAATGGTTACTATTTTGTATGTAATTAGTTTGGTCATAAAGCAAGAGAATGTAGAAGACCCTCCAAGAATGAGTACTTATGAAACTATGGAAGGAATGACAATTCACATCAGTAAAATGGTATGTATAAGGTGGTATGTTGCAATTATCATAATGTAGGACACATTTCAAGATTCTATCTTAACAAAGTTAAAAGATCAAGTCAAAATAAGAAGTTTTAAGCTCCTAGAGTGCAAGAAATAAGGAAAATGAATTTATGTAAACCAAAGGTAGTAAAGATAAGTCATGATCAATCTACAAGCTCAAGTGGATTGCTTATTGAGATAGAGCATGCATCATATGTGAAGTCAAGTAAGGAATATCTATTGTTAGCTCACATTGATGATCAAATGATTGATGATGAGATCAAGCATATAGTGTTAATTAAGTCCAGAAGGATGTTGAAGAATATTCAATCTTGTGAAAATATGGAGATCTGGGAATCTCCTAAGTTTATGTTGTTTTAGTGCCTTATGAAAAGGGGTGGATTCATTAATCTTCATAGAGATATTCTTCTATAATTAAAAGCATGAGGTTTTAGTCAAAGAAGGGTTTCTTTTTTTTAATGAAGATTTCAGGTTGTCTATTTTACAAGAAAGGAGATGAAGATGGATATTATCCATTCCTATGTTGATAGTTGTATGGTTTGAAGTGTAGAAAGTAGCATGATGAGAGATTTAAGGCTATTATCAGGTATCTAAAGTCAAAGTATATATAATTGATATATAAGAGGTAAGATTTTGATATCTATTTGTTTAAGTAATTAAGCTTGATCTGTGAAGACAAAGGGGGAGTCTCTAATTCTATAGTTGATATCAAAAATGAGATAGCATTATATGTGGTCAAGATTTTTATCTTCTTTAGTAATATCAAGGAAGGTTAGTGATATGAGTTTCTAGTTCTTTGAAATAAGATATGCTTGGTCTAAGGGGGAGCTTGGTAGCTCTAAGTTATTTGTCAAATAAAGTGAGTACTTTTTGATATGAATAGATTTAAGGAGAGATTGTGTCTGAGATGCTTCATAGACTCTATTTGTTGAGCCTTTGATGGATTAACTAGGAGAGTGACCTGATTGAAGAGAAGTTTATGAGAATGGATGTCATAGGTGGTAGTCATTATTTATAAAGACTGTGTGCCATCTATTATCTTTAAGAGATAATATCAACCCAAAGAAAGAGAGTATGATTTAAGTAGTTACAGATGACCCTTGATGTCTACTGTTAACAAAAGTATGGTGGATGCTTGGTTTGAGAGGGATTTTTTTAGGTTGTTGATTGAGCTTGATCTATGTTGAAGTGATATTATAATCTAAGTTCATTTTGAAAGAGATGATAGTTGTGACCTTTGTCATTAATGTCAAATGGGGAGAAAGATCATAAAAGATGAGAAAAGGAGAAAAATCCGAAAGAGTGAGAAAGATAAGGAAAGTTTAGAAAGGGTAAAAAAAGTCAAAAACCAAGTCTAAAAGATGTTTGCCATCAAGAGTGGTTGACATAGTTTTCTAAGTGTGTTTTCCATCAATGACAAAGGGGAAGATTGTAAGACATTATCATTGATTAAGGAAGAGATTATTGAGCATTGTCTTTGATTATTGAGTTGTTGAATTAAGTGTTGTCATTGATGTCAAAGGTTCTTGTGAAGGTGCATGGTCAAGTAAGCTTTGAGGTATGTATATGAATGAGTTATTATGCCATCGTAGTGAGTGTTATTATTACACTATGAAACCAAGAATGTGAGAGTACTATTTAAAGAATGTTTTGATATTAGCTTGAGTGAAATATCATTGAGATCAACATGAATAAGTACAGGTTAGTAAGTCAAGTATCAAGTAACTTTCAAAGCTTTGTCTAGACCTTGTGAGATGGTATGTATAGGTAGCATGATGAAATGAGTGAGCTCTAAAGAAGAATATATATGATCCAAATATTTGTGTAAGTAATGCCAAAGATGTTCCAAATAAATTATGAAGATGTGAATGCTCTTAAGAATACTTGATAGTAAATGATAATGAGAGAGGTTATTTTAGTTTGTATATGAGGTGTTGGGGGAATTTTATTTGATTATAAGGTCAAATCTAAAGATTTGTGTATGCATCTATAAAGATGCTATGAAGATCCCTAATTTAGCTCTAAAGATCTACAAGTAGCTCTAAAGATGTCCCAAGTAAGCTATAAAGATGATCTATTGAAGCTTTGAAGAAGAGTGAGTATATAAGGTTTATTGAGCATACACAAGAGGCATTAAAATAATTAAAAAAAGCTTCAAGGTGAAGTCTATAGGGGTAAGTACTTCAGTCTAAGTCTACACTAAAGTATTTTTAGATCTTGCTTGGCCTAATGAGGCATCATGAATTGTTGGCAAGACAAACGAAGAATTTTTGAATATATTTAAGCATGATAAGAGATTTCATGACATATATAAGAAGTGTTGAGATCTTGGATAGTGAATATAAGGTAAAATTCAAGACCTAATGAGACTTTTAAGGCAAAGCTTAGAAAGCAAAGAGAGAGATGGTGGTCAGATGGGGTATCAAGATCAGTTTTCATGACATGAGTGATCATTTAAACATTGATAGAGGTGATTAAAGTTTTTTTAAGTATTTTCATGAAATTTTAGGTCTTGGTTTTCAAGAATGCTATGCCCCTAACTTGTCACATGTATGAGGATAGTATTAGCCGAATTGTGGCTTACTTATCCCTCTTTGACATTATATTACATTTATCTATGCTTTCTTTAGATTATTAGGTCGGCCTATGGAGTAACCATGGCCTAGTTAGACTATATATAGAAGGCAGTGGGTAATCATTTATCATCATATTGTGAATTCTGCTCTTATTGAAGCTTGTGGAGGTTGCCCCCTCGAAGTGGCTTATCTATTATCATATATTTGGATATATTTCAGTCATATTTGGATATAATTATGCTTTTATACTTAATTCTTGAAGTAATTTCATTACAAGTGGTATCAGAGCTACGATTTGGGCAATCTTGTGGGCGAAACACTAAATTTCTAATTTTTGTGATATATAAAAAAAGGTTGCTAATTTCTATGAAATTTTTTTACTAGAGGTGTGAAATAATAAAATTAATCTTCCATTAAAATTTCAGCTCATTTGAATCTGTTTTTCAAAAGTTATCACTATTTTATGGTTTTTCATAAAATTGCTCTATAGTGCGTAATTAAAAGAATTTTTCTAAGTTGTTTATATTTTTGGAAATCTTAGAAAAATTTAGCTATGGTTTGTTCCTTGTATATTTTGATTTGACGCTGAAATAATTTCAAAATCACTTGGTCAAAGTTGGGTCAAAAGTGTCAATAAGGGTCGACATCGTAAAACCCTTTTATGGCAGGTCCACAAACTCAGGGCCGAGGAAAGGGTGTTGAAACTCTAGGAAAAAATCCTAAAAAGGATGAGATGGAGTTATAAGGGGGGTGTAATAGACCCTTTGTACCAGGGTTTTCTGACATAGATCACAAAGTGAGCCAGCTTGACTATAGTGTGAAAGGCATTCAGAGTGAGGTGCAAGACATACAATCTAATATGCAATCCATACAAGATTGTTTGGGATATATCATGATGGATTTGAACATTAATCAATCAAATCATCAAGATAATTCTATTTCACAAACCCACCAGGGTGGTTCTCCTAACCAGTCTACTTCAAATCCAACTCCATGGCCACAGAGGAACCTATTACCAAAAGTGGATATGCACAAATTCGATGGAAAAGATCCACTCAATTGGCTCAACCAAATGGAGAGTTTTTTTGACCTACATTAGATTCCAAGTGGACAAAAGGTTACCATGGCATCCTTGTATCTTGAACCTGATCAATTCATTTGGTATCGATGGTTGTGTGCTCAAAAGAAAAAGATGAGTCTCAATGTCACCTGGTCAATTTTTATAGAGCAGCTACAATTACACTATGGCAATAGTGTGACAGATAATTACTTTAGCCAACTGGAAAAATTGTGACAAACTAGCTCCGTCAAGGATTATATTCATCATTTTCAGAACCTATCCTTATGTGTGGAGACAATTTTTGATACAAACTTGAATGACCTATTTTTGGGTGGACTCAAGGACCACATTCAACATGATGTACGCATGTTTAATCCACTTAATATTTTTTAATCTATTATCCTAGCACATAGAGCTAAGGAAAAATTCATAGCCAACAAGAAGCAGCCATTCACTCACTTCAAAGATCGTAGCATATCATCATCAACATTTCCTCCACCTACTGGATTGACCCCTCAACAAACTGAAGAAAAGCGTGCAAAAGGATTATGTTTTGGTTGTGATAGCAAGTGGAGTAAAGGACATAGATGTGCTGAGAAGAAGTTATTCTACATTGAGGGACCAAATGAAGATGAAGAAGTAGATGATGCCTCCAATGATGATGAGGAAGATATAGAGGAGGTACCTAAAGATTCCCAACCTACAATCTCTTGTCATGCACTTGTAGGTATTAGCACTCCACAAACTCTTAAGGTGGTGGGTTTCCTCAATAAATAGAAGGTGACAGTGTTGATTGATTCAGGGAGCACACATAACTTTATAAACCATAAGTTGGCCACTCAATTGAACTGTTTCATTTATCCAGCACCAAAATTTCAGGTCATGATTGCAGATGGTGGCATAATTAATTGTTCAGGAAAATGCCATAGTATTAAGCTTACTATGGGTGGGTACAATCTCGACTCTCTTATGTTTGCTATTCCCATGGGTAACATAGACATTATTTTGGCCATCCAATGGCTCACAACCTTAGGTACCATTGAGATGAACTTCCAAGAACTATTCATGCACTTTCATTCTGAAGGTAAGAAAATTGAACTACATGGATTACATGCAAAATCTCCACAATTGGTTAGTTCACATCAGATGACCAAGATGCTAAAAAAGGGGGCAGAGGGAATTATTGCATGATTATGCTCCATAGAAGTTCAACCCACAAAGGTATCTACACATCCTAATCTACAAATAATTCTTGAAGACCACTCATCTATTTTTGGGGCCATGCCAAAAGGACTACCACGCCATTCAACTAATTCCAGGTAGTCAACCACCAAATATCAGACCATATAGATATCCATATGCACAAAAGAGTGAAATTGAAAAGATGGTCCATGAGATGCTGGAGGCAGGGATCATCAAGCATAGCCAAAGTGCATATTCATCACCAATGGTCATGGTGCGGAAGAAGGATGACACATGGAGGATGTGTCCAAATTATAGGGAACTCAACAAGTACACCATCAAAGATAAGTTTCCTATTCTAGTAATTGATGATTTACTTGATGAGTTGCATGGTGCTAATTATTTCACAAAATTGGATCTTCGCTCGGGGTACCATCAAATTAGAATCAAAGATGAAGATGTTCATAAAACTACTTTTAGAACACATGAGGGCCATTATGAGTTTTTGGTAATGCCCTTTGGTCTTACAAATGCACCATCTACTTTTTAGAGCTTGATGAACACTATTTTTAGGCCTTTTTTAAAGAAGTTTGTGCTAGTTTTCTTTGATGACATATTGATTTATAGTTAGACATGGGAAGCACATCTGCAACATGTGAAACAGGTGTTTATAGTTTTGGAGAAGCACCAACTTTATGCGAAGCCATCTAAATGTGATTTTAGAGTATAGGAGGTAGAGTACCTTGGTCACATTGTTTCCCATGAAGGGGTCAAAGTTGATCCTCAGAAGATCAAAGCGATAATGGAATGGCTTATGCCAAAAACTCTCAAAAACCTTCAAGGTTTTCTTAGACTAACAGGTTACTATAGAAGATTTGTGAAAGGTTATGGCAACATAGCAGCTCCACTCACTACATTGCTAAAGCAGGATGCTTTCCATTGGAATGATGATGCCACCAAAGCATTTGAGAAACTAAAAGTAGCTATGTGCACCACTCTAGTTTTGGCTACTCTAGACTTCTCACAAACATTCACTGTTGAATGCGATGCTTCTGGGTCTAGATTGGGGGCAGTACTAATGCAGGAAGGAAGACCCATTGCATTTTAAAGTCATCAATTCAAAGGTAAGAATCTACAAAAAGCTATTTATGAGAAAGAAATGATGGCTATTCTTCATGCAGTTAAACAATGGAGGCCTTATCTGATGGGTAGACACTTTAAGGTGAAAATGGATCATGATAGTCTCAAATACTTTTTGGAGCAAAGATTATCATCTGAGGAACAACAAAAATGGGTAACCAAAATGTTGGGTTATGATTTTGAAATCATCTACAAGGGTAAAGATAATGTAGTAGCAGATGCACTATCTAGACGGGATGCATCCATAGAAGCATTACTTTGTGCAATGTCCATATTGTAAGCAGATTGGGTGGATGAAGCTAGGTTAGAATGGGAGCAAGACAAGGATACATAGGTTCTAATTTAGAATCTCCAACAAGGTAATTTATCCTTTGACAAATTTGAATGGAAAGGTACTGTCCTATGGTATAAGGGTAGGTTATACTTATGCAAAACTTCAGAGCTTAAGCATAAGATTCTTGCAGAGTTGCATGCATCTCCACTTGGGGGACACTCAAGGTTCTTGAAAACTTATCATATAATTAAGAAAGAATTATTTTGGGAAGGACTCAAGTGAGATGTACAAAAGTTTGTGGAAGAATGCATGATATGCCAATATAATAAAGGTGAAACAGTTAAGACCCCAGGTTTGTTACAACCATTAGCAATTCCTAGTCAAAGGTGGGAGGAGGTTTCCATGGATTTCATTACTAGGTTGCCTTGTTCTGAAGGTAATAATGTTATTTTGGTCATTGTGGATAGGCTTACAAAATATGCCCATTTTTGTGCTCTCTCACACCCTTTTTCAGCAAGTACAGTCGTAGCTATTTTTATGGAAGCTGTTTTCAAATTACATGAAACCCCAAAAATAATTGTAAGTGATCATGATCCTATTTTCACTAGTAATTTTTGGACTGAACTATTTTCTTGTTTGGGTACTCAGCTAGCTCATAGCTCATCTTACCACCCCCAATCTAATGGACAAACTAAAGTGGTTAACAAATGTTTAGAGGGGTATCTCCATTGTTTTGTATCAGATAAACAAGAACATTGGGTTAAATGGCTACCACTTGCAGAATGGTGGTATAACACATATTTCCATACCTCTTCTAAAATGTCTCCATTTATAGCACTATATGGTTACCATCCACCTTCTATCACTTCTTCATTAAAGGTGCACACCAAGGTTTGAGATGTGGAAGAGCACATTCAACATCAACAAGAGGTTTTGGCTAGTTTGAGAGAGAATTTGGCCTTGGCACAAAATAGGATAAGCAACAAGCAGATCAACACCAGAGTGAGTGAAATTTTGAGGTGGGTGACTGGGTATTTGTTCGTTTGCAACCTTACAAGCAGATGTCCTTGAAGCAATAGAAAAAGGACAACAAACTTGCTCCAAAGTATTATGGCCCTTATCAGGTTCTACAAAAAATTGGAAGTGTGGCTTACAAGCTCGAGTTACCTCATTCATCTCACATACACCCAATATTTCATGTTTCTTGTTTGAAGAAGGTCATTGGACAGAAAGTTTCCACCTAGACAGAGCTCCCAGAACTAGATGAAGAAGGACAAGTCATTTTGGAACCAGAGAAGATCCTCCAAACATGTACTAAGAGGTTGAGAACTAGAGAGATTAAGGAATATTTGATCAAGTGGAAACACCAAAGCAGTGAAGATGCAACTTGGGAAGGTGAAGAATTTTTGCAACAACATCCACAGTTGTTCAATGTTGAGGACAACGTTGGTTTGAAGGGGAAGGGCATGCTATGCCCCTAACTTATCACATTTATGAGGATAGTATTAGCTGACTTGTGGCTTAATTATCCATCTTTGACATTATATTACATTTATCTCTACTTTCTTTAGATTCGTAGGTCAACCTATGGAGTAACCATGGCCTAGTTAGACTATATATAGGAGGTAGTGGGTAATCATTTATCATCATATTGTGAATTGTACTCTTATTGAAGCTTGTGGAGGTTTCCCCCTCGAAGTGGCTTATCTATTATCATATATTTGGATATATTTTAGTCATATTTGGATATAATTCTGCTGTTATACTTAATTCTTAAAGTAATTTCATTATAAAGAAAAGGCTTGAAAAGTGTTTCAAGGTTTATTGAGTGCAAAATATGAAGAGTTGTCTACTTGAGAAAGTTTTTCAAGTGCTCATTGGCATGTGCAACATCTGTATGAGAATATAATTTGTTCATGGTAGATGAGGAGGGTTTATATCTCAAATTTACAAGATTTTTTTTTTTGGAAAGAGGAGCTAAGTTTTATGAATGATCATTAAGATTAGAAGATGGTCTAAACCCTCATAAAACCCTAACAATGATCCAATGTTGAATATCTTGTTATAAAGAGATTATAATGGTTTGGTATGGTCAAATAAGTGATCTTATATTGTATTAAACTATCCCAATCATCTATAGGTGTGAGTGGTTTCTTAGGTGAGTGAGTACCCCTATAAGAAAGTGTTCATTATTCAAAGATTTGGTATAGAAGATAAAGTTGACCGAGTCAAAGCTAATAAGTGGATGAAGATAAAAGTGTGAGACTTGTAGTTATTTTCCATGAAAGTTTATGGATAGGTTATATATCTTAGTTATGCAAAGTTGGTGATCCAAGTTGGCCAATTGCTAACATACCTAATGGTACAGACAATAAGAAATCAAGCAGAAGTGAGAAGATTCCTAATGTGTTTTCATGTAAGATTGATCTATTGAAGTATATGATGATTTTTTTTTGAGAATTAAATTATTTATACATGATTTTTATAATCTTGGAAATCATTTCAAGAGGTTGGAACATTGAAGCCAAAATGGCTTGTCTGACTAAATAGAGTTTGTGAGAGAGAAGATCAATAGATTGGTCTACAAGACCAATAATTTTCATTAGAGATTATGATATATTTGATGGAGGTTTATATGAGGATGATATAAGATCTTATTAATTCATTAAAAACCCTTTAATATGTTCAATCAGGTGACATAAGTCCATGTTTCCTTGAATATGTTTTAAAGTCAATTGGCAGTTTTGAGTGAGCACCTAACAAAGAAGAGGTTGAATCTATACACACTGAATTAAAGCATCAAATGAAGTTTGTGATGACCTTGAGGTCATGAGGTTTTTGAATATGTGATTTTTTTCCATGGTTTTTTGAAAAAATTGAGTATATGCCTCAGTTTTTCAAGACAAAGTTTCTGCATATGCATATATCTTTTATGAATAATGTTTTAAGAATTATTCAAGTGGTGGTTGGATCTAAAAGGTGTTGTGGACTTAAAGTGAAGTTGGATAAGGTATATTGGAGTGAAATATGATGCATTAATACTATGTGAGTTATTTGAATATGCTTCAAGAAAGATCAAAGGGTAACATGTTGCTAAGAAGACCTATTAGGTCTCCATTAAGCCTAAAAGAGGAGTAAGGGCTAATTGAGTTATGGCCAACCTATTATATTGATTGATTAATGGTTAAGGAATGATATTTTATTATTTTAAGACATAATTTATGGGTGAAATAATAATATAAGTATGTGTCCAACTAAGAAATAAATGATCAAGTGATTTGTATAAAAATAAGGTAGATTAGGCCTATTTGGGGATGCTTAGAGAGTAGTAGAGAACAAGAAAATGATATAGATCATTGGTGAACAAAATGAGATCATAAAAAACATAAAATAATTGTAATTAATATCTAATATAGGTTATAAATATGAGGATCAAGGTTAGAATACCTAATTAAGCCATGAAGAGGGCTAGTTGAGCGAAGAGGGCTAGAAGCTAGTTTGAGAGCGATAGAAGTGAGTGAAGAGTTAAAGGAGAAGATCATAATCTATTGTATGGGAAATAAAATATTTTTAAGGTGATCAATTTTTTTAAGTGTTTGAGTTGGTGTTGATTAATCTAGGGGGTTGGTGCCTCCTTACAAGTGTGTGCTTGCTAAAGCCTAGTTGAGTTGGTGCTAAGCTAGTTGGGGTTAGTTCTCCATGTGAAGTGGGTGATTCACCAAAGATTGATGTTTGTGTTGTAGGAATATAATGAATTTTCTTCATCAGTGAGTTTTATTCCCCTTGAGGGTTTCCCACGTATATGTTGTGTTCATGTGTTTCATGCTCTTATGATTTAATGCTTATGTATGCTAAGATAAACATGCTTGTTAGAATGGTTCATATATGATTAAATGGAATTGAATGAATTTTTTTAAAGACTAATTAACCTACCATAATATTATTAATTGTGATTACAACACACAATAAGTCAAAATATAAGATAAAATCCAATGAAATAAAAAATGAAGCTAAGATTATAGTTATTGTTATCTCACAACCAACAAAAAAGCTTCAATTACAAGCTCCACCGAGAAGGTAGTTCTCAAAGTTATCACTACTTTATCATGTAATATATGAAATATAATTGAATTCAATCTCATCTTTATTCCTCCACTAATGGAAGTAAACATGTCTCAACCATAATATATAAACTTTTTATAACAATGTATATTGTGATTAAACTTGATGTATATGACATTTCACAAATAGATGTTTCAAAGTCAAGTACAAAATTCAAAAGCTCTTTGATGAGAATATTATTGATATTTAAACACCTAATAAAGAGGATAAACCAAAAGAAAATGAAAATTCAAAGCTCAAAATGTACAAAGACCCTTTTAAAAACTAATAAGTAAAAAATAATAATGATAATTATGAAGTAAAATATGCATGTAATGTTCATCTTCCTCCTTCTACATATCGAAATCCACTTGATAGCATCATTGGTATAATTATAAGAAACTAATAATCATGTACTATGATTAAATTTTATGACAATGAAATTGTTGATGATGATTAAAATAGGCATGCACTATTTACTAGAACATGTGTTGAAAATAAATCCATACATAATGTTATGATAGACAATGGATCAAGAAAAAATGTGTCCGCCATAACACTCCTTTACTCTCTTGTTTACAAAAGTAAGAATTATAAGATACTTTTAAAGTTGTTAAATCATTTTATGGCTATACACATGACACTCTTGGAATATAGTGCTACCTTTATAAGTGGGACCTTTCTTAATTCCCACTTCATTATTAGTTCTACCAAGCATAGGAGTCTTTGACATGATATTATGATGCCCTTAGATATAAAATATTAGAGTCATATATTCTAAAATTCATGAATGGCTCAAATATATTCATGGTAATCAAGTGGTCAAAATTCCAAGAATCCAATACAGATATCCTTTGGAACCAATGATATTTACTCCTCCTATAGATTAGTTGAAGGGCACATACATTGAGCAATATGGTAATACAATAGTTTATATAAGTATTCAAGAGAATATTATAAAATAAATTTCTCTATATATTTATGAGCATGATATAGTTAAACATGATAAAATTATAATTAGTTCCTCCATCTATTTATTAGAATGTTATAGTTACACATGAGTATAATCAGTTAGTTTTAAACAACATAGTACATTATCCTAAGCAAAAAGTGACACATAAAAAGAGGTCTTAATATCCTAAGTCAACACAAGTTATTTATAATGCTTCAAAACATGTACATGTAGTTATTCCTATCCTATTATGAGGATACAAGTTTACATGGATATATGAGCAATGATTCAGATGATTATATTACAACATATGATTCCAATTCAGATTCAATGGTATCTAAAGTTATTATTTCATATTCACATGAAGTTAATCATTCATACCATCTAATTGGGTATACATATGTGCATCATATTGATGAGATCCTTGGTTGGACATAACTCATACTTCCTCCTAACCCAATAATTGGGTCGATTCTCTTGATGAATTACTTACACAGTCTTTTTTGTACATAGATTTCTATTTTTACTTTATTTCTACTTCTTATATCCCTTATCAAATCATTCTTATAATTCCTTGTATTTATTTTCATCTTGGTAATTTTCCCTCTTTTTTTTAAAAAAATATTTGAACAATCTAAAATAACTATCTTACAATGTTTTTAATGTCCATTATTTATGGAAATCCACTTTCTTACTATAACATATTTATCTTCTTATGGCTCCCATTGCACATACATGATCACATCTATCTAATCCTACATTATCCAAGAGAAAACATAGTCTCTTTATTATTGGGGGAATTCACATCTTTATTTATATCAATCATTTGTGATACATTGAAATGAATCTTTTACACATATATTAGGGGCACATTGCTTGCCTTCCTTCTTATCACACTATGCTTTTGTAACTTGTAGATTGTTTGAATCCATCCCATTTTATTCTATTTTTGAAACATTTTTTATTATCATTTTAAAAATAATTTAATTTAAAAAAAAATCAAAAATTCAAAAATCATGACCTACAAGCATTTTCAAATGTTGTTAGCTTACTTATTTACATATGTTATTTATTTCATGTTAAGTAGATATCATATTTTGGTTTTTAATACATAATGCTTTTCAAAAGGTATGTGAGTGTGATATACAACATAATATTACATGGTTTTTTATGTCAAGCTTCCTTTTTAACCAAAAACCTTGCTAAGTTGGGGGCATCTCTTTGTTCTTTATGAACTATTCAATTGGTTATATTGATCCAAAAATTCTCTACCATGTTGAACTAAATATCATAAAAATGTTTTGTTAATCACTCATGTTTTACATTGTGTTACATGGAGATTTTATTTTCTAATGATGACATTGATACATATGGTTGACATAGACTAGTCTCATTTTCTCTATGCTAAATTATTATTTTACTACATGATAAGTTAGGATAGACTTGCTTATTATTTATGGCCTTTGGCCTTGTTTATGAAATATATACATGTTATTATTTGTATGTCATAATCATGACATTTGTGTATGTCCCTTAACCTTATGTATTTTTGTGACATTCATGTGTCCCTTGTATGTGGCCTTAGGGCCTTATGTGTGACACTTTATGAAAATTGTGTGACATTTTATGACATTAATTGTATGTTGATTTTTTGTTACTATGGTGACATTATTCATATTATGCACATGTTGCTTATGTGCTTCAATTACATATCTATCTAACACATGTTCAATATGAAATTTGATGTTATATTTAATAATATGATCTAACACATTTCAAATGTTCACATACTACTAAATGATTAAATATTTCATATTTTTATCTTTTGAGATTAGTGATTTTTAGGCTACATCCCTCATCTAAAATAGGGGGCATCAAAATGGACTTGCCATGAGCAACACATTTCAGATTTATGATAATATCTAGTTTTTATAATTACATGATGATTTAGAATTTTTATATTATGGGGCCATGTAAAATGTATGTGCACTCATTCCTATAGTTGCTTCAATATAGATTCACATATACTTGATGCGTATATATGAGAATATGCAAAATAATTATGAGTTACACGTTTCAAATAATTACAAGTTCAATTGGAATTCTATATAATTATAGTAAAAATATAAGGCTAATGATACTCATTCATGCTCATGTTTATACATGGTAATTTAAAATTTCACTTTTTTAAAATTTTAAAGTTTCAAAAGCACAAAAGTTTCAATAAAATCTAGATCTATTTGCAGTGGTGTGGTTTATTTCATTTTGAGGGTGGGCTATGTTAGGGTCTAGTGAAACTCAACATCTATGGTTTTACCCTTTAGATTTTTAGTGAGCCACATTTGGTGGTCCCACCATTTAAATTATTATACAAGAGTAATCTACACATTTAGATGATAGTTAGAGCATACAATCTTTCTAATCAAGGGCTTTCACTAGTTTATAAATTAAGACTTAAACACTCTCAATTCACTAGAGGTTCAACATTTCTCTAATATCCTTAAAAAGGGATCAAGAACACTTATAAAATTTCAAGTTATAGGCCAATTATTTTTCATAATCATTTAGGTGTATTATTTTGTTGCTCTCTTTTCAAAATTTCAAATTTCAAGTTTTAGCTTTTCAAATTTCAAATATGAACAATAACTACTTTTCATGTCATTGTTTCATGTTTTACATTGAGGCATATTGCATAATCAAGCTTCACATCACAATATAATGTGTGTTCACACATTTAGGTTTAAATATCATTCAATCTAGTAATTTCACTTCATTTCATCACTTAAATAAGGGGGAATGTAGACACTCAAATTTAATCATTAAATGATTGACAATGTTCAATCTTGACATCCTTGGTATATTCACCATTCTATTAACTTGTAATCTTTATAAGAGATTTTATTATTTCATTTATTATCTTGTAATTATTCTAAATAAAATTTAAACATCCCTATTTTTCTTATAGGTTCTTATTAGCTAAACCCCAACAGTATCTATCCTTTTAGGACAAGACCACACTAGGCAGACAAGGTTGTAACTCGACCTTATCCACTAGTATGGCCTTACTCACCATGATAAAATGATAAATTTATAAATTTTATACCTTCAATATTGGCCTTCTGATGCTTATAAATATTGGTAAATATAAACATGCCAAATAATCCTCTATATAAGCACATTAAGGTCATTCAATACATATCTAACAATCACATGTAAATTCTATTGCACATTGAGTAAAAGGGATATACTATTTTTAATTTAAATTCTAATTTATTATATAAGATAATCATGAAGCTATTTTATTTTAGATTATGGGAACTCATTGTCAAACATTCAAGGCAATCTATCTAGTTGCATTCATATAGAAAATATTAAGATTCAAACACTAGCTCTAGGATGGATAACTACATCGGTATGAGGACATTTTAGATATGTAGGTAGCAGCCAAATTATGTAGGGTTTTCAAAGGAGAGCTTGGATATTCCACTTTACCAATTACCCTATTTTGGAATTTTATTTATATTAAATTTACGTGCTGGAGCTAGGGTTTTAATATTGTAGGTCTTTTATATGTCAAATCAACTTTTTAATTTAATAAGAAAATCATCTTTGATAGTCACAAGTGTCTATATAGCAAAATCAATTGCATAGTCAACCAAGATAGGACCATAGTTAATAGATAAGGTTGTAGTGTGCCCCTATCCACCTAGTCTAGCCCTACCCATATTTATCATAGAATCATGTTTTTTATTGTGATAAAGTTCATAGGTATTTATATCCTATTTTACATAAGATATATACCTCCATAGTCAACATAAATCATATCCAAGCTAGGTTCGTTCATTTAATTATTAATTAAAATTTACAGCTAATTTAAAATTATGTATTTAATATTTTAGTTTTGTATATTTTTAATCTAAATCAGTAATTTAATAATTTTAGTGTTTATTACATTTCATTGGTAAATAAAAATAAGAAATTAAACATAGATATGGAGCTGAAATCACATTGTAGTTATTTAAATGTAAATGTTTGCTCTTTATATTAAAATGATGCCAATCCTTATGCCTTTAAATGGGTCCATGCTCAAGCCTAATGGGTTAAAAGACACAACATTGCCATTATAAAATAGGTAGTCGATAATTAAGCGAATTAGATTATATAGAGACCTTGTAAGCTACACTAAAGTTGGCTCAAGGATTAAGATATGTTATAATATATATATATATATATATATATATATATATATATATATATATATATATATATATATATATATATATATATATATATATATATATATATATATATATATATATATATATATATCTCTGTGTGTGTGTGTGAGTGTGTGTGTGTGTGTGTGTGTGTGTCAATATGTGGTTCTAGGACCACCATGGGCATGTGGAAATAATTAATTTTGACCAATGCATGAGAAATTTTTGGATACAATAGGAT
Organism: Torreya grandis; assembly: GCA_037957365.1. Lineage (NCBI taxonomy): Eukaryota > Viridiplantae > Streptophyta > Pinopsida > Cupressales > Taxaceae > Torreya > Torreya grandis. Next base: position 101,086 of record JARHVA010009228.1, on the reverse strand, counting down.
CAATCATATCCACATCATGTATGGAGGCATTTACCAAGGAGTCCAATTTAGGAGGGAGAGGTGTAGGCACTTATGTCCATAGAGATAAAATTAATATTATGTGGGGATGTACATCCACCTTTTATAAATATTAGAGTTGATAATGTAGCCATTAAAACTTGGTACATATCATGGTGGGCTGTAGCATATGTGCTACCTATGATTCCACCTTTGGTAGAATGAGGAGTATATTTTGTTAACAAATATAGTGGTGGTGGTGGAGATATGCCCAAAATAGGTCCAAATGTGATGCTAGACATTGGTTCAAATGTCAATGGAGATGATGGTAGTATAGGATTAAGAGGTAGGGTCCTCATGGCATTATGACTAACTACATAAGTGGATCTAGTGGATGATGGTGAGTATAGTTTATAAATGTTTTTTCATTCACTTTCATTTTATATTTTGAATATATTGTTTTTTAATCCTAAAAATATACTTTTATATACTTTGTCATAGTTTCAACATATTGGATAGCCATGATAGATGAGGTGATGTGAGTGTTCTCACGAAACATCCCAAATGTGAAAGGGCTACTAGATAGGGCCCATGAAAATTTGTTTGATATAATGGAATAAATATGAGCATTCCTATTTATGTAACAATAAACACTTGATGATGTTAAGGCTTGCCTTTGGAAATTTCAACAATATGCACCATAGGATACTAGAGGTGAGGGATCACCATTGGATTCCATAGTTTAAGTACTAGTTAATATATTCATTATGAATATAGGTATATTTCATGCAATACATACATGGGCCCATGAGTATATTACATATCTTTAGGCCTGCACAAAGGTAGATGTGGAGTGTAATGGATGTGCTAGTAGTAGATTGAGGGTATCACCCTGAGATTTAGTAGAGAGTAATTTGATGGACCACCGTAGGGAGAGAAACACATGGGAAGATAATGAGGAGGATCCCATATGACTTATAGAAGGAATATATATTTATGATGTATATGGATCAATTTACCCCATTTTTATATGAAATGTTATCTCATTGTGGTATTTATATGATGAGTTTTATTGGACTACACATGTTTCTATGTGTTGATGCATATATGTATTTTGATATCCACTTTTTTCATTTAATTTTATATATTTTTTACATTAAGATGTATGATGTAAATTTAAAGTATCAAGTAGGAATAATGACAAGTATAATGTGATGTAATAAAAAATTAAGCATGTGATGTAATCAATAATTAAGCATGCCATGTAATCAATAGGTGTAGATACCTAGCTTTTGTATAATAACTATTTTTACAATGTTTTTAGTAATGTTATGTGTATATGAGTCATCACATTGAATTAGGGGAATATTTGTGGTTATTTGTGTATTTTAATCTCTCCTTCTTTATGTGATCAAATGATGCTATTTTATTCTATTTATCATTCTATCTTGTTTGTTTTTTGCACATATAATGAACAGAGTTTAATGTATGCTTGGAGAATCAAAATGGTGAGTAGTTTTATTTCATGTTTGTTGAACTTGTGTATGATAAAATAATATTATCTAATTTTTTTATAGGGAGCACAAATTGGATTGATAATAAGTCACTTTTAAGGATACTATCAAGCCTTCTAAATAGGGTATACATTCATATAGTTTTATATAAGAAACATTTAGAGTGTTTGGATCCTTTTCTCATTAGAATGTATGAAGGATTAGAATGGAACATGTGTGAAGAATTAAAGGTATCCTGATACAAAATACAGGTGGTCAATAATTTATGAGTTACACTTTGAACCTTTTTGTTACTCCTTAAAAATATAGAATCTATAAGACCTTGAATTCTGTACACTATCATAGTTGATTTGAGTCTTGTCTTTGATTAAAAAGAGATTGGATAGGGTTTATATTAGTTATGGAAGGTGGTGAGAACCTTAGTATAGGTGTTGGAGTCCTTTGGTGATGAAAAACAATGAAACCCTGCTTAACCTTATTCTTGATAGTAGAATATAGTTTGGAAGGGACTAAGTTTTCCCATTTGTTAGTGCTTTGAGGGTTAAGGACACTTGCTCATAAAATGAAAAACTTGTAAAAAATTCATACAGACTTGAGGAAGTTTATTTGAGCATTTGAAACCTTATACGTCTCTAGATATTGATTTTTATGAGCCCTCAGCCTTGTACTAGTCTAAGAAACCCTAGAATTAAGGTTTCATGCATATAATGAGTTTTAACCATCTAATATTGATGAAACATTATAGTCTAGACCTATTTGACATGATTGAAGTGAATAAATTGATTTCAAATATATATATATATATATATATATATATATATATATATATATATATATATATCCATTTTTATGGATTTTCATTGACTGAGTTGTGCTTAAGGGCTTAAGGTCTTAGTTGGGATAGGCTAAATAAGGAAAGGGGATGTTATTTAAGAGTGAGATTGAAATAAGGGTTGATTAAGCTGAAGGAGGAAAAAAGGTATCCAAAGAGGTCAATAGTTCACCTTGGTTGATTGTACATTGCTTAGACTAAGTAGGTTTATCCATTTGGAGGGCTAATTAGAGTGTCAGGTAAGCCTATAGGTACTAGAGTTTGCAAATGAACCTAACCTAAGTTTTTGTGTGAAGCAAAGGCATGGAAAAGGGTACTTAAAAACCTATTTAGTTTTCTTGGATGAGATTGTGTATGGAAAAAATAGAGGACACATGTTCATAGAATGAAAAAGTTGTAAGAACTTCATACAGACCTAAGGAAGTTTATTTGAGTGTTTAAAACCTTAAAATCCCTAGATTTTTATTTTTATGAGCCCTCAGCCCTATACTGGTCTAAGAAACCCTAGATTTAGGGTTTGATGCATAAAATGAGTTTTAACCATCCAATGTTAATGAAAATTTGTAGTCTAGACCTATTCAACATGATTGAAGTGAATCACTTGATTTTAAGTCTATATAGATCCACTTGTATGTATTTTCAGTGATTGAGTTGTGCTTAAGGGTTTAAGGTCTTAGTTAGGATAGGCTAAATAAGGAAAGGGGATGTTATTTGAGAGTGAGATTGAAATAAGGGTTCATTAAGCTGAAGGAGGAAAAAGGGTATCAAAAAAGGTCAATAGTTTTCCTTAGTTGATTGTACATTGATAAAACTAAGTAGGTTTGTCTATTTGGAGGGCTAATTAGAGTGTCAGGTAAGCCTACAGGTAAAATAATTTACAAAGGAAACTAACCTAAGTTTTTGTGTGAAGCAAAGGCATGAAAAAAGGTACTAAAAAAACTATTTAGTTTTCTTGGATGAGATTATGTATGGAATAGATCAAAGGATTTGCATTGTAATAGGGTTAGTAGGCTTTAAAGGCAAGAAATTGACTATTGAGTTAAATTCAAGATGTTGAATGATATACGTGGTTTGATATGGTTTGGAATAATGTGATAAAATGTTATAAGTGTCTTGGAACTTTGATAAAGTAGGAGTTTGGGTTTTGATCTATTTGGTCAGATAGGCCTAGTGCTGAATAAGAAGTTTTGGAAAGTTTGTAAGCAAAGTATAAGAGAAGTGTAGGTTGATGGAATGAGCTATAAATAATTTGGTATCAAATCCATATAGATCCTCTAGGAATATTAATTGCATTAAATAGTGCATGTCACATGTTGCATGATATTGTAGGCAAGAAATCAAGGAGACAATTTGGAAGGAGTCTTGTTACAAGATAGAATTGAAATAGCAAAAAAAAGAGAAGGTATAATCTATGTTGTGGTTGAATTATTGTTTTGAATGTATTGCTGATGTATGTGATACTTGAGGAAAGGAAATAAGTGAATAGTGTGGTGGAAAGCCTGAAATAAGAGAGATATTAATAATCTCAAAGAAGAGAAGCTCATAAATAGAGCTTGGGAAAGAGGAGATAGTCCAAGTGTGAAGGATAAGAGGTGAAAAGGCTCTAGTAAGGTCTAAGATAAAGAGTGAGAGGGGTTCCAAGTGTGAACCAAAAAGTGGTCCAAGTGAGACCAAAACAAGAAGAATAGTATATACCCAAGTGATTTACTCAAGATGAAGATGAAAGGAGAGGTAGAAAGGAAAGTGAGAGACAAGGTTAAATATGAAAGCCATAGTGAGAGAATGATGGAGACAGAGATAAAAGAAATGAAGGATGTATTGGAAAGGATGGAAAGAGAGTTATTATAGATGTGGAATGTGTATAGTTTGCAATGTGGAATCAAGGTCAAGAAAAGAGTCAAGTGTAGCTTTAGAGAAAGAATGAAAGAGAAAGCAAACCAACAAGTGATGGAACATTTGGAGAGACAATTAAAGAAGATGGCAACACAACTTGATAAGGAAGAGGAGAGAGAGGCAATTGGGCCTCAAAAGTTTTAATATAACATTGATTTGTCATGGTTGAATGTAGGTGAAGAGCATGATTGGGAAGAAGACATTGATTAGATAACAAAAGAAGAAGTTGATGAATGGAAAAGTGTAGGTACAACTAAAAGTGAAGCATTTTGTCACCCTAAATATAGTGAACTACTTGATGGATAAGAGTGGAGAGATGAAAAGTAAATAACAAGTAATAAAGAAGACAAAGGCATAATAGGTAATGAAGTGCATGTAATTTTTGATGAATATTATGAAGAGGAAGGTGATATATTATATAAGGATATAATAGGATTGTTTGAGGATTTCATTGGATCATCAAAGAATCAAGAAGCACATGAAGTGCTGGAGGAAAGAGAAGAATAATTAAATGAAGATGAGACTAAAATAATAGTCCATGAAATGGAGATGGAAAGTAATGATTTGGCTGGTTGGATATTCAAAGAAGGAGTAGCTATAATGGAGGACAACATGATAGAATATGGTTATAATAAGATTATGAACAAGTAAGAGACCTTGGAATTGTCAAAGAAGGAAGAGAGTATTATATGGAACATGTATGTTGATGAAGAGGCAAAAATAATAATGTTAGAGGAAATAAATAGAGAATGGAAATTCATCTTACATACCATGAAGATTGAAGAAGAGCATGAAAGAAAAAAAAAACAAGAAGAGTAATTGTAGGTACAAATAGAAGTATAAGGAATAATAGAAATAAGAGAAAAGGATCACATGGATGAGGAAGTAGAAGTATAGGTGTGGCAATAAAGAGCACACACATTTGTATGAAAATTTGAATGAAAAAAAATGTGGGGTTCAATTTCTTTTCTCCCCTTGGGAGTATGATGTAGGGGCATCTTAGGAATGCTAAAAGTGGTCTAAGACGTGCCTTAGAGTCATGTTTGTGTGTGCAAATTTGAATTTTAATTCAAAACTAGTTTTCCACCCTTTTGTGTAATTTGAATTTTCAAAATTGTGATGAGAGTCTACTGATGTGTTTGAGGTCTACAAGGGAATTTAAGGGACAAGGTGTTATGAAGGAGTCTTAAATAACTTAGGTGGATAATAAAATGTGTTTTCATGAGAATTTTAGTGCTATGTCAAGTGTGCAGTGGCAGTCCACCACCCTACATAGGTCTAGGAGGTTGATAGAGGTTTCTTGATCAAGAAACCATTACAAGTTATGATTTAGGAATCCATATTATATGTATAAATAATATAGTGTGGGTATTTATTTTTTTGAGGATGTAATCCTAACATTCCATTTGAAGATGTTGAGGAATGGTGATTGAAATAAATAAACTTGTTGAATCAAGATTGACTATGATATGATGAGAATTTTGTGTATGATGGACAAAGTTTAATGTATGCTTGGAAAATAAAAATGGTGAGTAGTTTTATTGCATGTTTTTTTAACTTGTGTATGATCAAATAATATTCTCTAAATTTCTACAAGGAACACAAATTGGCTTGATAGCAAGTCATTTTTAAGGAAACTATCAAGCTTGCTAAACAGGGTATACAATCATATAGTTTTATACAAGAAACATTATGAGTGTTTGGATCATTTTATCGTTGGAGTATGTTAATAAATATAATGAAAATGTGTGAATAATTAAATTTATTCTGATACACCATATAGGTGGTCAAGAATTTGTGAGTTACACTTTGAACATTGTTGTTACTCCTTGAAAACATATAATCCACAAGACCTTGAATTCTGTACACTAGCATAGTTTCTTTGAGTCTTATCTTTGATTAAAAAGAGATTGGAAAGGGTTTTTATTAGTTATGTAAGGTGGTGATAACCTTATTATAGGTTTTGGAGTCCTTTGGTGATGAAAAATAATGAAACCTTGCTTAACCCTGTTGTTGATAACAATATACAATTTGGAAGGGACTGAGTTTTCCTATTTATGAGTGCTTTAAGGGTTAAAGACACCTAATCATAGAATTAATTTTTTTTAATAACTTAATAAAAACCTAATGAAGTTTATTTTAGTGTTTTAAACCTTATACATCTCTAGATATTGATTTTTAGGAGCCCTCCACCTTGTACTGGTCTAGGAATCCCTAGAATTAGGGTTTGATGCATATAATGAGTTATAAACATCCAATTTTAATTAAAAATTTTAGTATAAACCTATTTGAAATTATTTTACTGAATCACTTGATTTAAAGTCTATATGGATCCATTTGTATGGATTTTTAGTGATTGAGTTATGCTTAAGGGCTTAAGGTCTAAATTGGGATAGGCTAAAGAAGGAAAGGGGATGTTATTCTAGAGTGAGATTGAAATAAGGGTTGATTAATATTAAATATGAAAAAGGGTATCCAAAAATGTCAATATTTTTCCTTAGTTGACTGTACATTGCTCAAACTAAGTAGGTTTTTCCATTTAGAGGGTTAATTAGAGTATCAGGGAAGTCTATAGGTACAAGATTTGCAAAGGAACCTAACATAATTTTTTGTGTGAATAAAAGGAATGGAAAATGGTACTCAAAAACATATTTATTTTTCCTAGATGATATTGTGTATGTAACATAATAGAGGATTTATACTATAATAGGGCTAACAGGCTTTGAAGGCAAGAAATTGACTATTGAGTGAAATGCAAGATGTTGAATGATATAAGTGGTTTGATATGTTTGTAATAATGTGATATGATTTTTTAAGTGTCTTTGAACTTTGATAAAGTAGGATTTTGGGTTTTGGTCCATTTGGTCAGATAGGCCTAGTGATAGCTAAGAAGATTTGGAAAGTTTGCAAGCAAAGTGTAATAGAAGTGTATGTTGATGGAATGATCTCTACATCATTTAGTATCAGATCCATGTATATTCTCTTGGAATATTAATCATATTGTATAGTTCATGTTGTATTTTTCATGAAATTATAGGTAAATAATCAAGGAGATAGTTTGGAAGGAGTCTTGTTGCAAGACAAAATTGAGACATCAAAAAAGAAGAAGGTATGATCTATTTCATGGTTGAATTATTGTTTTGAATGTATTGAAGATGTATGTGATAGTTGAGGAAAGGAAATAAGTGAATAGTGTGGTAGAAACCCTAAAACAAGAGAGATATTAATAATCTCAAAAAAGAGAAGCTCATAAATAGAGCTTGGGAAAGAAGAGATAGTCCAAGTGTGAAGGATAAGAGGTGGAAAGGGCCTAGTGAGGGAGATAAAGAGTGAGAGGGGTTACAAGTGTGAACCAAAGGAAATTGGTCCAAGTGATACAAAAATAAGAAGAAGAGTATGTACCCAAGTGAGGTACTCAAAATGAAGATTAAAAGAGAAGTAGAAAGGAAAGTGAGAGACATGGTTAAAAATGAAAGCCTCAGTGAGAGAATGATGGAGATAGAGATAAAAGAAATAAAAGATGCATTGACAAGGATGAAAAGAGAGTTATTTTAGATGTGGAATGTGTATAGTTTATGGTGTGGAATCAAGGTCAAGAAAAGAGTCAAGTGTAACTTTAGAGAAAGAATGCAAGAGAAAGCAAACCAACAAGTGATGGAACATTTGGAGAGATAATTAAAGAAGATGGCAACACAACTTGATAAGGAAGAGGAGAGAGAGGTAATTGGGCCTCAAAAGTTTTAATATAACATTGATTTGTCATGGTTGAATGTAGGTGAAGAGCATGATTGGGAAGAAGACATTGATTAGATAACAAAAGAAGAAGTTGATGAATGGAGAAATGTAGGTACAATTGAAGTTGAAGCAACTTTTTACCCTAACTATGGTGAACTTCTTGATGGATAAGAGTGGAGAGATGAAAAGAAAAAAAAAAGGTGATAAAAAAGACAAAGGCATAATAGGTAATGAAGTGCATGCAATTTTTGATGAATATTATGAAGAGGAAGATGATATCATATATAAGGATATAATAAGATTATTTGAGGTGTTCATTAGATCAACAAAGAAGCAATAATCACATGAAGTGCTGGAGGAAAGAGAAGAACAAGTAAAGGAAGATGAGACTAAAATAATAGTCCATGAAATGGAGATGTAAAGTAATGAGTTAGATGACTGGATAGTCAAAGAAGGAACACCTGTAATGGAGGAGAACATGATAAAGGATGTTGATAAAAAGATTATAAACAAGTAAGAGACCTAGGAATGTTCAAATAAGGAAGAGAGTATGATATGGAACATGTATGTTGATGAAGAGGCATAAATAACAATGTTAGAGGAGTAAATAAATAGAGAATGGCAATTCATTTTACATGCCATGAATATTGAAGAAGAACATGAAATAAAAGAAAAACAAGAAGAGTAATTGTAGGTACAAGTAATAGTATAAGGAATGACAGGAGCAAGAGCAAAGGATCATATGGATGTAGAAGTAGAAGTATAAGTGTGGCATCAAAGAGCAAACACATTTTTTAATGAAAAATAATGTGGGGGTCAAGTTATTTTTTCCCCTTAGGAGTATGATGCAGAGGCATATTAGGAATGATAAAAGTGGTCTAGGATGTGTCTTAGAGTCATGTTTTTGTGTGCAAATTTGAATTTAAAACTAGTTTCTCACCCTTTTGTACAATTTGAATTTTTAAAATTATAATGAGACTATAATGATGTGTTTGAGGTATACAAGGGGATATAAGGGACAAGGTGGTATGAAGGAGTATTAAAGAACTTAGGTGGAAAATAAAATGTGTTTTCATGAGAATTTTGGTGCTATGTTAAGTGTGAGGTTGCAATCCACCACCCTAGGTGGGTCTAGGAGGTTAATAAAGGTTTCTTGATCAAGAAATAGTTACAAGTTATGTTTTAGGAATCCATATTATATGTAGAAAGAATATAGTATGGGTAGTTAGTTTTTTCAGGATGTAATCCTCACATTCCATTCGAAGATGTTGAGGATTGGATATTGAAATAAAGAAACTTGTTGAATCAAGATTGACTGTGATATAATGAGAATTCTATGTATGATGGACAAAGTTAATGTATGATTGGAGAATAAAAATGGTGAGTAGTTTTGATTCATGTTTTTTTAAATTTTGTTTGATCAAATCATATTATATAACTTTCTATAGGGAACACAAATTGGCTTGATAACAAGTCACTTTTAAGGAGACTGTCAAGCATACTAAATAAGGTATACAGTGATACAATTTTGTACAAAAACATTATGAGAGCTTGGATCCTTTTCTCATAGGAGTATATGAAGGATTATAATGGAAAACATGTGAATAATTAAATATATCCTACTACAACATATAGTTGGTCAAGAATTTATGAGTTACACTTTGAACATTGTTGTTACTCAAAAACATACAATCCACAAGACCTTGAATTATGTACATTGTCATAGTTGATTTGAGTCTTATATTTCATTAAAAATATATTGTAAAGGGTTTATATTAATTATGGAAGGTGGTAATAACCTTATTATAGGTTTTTGAGTCCTTTAGTGATGAAAAACAATGAAACCCTGCTTAACCCTATTCTTGATAGCAGAATACAGTTTATAAGGGGCTGAGTTTTCCCATTTGTGAGTGATTTAAGGGTTAAGGACACCTGATCATAGAATTAAAAAGTTTTAATAAATGAATAAAAACTTGAGGAAGTTTATTTGAGTATTTTAAACCTTATACATCTCTAGATATTGATTTTTATGAGCCCTTAGCCCTATACTAGTCTAAGAAACCCTAGAATTAGGGTTTGGTGCATAAAATGAGTTATAATAATCTAATGTTGATGAAACTTTATATTATATACCTATTTGACATGATTGAAGTTAATAAATTAGTTTCAAGTTTTTATAGATCCATTTGTATAGATTTTTAGTGATTGAGTTGTGCTTAAGGGCTTGATGTCTTAGTTGGGATAAGCTAAAGAAGGAAAGGGGATGCTATTTGGGATTGATATTTAAATAAGGGTTTATTAAGATGAAAAAGGAAAAAGGGTATCTAAAAAGGTCAATAGTTTTCCTTGGTTGACCATACATTGCTCAGACTAATTAGGTTTGTCCATTTGGAGGGCTAATTAGAGTGTTAGGTAAGCCTACAGGTATAAGACTTTGTAAACGAACCTAACCTAAGTTTTTATTTGAAGTAAAGGCATGGAAAAGGGTACTAAAAAACCTATTTATTTTTATATGATGAGATTGTGTATGGAATATAATAGATGATTTGCATTGTAATAGGGTTAGTAGGCTTTGAAAGCAAGAAATTGACTATTGATTGAAATGCAAGATGTTGAATGATATAAGTGGTTTGATATGGTTTGGAATAATGTGATATAATTTTTCAAGTGTCTTGGAACTTTTATAAATAAATATGTTGGGTTTTGGTCCATTTGGTTAAACATGCCTAGTGTTTGCATAGAAAGATTGGCAAGTTTACAAGCAAGTGGAAAGAGAAGTGAAGGTTGATGTATTGTTGATGGAATGAGATTTGAATAATTTTTTTTTAAATTACATATTTTTTTAATTTTTTTTTAAAATATAGAATTACTAATGAGAACAAATTGTGAAAAAATATTCATCAGAATTTCCTAATAAAATTTTCATATTTTTTTAAAATTTAGAACACAAATATACTCCTTATAATTAAATTCTAAGATTTTTTTATTAGAGTTATCCTACAATGCATATATTTCCTATTTTTTAATTTGAAAAGATATGCTTGCAATTAAATACTTAAAAAAATTTCATTCCTTAAAAAATTTCTTGGTTCCTATCTACCAATAAGGTATCATAGGTTTCCTATTTCCAATAAGAAATGCACATTATCTTATCCTATATATAATAACACATTATTTATTTCACAAGTGTTTATAACAACATAAATTAAACTATAATTCTTCCAAACCTTGTCTCAGAACTTCTTAAAGTGTTATTTTATTTTTTGAAGGATATTGAAGTTTAAAGTATAGATGTTGAGCCCTATGTAATATCTACATTTATAACAAGTTATTAACATTCTCTTACTTATTTTATTAATTTGAAAATGTTTTAAAGGAAGTTTTGTTCCTCTAATAGTGTTAAAATATTATATCCTTGCATTCTTTATTATAAATTATTCATATATACTAGTCATGGTAAGCCATGTTGGTATCGACTTGTAAATATTGGCATGCTATTTCATTGATGTCAAGGTTGATGTCATTGATGCCAAGGTGCATATAGTGAAGGTGCATGGTGAGTGGTAATTAAGGTATGTGCATTATATGATAAGGTGATATTTTTCAACATTGCCTTTTTATTGGTTGATGTCAAGGTTGATATCAAGGTTCAGATCAACAAAGTTGTCAGTGTTGTCATTGAAGGTTCTTGTGAAGGTATGATGATAAGCAGGTCTACAAGAGTTTTGTTGAGAGAAGGTTAGTAAGATGTGAAAAATTCAATTAGTAGTGAGTTGTGTCAATAATATTATAAGAGTGTTGTTGTATGATAGCTTGAGTGATATCATTGAGGTTAGTATGTTTGAACATAGTCAAGGTGTCTTGTGAAGCCTAGTTTAGACATTTTGAGAAGGTATGTTCAAGTACCAAGGTGAAGTGAGTGAGCTTAGGCAAGTGAAAAGTTGTTATAAATTATATGGGCTTGTGAGTTAGGTGTATAATCCTTGATAAGTGTGATAAGGTGGGTCTTTGAGGATAAGGCATTCTTTCTTGGTCTGTACTTAGACCCTGCTTGGCCTAATGAGGTATCATGATCTATTGTCAAGGCATGTGAAGGATGTATGGTAGTTTTTAAGCATGAGAGAGGTTTTTTATCATGAGAGTGAGATGTTGATCATGATAGTGAGGTGTTGAGAGAATGGAAAGAGGCATAGAGGTCAAGTGCCTAAGTAACCTATAAGCCTAGTCATAAATGAAGAGACCTTGTGAGAAGGTATGACAATGGTGTCTTGGTGAGATGAGTGCACATAGGCATGAGTGGTTTTATGAGGATGATTTATTATGTGAGTGAGCTATAAAGTGCATAGAAAGAGGCATGAAGGTTGGTTTTAAGGCCTAATGTGGTTTACAGGTCAAGGTCTAGAAGAGCAAAGAGAAAGAGTGTGGTCTAATGAAGGGTCATGATCAAATTTCAAGGTGATTTATCTCATGTAATAATTTTAAGAATTGAGGTATGTTTTTTCATGTATTTTGAAGAATAGGGAATGAAAATTTGTTTGGAAGTCTCTCAAGTGCTCAAAATGAAGGGTTCTCAACTTGAGAAAGATTTTATTATGCTCATTAGATCATAAAAAAATTTCATGGGAACCTAAGATATTAATGAGATATGGGGAAAGGTCCTAGATCAAATTTATAAGTATTAGTTTTTGAATTGAGGGGTTATGTTTTATGAATGGTTGTTAACACTACAAACATGTTTAAACTCTATGAGAACCCTAATAAGGAAATGATGATGAATACATTGATAAAAAGTGATAGAAATGGATTGGTATGACTATTTAAGTGTTTTTATATTGTATTGGACTCTCCAAATTACCTCTAGGTGGTATTGATTGGAGAGAGGAGAGTGAAAATGTTGAGTTACAGGTTTATTTTTGAAGAAGTTGATGTAGATGTCAAAAGTTGTATTGGATAAAGTTTTAAATTGATTGGATGGAGAAGGCATATAATTTTATTTGATGTCCATGGTGTTTTATGTACATTTTATATCCCTAAAGTGTGATAAACTAGTAATCTAAGTTAGTCACTAACAAGCCTAATGGTGTAAACAATGAAAAACCCAAGCAACAGTGAAAGGATGAATTGGAATGTGTTTTCATGATATAATTATGAAAAAAGTGAATAAATATGTTTTAGGACTTGTAATATATTTTAATGCTTGGAATAATCTTTAAAGGTCATGTGTGTGGTGGAAAAGTTGCTCATAATTTGACTTGTTTGGTTCAGATAAGACAAAGAGATATAAGGTCATGAGATTGGTCTATAAGACCAATATTTACCATTTTAACATATTATATTTATTTATAATAATGGTATAATTATCTCATAGTATCATATAAATTAATAATAAGTCATTGAAAACGTCTATATAGGTGCTATAGGTCTAAGTCACCATGATTGTTTTTTGAGGTAATTTAGCAGTTTTGAGTGAGTTGCAAAGGTGTTATTGAAGCCTTATATTATGAGTGGAAGTGTATAATGAATTTAGTGATGACTATGAGGTAATTTATTCTATTTATATATACTTATTTTATTATATTTTAGTGTTTTAATTATGTTTGAGATTCATTCTTTCAAGATAGTTTTTTGAGGCACACAAGCAGTAATGAGAAGTTGGTTTTAAGTATGTTTTTAGGGTAGATTAATGGATTAAAGTGCATGATTTTTTTTCCATGAATTATAAGTAATTTTAATGTATTTTATGAGTTTTAAATATAGTTTAAGTGGTGAAAATGATGAAACCAAAATGGCTTATTTGGCTCAGTGAGGTCTATGTAGTGAGGTTAACAAATTAGTCTGTAAGACCAATAGTTGACACTGGAACATCTGATTTATATATTTAAGATGGTATAGATATGTCATATGATAATGTTAATTAATTTTAAGTCTTTTAATGTCCCTATAAATGTGTTATAAGGTCAATGTTTCATGATTGTGTTTTTGATAGTCTTGGCAGTTTTAAGTAAGCAAGTTGCAGTGATGAGTTTGAGGCTCTATGCCCTGAGTTGAAGTGTATAATGCATATGATTATATTTTTTAGGAAATTTAGGTTATGTATAAGTGATTAATTTTTATGGTTGTGTGTATAAATTATATGTTATCTTTAGTTGTTCACGATAGACTTTTCTGTGTGTTCAAAGGCCTAATGTGAACAATGTTAATAAAGTGTTTCAAGTGGTGGTTGGACCTAAAAAGTGTCATGGTGATTTGAGGATGTTGGATAAGGAATATTTTATTGTTTTATGAAAATATTTTTCCATATATATAGGTTTATAATGTTCCAAGGGGTCATAAGGTAATGTGTCCTAAAGTAAGCCTTATGGAATTAGGTCTCCATGAGACCTAAAGAAGGATTTGGTCTATTTGAGTTATGGCCGATCTAATGTAATGATTTATTATTAATTGTAACATGTAATAAATCCTAATTTGTGGTGAATCTAAGTTGGAAAGTGTGTGTGGTTGAATAAGATGTGTATGAGCAAGAGGCTGGTATTTATATAAGGCAATTTTAGGCTTTTTTAAATAAGCTTAAAGGAAGTGAATGAATAAAAAGATTGAAGAATATAAGGAGGTATTTTAGACCATCAGAGTGGTGTAGAGAAACTGTAATGAATATATAACAATATTTTTTAGTATGAATATCAAGTTCATATGACCTAATTAGACTTGAAGATACCTAGTTGAGTGAAGAGGCTTAGAAGGTAGTTTGAGAGGGATAAGAGTGTGAAGAGATGAAGAGGTGGTCATCATCTATTGGTTGAGAAACATTATGTTATGAAGGTGATCAAATAAATTACGTGTATGAGTTGGTGTTGAGTCATATAGGGGGTTGGTTCCTCCTTTCAAGTGGGTTCTTGCTAAAGCATAGTTAAGTGGGTGCTTAGCTAGTTGAGGTTGGTGCTCCATATGGAGTTGGTGCTTCACTCAATTTGGTTTTTATCTTATAGGACTATAGTAAATTTTAAGATATTAGTGGGTTTTATTCCCTTTGAGGTTTTACCACATATTTGATTTTTTCTTATTCAAATGTATTGTTGCTTGTGCTTTGATTGATCTATATGTTTATATGAATGGCTCATGAATGTTAAGTGTAATTGAATGAATGTTTTAAATACTGATTCACCCCAATCTTAGTCATTATGATTGAAATAATTGATATCAAATCCTGGTACTTTGAATCAATCCTAAAAACTTGAAGGTGATCCTAAGAAATAAAATATTTATAAAGATCAATAAGAAGAAAACAACATATATGATGAAGAAGTCTACTATGATAGTGAAGAAGAAGAAGCTAAAGTAAACCTTGAAGTTGAGCTCATAAGTGACCTAGATGATTTGAAGCACAAAAATAAGAGAAATCATGAGTTCAGATCTATGGTCAAGGGTTTTTAGGAACATATATGTACTTTGAAGATTGATTGGGTCAAATAAGCCAAAAGGGATGAGAAGATCATCAAGGATGTTAGGAACTAGTTAGAAGGTGTCAATAGAAAGTTCAGATCAAAAGAAGTTGAGTATGATCATTTGAAGATAGAGATATATTATTTAAAGGTTGAGCATGAGAATCTCATAGATAAGATGAGAAATATGAAGATCTATGAGAAGTTTAAAAAGAACACTAAGGCTCTAGATGACATTTTGAGTAGTCAAAAGTCTATCAATGATAAGGCAGGTCTTGGTTTCAAAGTAGATCAAAAGGAGAATAAGGAAAATGCTAATGTGAACAAGAAGTTCAACCTCAAGAACAAAATGAAGAAATTTTTTTTAGACATCCTAATGCCTTAAGGTATGCATATCCATTCAATGGTTAATATTTCTCATGTAGTCAGTTTGGTCATAGAGCAAGAGAGTGTAGAAGACCCTCCAAGAATGAGTACTCATGGGACTATGGAAGGAGTCATAGTCCACATCAATCAAGATGTATGAGTGATGTTGTTTACTTTAATTTTCATAACATTTGTCATATTTAAATATTCTATCATCATGAATCACCAAGATAGAACAAGAAGATTCAAACTCCTAGAGTTCAAGAAAGAAGATAAACCAAGGTGTGGAAGCCAAAGATAATCAAGCTTAGTCCTAATCAGTCTATAAGCCAAAGTGGACTATTTACTATGGTAGAGCATATGATATATATTGAAGAGTATCAATAATTTTTGTTATCATCTCATATTTTTTACCATATTAATGATGAATAGGCCAAGTCAAAGTGGCTAATCAAGCCTAAAAGGATCCTAAAATATTATCAGTCTTGTGATAGCATGGAGATCTAGGGAGTTTGTGTTGTTTTAGTACCCTATGGTAAGGGGTGACTTCATTAGGATTTATGGAGATACTCATTAGTTATTGAAAGCTTGGTAGCTATCACACAGACATGTTGAAGAATGTTGTTAGTGCTGGAAGTGTTGTTGGTATATGAGAGGTAAGCAAAAAATTATTCTTTATTTCTAGCAGTTGGTAGTTGAGTTTGATCTATGTTGAGAAGTGGTATTGGTATCAATATGTTTTAAGGAATAAGAGGATGGTATAAGAGTCCTAATGACTCATTTGGTGATCTCAGCTATGAAGACAAAGGGGGATTCCCTAATTCTTTATTTGATGTCAAGAATATGGGGGCCTAGTGTGTGATCAAAGGTTTGAGTCATATTAGTCATGTCAAGGACAAGGTGAGTGGTCTTGGGATATGGGTTATTTTGAAGGAGGTATGTATGGAGTAAGGGGGAACATGTTCTTATAATGCTTCATATTCTATGTGTTGAGATTTGATTGCAAGAAGGTGTGATTCTAGATGTTGCAGGTGTGATCATGTTTATTTTAGAAAAGAGTTAGTTCTCGAAGAATAAATATCAAAGGGAGATGCATATTTTTGAGAGAATGATCAATTTTTTTGGGTGGTTGTAATATAGTGTCTGTGAGGATAATCATCAACATAGGGGGAGATTTGTAGCTCTATGTTGTGAAGTTTAGGTCCAAGGATCAGATGGTAATTTGTGGAAGACCCTTTGCCATTAATGTGAAAGGGGAAAAAGACCATAATGGGGAGATGAGAATGATTAGGTTGTAGTGTGTTTGACATAAATGGAAAAGGGGGAGTTAGTTAGCATGTTTTAGTCATTGATATCAAGGTTGATGTCAATGATGTCAAGGTGCATCTAGTGAAGGTGTATGGTGAGTGGTCATTGAGGTATGTGCATGATATGACAAGGTGAGATTGTTGAGCATTATCTTTTTTTTTGGTTGATTTCAAGGTTGATATCAAGGTTCAATTCAGCATGAAGTTGTCAGAATTTTCATTGAAGGTTATTGTGAAGGTATGATGACAAGTAGCTCTACAAAAGTGTTATTGAGAGTAAGGTTAGTTGGTAGTGGCAAAGTCAATTGGTAGTGAGTTGTGTCAATATGCTTGGAAGAGTGTTTTTATATGAGAGTAATGATATGAGTTTATTATGAGTGTTATTATTTCAACTTGAGTGATATCATTGAGGTCAATATGTTTTAACATAGTTAAGGTGTCTTGTGAAGCCTAATCTAGACCTTGTGAGAAGGTATGTTCAAGTAGCATGGTGAAGTGAGTGAGCTCAGGCAAGTAAGAATTTATTTGGCATTGTATGTTCTTTTGAGTTAGGTTTATAATCCTTTTGAAGTGTTTTAAGGTGAGTATTTGAGGATAAGGCATTATTTCTAGTCTGTACTTGGATTGTGCCCTGTCTAGCCTAATGAGGTATCATGATCTGTTGTCAAGGCATGTGAAAGATGTGTTGGCCAATTTTGGCCTACATATGGAAATTTGACTAGATGGATCAATTTATAGAGGTATTAGTATGGATTG
The DNA here is from genome assembly GCA_037957365.1 of Torreya grandis. Classification (NCBI taxonomy): domain Eukaryota; kingdom Viridiplantae; phylum Streptophyta; class Pinopsida; order Cupressales; family Taxaceae; genus Torreya; species Torreya grandis. Next base: position 83,247 of record JARHVA010009228.1, on the reverse strand, counting down.
ATCAAATGAGTAGAGTTATAGATGGAATGAGTGGTCCAAATATCTCATATTTCTTATAGAGCTTTTGAAACACTTTAATCAAGCTTAAAGTGCAATTTGTTAATCTTTGAGAAAAAAGTATTGAAATAGGTCTAAAGTTGTAAGGGAAGAGATGAAATAGGTTCTCATGGTTATCATTACCTTCATGGACATAAATTAGGTTCCATAGGTCTCAAAAACTCATTTTGAGCCTTGAAAGTTCTTGCATAAGCATAGAAGAGCCAGACTGTCATCAACATGTCATGCAAAAATGGATGGTCAACTTGATTGTGAATTTAATAAATGAACTTGGGAAATCCTCTTAGGATAAAAGACCACATGGACATGGTGTTTTTCATTCCAAGGTCATCCTATACAAATTTCATGTCTTGATGAGTTGTCTATCTCAAGATATAAATCTTCAAAGTTAGACTTGTAGAGTGAACATGCGTGGGTACATCAAGTTTAAGCTTTGTAAAATAGATGTTTAAATTCAAATGTTCCAAGATTGATGGTCAACATTAGATTGGATCAAATCCAATGGTGAGCAGTAATTTGATAGATGTTAGTGGGTCCTAAAGATCTAACCATGTGTATTTGATCATAAATTCTAGATCAATAGTGAGCATCAAGTCAAAAGGTCAAGGATCTCTAGGGTGAACATACCAGTGACAAGTGGCATAATTATGGGAGCCTAGATAAAATCTAATGGTGCATGGAGACTGATAAGACTAGTGGACTCAAATAAATCAATGGTGCATAATCAAGTGTATGAATCATATCTAATGATGAGCATCAAATCAAAAGGTCAATAAATCTTGAAGGTAAATGAAAAACTAGTAAGTGTCTCAATTACATTAAACTGATAGAGGATTTATAGCTCATGGTCATTTGTACATATCAAGATCAATGGTATATGACAGTCAATATATAATGGTGATCATCTAACATGGATCAAGATTAATGGCCAATAGTAAAAGTTAAAGATAATGGGTCCAAGTAGATCAACAGTGCTCATTCAATCATAGGAAGTAGATTGACGATCAATATTAAAGGTCAAAATATAGGAGATTTTAAGTGGAGAAAAATTATGACCTAGGTTAAAATAGAAGTAATTCCTATAAATATCATCCCATTTTTATTAGATCTCAATCAAATATCACAAGTAGATGTAGTTATACAATCATGATGGTTAATGACAAGGCTCTGACACCATTAAAGCTCAAGACCTTTGATTGAAGATTTAGAACCTATCAACCCCATTTTTCAAAAGTTATAGTATTATTATATGATTGTGTTTGCTATTTATTTAAAGAATATCTATGCATATAATTATCTCTTAATTCCTACAAGGTTCAAATGTAGAATGGGTCTATTTAGACCTAATGGAGATCAAGAATGAGGCTATGCAATATGTAGGCTCTTTATCGATATAGTAACTATATGAAAATAAATGAATTAGATTGGTTTTGAATCTATAGTATAGATATACACTCATATTTAGTAGTAGGGGTAGATATGAATGGTTATGGAGAAGTGTCTCATCTTTAAACAAAGTTATATCTTTGAAAAATAACTGCTAAAAGCAGAAATGGTGATGACTCTATTCAGATTCAAGGTATGAAGAATTTGTCCTTACAGTGAAGCAAGTGGGAAAATGGCATAGAAGATCAAAGAAAATTAGTTTTAGGGATTAGAGAAATTAGTTAGAGCATTTAATTTTGTTACAAATACTTTAATATTTTCTCCAAACAACATAGATCATGACTCAACACCTCCAACAAATTTTTGTCTTCTAGTATGCCTTCTAAAACCAATAGGGGGCTTGAAGTTTTTTGGAGCTAATGAATGGCTAGTTGGGAGGTATAATTAATGCTAATATCAAAAGTGGTTAGGAACCCATCCAAGTGATTGAACTTCATTTAATGATCTTGGTACTCATGCTCCCTCTTCTCTCCCCTTTTATCATATATTACCCATTTTTTTTTGTTTGGGGGGCTCTCTCTCAATTTTTAGAAGAATTATCTCTCAGCTATATAAGATTAGAGACTCTTATCTAATAAGGATAGACCCTATCAAAACTTTTATGAAATATCTCTTGGAGCTAATAAAGACTTTCTTTGCCTATCTCTTGCTTTTGAACTATGTTTATTAAGCTTGTGCATAATGGCATTGTGAAGGAGAATCTTCCAAGCCCATTATCATTATTTCTTAACTATTTTAGAGTTTTCCCTAGTTTATTGTAGGTTTGAATTTGTGTTCTTTCTACCATTAATGTAATATTTATGTGAATCTAATAATTCTTCCTGGCTTCATTCATTGCTTCCTGAACCTAATGTATGAAATACTTATGCAATTAACTAGATTTTGAGATTGTGTGAGCTAGTACTACCTTATGATTTTTTAGTGTATGTTTCATGCTGGTGTGAGTTCTCATTTAATTTAGTGTATCACCTTTTTATCTTTCTTATGATCTCTATTTCCCATTTCTAACCCTTTTCCTAGTGTAAAAATTAGTATAGGTGATCCATCAAGAGGAAGTTGGCCTTTTCTGGAGGTCCAATCCCACTACAGGTGACCCATAACCTGGGATTTTTCCCATAGTGTAGCTAAATTTAAGGGAAACTAAAGAGCTCCCCCTAAGGGTTTAAATTGATTATATAATAGTTTTTAACATGCCCAATGGGACACATTTCAAATAATATTGGTCAAAGTTTGATGTTGGTTTGATCAAATTGTAGTAGTTATAGTTTCCAAGCAACAACATTTAAAGAATCCAAAAGAAGATTTAACATTATGGTAGTATAATAGTGACTACATCTCATGCCAAAGGTGACAACAAGGTCAAATTCTAGAGGTATTCCTTTTGAATTTTTTGAACTACCATTAAATTCAACAAAAAAATTAAGGTTTGCCACTACACCCCCATATAAAGGAATCTTTTCTCCTAGGTCAATTTCAAGGCCTACCCCTACAAGGAGATCTTTGTTAAATCCTTTCATAGCTATGGTATTCCATAGAGATTTTCTGGATTTTGATGGCCAAAGTCTTTTTCCCCGCCTTAATATGATCTTATTATAGTATCATCTCTTAAAAATATCCCTTATTTCATTGGAGACCAAGCTATAACCCCTTTTGAACACCTCATGGATATATGTAACTTCTGTAACATTCATGATATCAATGAGGAAAATGTGGAAATTATGTTATTAGCCATCTCTTTTAAATGTAAAGCCTTAGATTAGAATAGAAGCCTTTTTGCTAATTCCATTAGCACATGGGACCAATTAGGAGAGGATTAGTGTAAATTATTTAAAGATAAAAGTAACCATTTGTCACTTGTAGAGTAGTTGACCAAAATAAAAAGATCTCCTCATGAGGTCATGCAAGACTTCAATACAAGGTTCCAAAATACTTGGGATAGAATCCCAATCTCTACTAGGCCTACCCATAACTTTGAATTTATATACTATTTGAAATCCCTAAATAGTGACATTGTAGTAATGATCCAGTCTATGGGAGGAAACACATTGCCAGATGTATATGAAGTGGCAATCAAAACAAAAAATTATCTAGTCCAAGCTGGCAAACTAATACCTAGACCACCAATGCCCTTATTCCATAAGATCAAACCACCCCTTGTTTCTATTCCTTCCCTTGATGTCATTCCTCTTATGCCTACAATTTCTTCTATACCCTCACCAAAGAAAGAAAAGGCTTCCACTAGTCAATCTAGTGATTCCCAAGAACATAAGAGCTTTCAAGAGCTTAAGAGCATGTTTCAATCCTTGGGAAATGAGTTAGTGAATGTCAAGAGGCAACAAGATTTCAATAGGCCTTACCAAGCCTCATATCAAAGAATCTTCCAACACCAAGGCCAAGGTCAAAACCAGGGATAAGGACAACCTAACTATAATAGGAAAAGTAATTATAATCCAAATATTGCAAGTAATTGCAACACCTTGGTCCCTATTCAAAATAATGTTTCTCAAGAATCTAAGGGAACCATGCCTTGGAATCAATATTTTGGGAAATCCATTATCCCAAACATTGACTTTAACCAAGATTTTAATGATCAATGGCATTAGGCTACCAATTATGGGTACAATCAAGCTCTTATGGCTTAAAACATAGAAGTACTCATGATGACAAAACTAGAGGAGCCTCAACAAAATTAAGTGCCTGATGAAGGACCAAGCCAGTTGGGTGATATAATGGTCAAATATGAGCCATAAGAGTGTTATGCACTCAATTAATAGGCTAGTTCTAGTCAAGCATATGTTCCAGTGGCAAAAAATACAAGGTTAAAAAGAAGGAACATGGATGGTATTATAAGAAGTAGCCAAGGATCCTCCTACCATTACTCCTTCAATATCAAAGACAAATGGAATTGATACTACTCTAAAGGTTCCAATTGCTCCAAGGAATCAAAATTATGGGAATGATTTTGTTTCCCAAAACTCACAAACTCAAGGTGGAGTTATGGCTCCCAAAGCACAACTAAAGGTTGGTGGTTCACCCATCAACATTGTAGAGAAAATGAAGAGGTCTAATGTGAGTGTGCCAACGTGGGATATTCTCTCCATGCCTAGCTAGGTAGACATCCTCCAAGAAGGGTTGTCAAGAATCAAGGCTCCTGAAAAGGAACTAGTCAAAGAGAATGTGGTTCTCACTAATGCAACCAAAGGACAAAATGAAGGGCAACCAGGTAAGGTGGTCAAACCTCCTCCCTTATACATTTTAGTAATCATTAGTGACTATTTACTACATAATTTCTTGGTAGATAATGGGGATAGTACCTCAATAATGCCAAAGTCTATAGTAGACCAACTTGGTATAAATTATGAGCCCTAATCTAAAGGAATGTTACAACTTGATGGTTCTTCCACCAAACCATTTGGCATAATCAGAGATCTTAAATTAACCTTTCATGCTTGTCCTAGTGTCTTAGTGGTTTAAGATGTGTTGATCCTAGATGTACCTCTTCATTTTTCCTTATGCCTATATAAGAAATTCACTATACAGATTGAAGTTTATCTTGCAATAAATTGTCATACATGACATTCATAACAAGATATGGGACCAAGGTGTCAATCAAAGCTGAACCCATTACATAGTTCCATATAGAACCTTATGGGCTAGATAACATAAATCTAAATTACACCATCCTTGATGAGGATGAACATGTGGTTGGTCAAGAATTAAAAAATCACCCTAAAGAGATACTAGACATCTTCTTGGATGAAAAATGGAATGATAATCATTTGGATAATCCCTTGGAAGGAGTTGAAGAGAGGGACATGGGTGTGTACTGCCTACATGAAGAGAATCAATCCATGCCATCCCTCATTGGACCTTAAGAGGATCCCAATGGCTTATGGAAATTATTCTTTGATGGTTCAATGAGAAAACATGGAGTGGGTGTAGGTGAAATGTTAGTATCCCCCTTTAATGACAAATATTTCTCTTCTTATAGGTTCTAACTCAGTTTCTCTTGTAATGCAATAGAGTTTTAGGGCCTTATCCATGGCCTTCAATGGCTAGTAAGAGAGGGATCAAGAAATTACAAGTTTATAGGGATAGTGAGCTGATAATACACTAGGTTAGAGGTCAAAATATCACTAAAAATCCCTTGATGAAGTATTATAAATATAGAGCATTGGATATAATAGAGGATTTTGAGTTCTTTAATATCTAAGCAATACAAAGAAGCTAGAATGGAAATGTTGATAGGTTGGTAGATATAAGAGCTCAATTTGATATCCCAAATGAGTTAAAAAAGATGAGGTGTAACCACATGTCAAAGTAGTGGTAAGACCATCAGTGCTAGCCAATGAAGCTCATTGGCAAGTCTTTGAGAACGACAAACAAATTGCTCACTTTTTGCAGTTGGAAGTAAGGTTCTCTATAAACTAGGAAAAGTTTCAACATCAATATGAGGAGAAAATAGTTCAATTGAGATATAATACGCTTCCTAAAGGGCTGGTCGCCCTTGAAGGTATTTTTCATGAGGGAGACCATATGAGAAAAGACAAGGTAGTGATGTCAACAAGTGAAGAGAAATATGAAATAGTCCTTATCTTCAAAGATAAGCCCTTCAAGCTTGGAACGGTAAGAACTAAATCTAAAAGGCATTCTTTGATAGAACTTTGTAAAGAATATGTAGATATTTTTGCTTGAGAATATAGTGACCTAAGAGGCTTTGATCCCAAGCTAGCTCAACACACTATAGAATTAGAGGCTAATGCCAAATCTATCAGATAGAAGCAAAGGCCTATAAACCCCAAAATTGAAGAACTTATGAGGAAATAATTGACCAAGTTAATTGAATCCAAGATCATCTTTCCCATTAAGCACTCTTCATGGGTAGCCAATTTGGTGCATGTTAGGAAGAAGAGTGGGGAGATCAGATTGTGTTTTGAATTTAGGGATCTAAATAGGTTCTCTTTAAAGGATTATTATCCTTTACCATCCATGGAGTAACTTCTTCAGATAGTTACTGGGTTAGAACATTTCTCCCTTTTGGATGGGTATTTAGGTTACAACAAAGTGATGGTGAGATAAGAAGATCAATATAAGACTACCTTCACCACCAAGTGGGGCAAATATGCTTACTAGAAGATGCCTTTTGGATTATCAAATTCTGAGGCAACCTTTCAAAGAGCAATGGACATGGCTTTCCAAGGGTTGTTGAATCAGATGGTACTAGTTTACTTGGATGACATCATAATTATCTCTATGAAGGATAGTGAGCACATGGACCATTTGAGGTTGATATTTGAAAGATGCAAAGAGTATGGGATCTCTTTAAATCCCAAAAAATATGTGTTTTTTATTCATGAAGGCAAATGTTTGGGTCACATTATCTCCAAGGAGGGATTATCCATTGATCCTATTAGAATAAGTGCTATCTTAGCACTATCTTTACCCAAGCACAAGAAAAGATTCTAAAGAATCTTTAGGAAAATAAAATTTGTGAGAAGGTGTACCTAGTTTTGCAAACTTGGTCAAACCTATCACCACCATGCTAAAGAAGATCCAAGTGTTTGCTTGGTCAAATGAAGGTAAAGTAGCTTTTGAGGCCATTAAAGAAGCCATTGCCCAAGCACCCTCGCTCATGAATCCTGATTTCTCAAAGGATTTTATATTATACACCTTTACCATTATTGACAATGTATCAAGTATGTTGATGTAGAAGAATGGTGAAGGAATTGAGCAACCAATTAAATTTTTTAATCAAGGGCTAGAGGGATATGAGTAAGGTACAATTTCATAGAAAAGTAGGTTCTTATAGCTTTGATAATCCTCAAAAATTTTAGACCAATGCTCTCCAACATTAAGATTCATCTTATGGTGTCTCATCCTAGAGTTAGGGACTTCATCCTTAACAAAGACTTGAATGAGAAAAGAGTAGGCTAGATTACCAAGGTCTTGGAGTATGATGTAGAGATCAAAGTCACCAAGATTGTAAGAGGAAAATAAATGTGTGAGCATATGGTAGATGATCTCTAAGAAGACAAAGAAGTTATTTTGGTGACACAAGACAACTCACAGAATGATGCACCTTCACCTCACAATAATTGGCTCTAAGACATGACACATTTCTTGATGATAAGAGAATGCCCCCAAGGTTTGGACAGATAAAAAATAATGTATTTTAGGATTTAGTCCATACTTTATGCATTATTTGATGGTGTTATTTTTATAAGGGACCTCAATGGGCTAATTCTTAGGTGCATTAGTGATAATCAAGTGACAAAGCTCTTGGAGAAGTTTCATGATAGACCTATAAGAGGTCATTTTTATCCAAGAACAATAACAACAAAGGTAATGATATTTGGTTATTACTGGCCCAACCTTTTCAAGGATGCCTATGCATGGGTTAAGAAATGCTAAAAGTGTGATTTATTTTTAGGAAAGCAAATATTAGTAGCTGTTCCACTCAACCCAATATAGGTGGAGTAACCCTTAATATAATGGTGGTTAGACTTCATAGGGATGATCAATCCACATTTAAGTGCAAGGCATAAATGGTGCTCACTATAATTGACTATTTCACCAGGTGGGTGGAATTAATTGCCTTGAAATAAGATAATGAAATAATAGTGTTGGACTTCTATGACAACATAGTGACCACGTATGGATTCCAAGATACTATAATTTTAGATAATGCCTTATCATTTGTTGGCATGAAGGTAAGTTAATAGGCACTTAAGTTGGGCATCTACCTTAGCACATCCTCCAATTACCACCCCTAAGGCAATGGACTGAATGAGTCCACAAACAAGAACTTGATAAGGATTATCAAGATGACCATTGAAAAGAATAAAAAAAGTATGGAATACAAAGCTAAGGACAACCTTATGGGCTGATAGAGTGACTCCCAAAGCTACCATTGGAAATTTACCATATGTCCTTATATATGGAAGGGAATCCAAATTGCCCATTTATCTTAAACTACCTACCTTGGAGTTAACCCATTAGCTTGAGTTGATGGAGAGTGAGCCTATGAGTGTAAGGATGATATATCTCATGGATCATGAAGAAACCAAGGACCTTGCAATGAAGACATTAGAGTCACATCAAGCTCAAGTCAAGAAAGCCTTTGATAAGAGAACCAAAACAAAGGAATTTGAAGAAGGGGACTTAGTCCTCAGGTGGGACTCAAATAAGGCCAATCTAGGAAACCAAACTAATTTTGATAACTTATGGAGTGGTCCTTACTTGATATATGGATGTAAACAACATAATGCTTTTTAGCTTGCCCAATTGGATGGAGAGGTATTATCCATCCTAGTCAATGGCATTCATTTAAAGCTTTGTTATTAAATAATTTTGTATCTACTATATAATATTATAACATATTAGAATATATTTCATTCTTTCCTCTAAGTGCTTTGAGCACATTTCTTTTAGTTGTGTGTTTCCCTTTCAGTAAGTGCTTTAGGCACATTGTTATTTTTGCTCTTTTATCCAATTATACTTCAAGAGGAGGTTTTATAGAAAGGGGTTAGCCTTGATTTAGTTTCATGACAACTAATATAAAATACTATTATTTCACATGCCCAATGGATTAGTTTAAAGCTACTAGTCTCTTGCATAGCAGGCATGCAACCCTAGGATGTCACCCAAAATGTTGGCCAATTTTAGCCAACATATGGAAATTTGCCTAGATGGATCAGTTTATAGAGGTCTTGGTATGGAGTGATCAACTGAGTAGAGTTATTTATGGAATTAGTGGTCCAAATATCTCATATTTCTTGTAGATATTTTGAAACACTTTAAGCAAGCTTAAAGTGCAATTTGTTAATATTTGAGAAAGAAGTCTTGAAATAGGTCTAAAATTATAAGGGAAGAGATGAAATAGGTTTTCAAGGTGATCATGACCTTCATGGACATAAATAATCTTTCATAGGTCTCAAAAAACCCATTTTGAGCCTTGAAAGTTCTTTCATAAGCATAGAAGAGCCAGACCGTCATCAACACATCATGCAGAAATGGATGGATCAAATTGATTATGCATTTAATACATATACTTGGGAAAACCTCTCCAGTCAAAATACCACATGGACATGGTGTTTTTCATACCAAGGTCATCCTTTAAAAATTTCATGTCTTGATGATTTGTCTATCTCAAGATATAAAGCTTCAAAATTAGACTTGTAGAGTGAAAAATGCATGGGGATGTCAAGTTTAAGCTTTGTGAATTAGCCATTTGAATTCAAATGTTCCAAGATCAATGATTAATATTCAATTAGATCAAATCCAATGGTGAGTGGTGATTTGATATATGTCAGTGGGTCCTAAAGATGTAATGATGTGCATTTGATTGTAGATTCTAGATCAACGATGAGTATCAAGTCAAAAGGTCAAAGATCTCTAAGGTGAATGTGCAAGTGACATGTGGCATAATCATGGGATCCCAAATTAAATATAACAATGCATGGTGACTGACAAGACTAATGGGCCCAAATAGATTAATGGTACATGATCAAGAATATGAAGCAGATCTAATGGTGAGCATCAGTTCAAAAGGTTAATGAATCTTGAAGGCAAATGAGAGCTACCAAGTGTCTCAACTATGTTAAACTAGTAGAGGATATACGACTCATACTCATTTATAAAAATCAAGATAGATGGTGTATAGTAGTCAAGATATAATAGTTCTCATCTAATGTAGATCAAGATCGATGGTCAGTATTAGAAGTCCAAGATAGTGGGTCCAAATAGATCAATTGTGCTCGTTCAATCATAGGAAGTAGATTGACAATCAATATTAAAGGTCAAAAGATAGGAGATTTCAAGTGGAGAACAATTGTGACCTAGGTAAAAATAAAAGTATGTCTTGAAAAGATAATCCCATCACCATTAAATCTCAATCAAATATCATAAGTAGATGCAATCATATAGTCAGGATGGTTAACGATAAAGCTCTGATGCCGTTAAATCTCAAGACCTCTAGTTGAAGATTTAGAACCTGTCAACCCCATTTTTCAAAGTTATACTATTATATGACTATGTTCACTATTTATTTAAATAATATCTACGTATATAATAAGCTCTCAATTCTTGTAAGGTTCAAAGGAAGAATGGGTCTATTTAGACCTAATGGAGATCAAGAATGAGGCTATGCAGCCTGTAGGCTCTTTATTGATATATAGTAACTATATGAAAATTAATGAATTAGATTGGTTTTGAATATATAATATAGATATACACTTATATTTTATAGTAGGGGAAGATATGAATGGTTATGGAGAAGTGTATCATCTTTAGACAAAGCTATAGCTCTAAAAAATAGCCTCTAAAAGCAAACATGGTGATGGCTCTGTCTAGATTCAAGGTATGAAGACTTTGTCCTTATAGTGAAGAAAGTGGGAAGATGGTATAAAAGATCAAAGAAATTAGTTAGATCATTAAATTATATTATATATCCTTTAATATTTTCTCCAAACAACATAGATCATGGCTCAACACCTCCAACAAGTTCTTGTCTTCTAGTATGTCTTCTAAAGCCAATAGGGGGCTTGAAGTTTTTTGGAGTTAATGAATGACTTATTGGGAGGTAGAATTAATTATAATAGATCAAAAGTGGTTGGAAACCCATCCAAGTGATTGGACCTCATTTAATGATCTTGGTACTCATATTCCCTCTTCTCTCCCCTTTTCTCATATATTAACCATTTCTTTCCATTTGGGGGGATCTCTGTCAGTTTTTAGAAGAATTCTCTCTCAATTCTATAAGAGTAGAGACTCTCATTTGATAAGGCTAGACCCTATCAAAATTTGTATGAAATACCTATTAGAGACAATAAAGACTTTCTTTTCCTATCTATTACTTTTGAACTATGTTTAGTAAGATTATGCATAACGACATTGTGAAGGAGAATCTTCCATGCCCCTTGTCCTTCTTTCTTGACTATTTTAGAGTGTTACCTAATTGATTATAGGTCTAAATTTATGTTCTTTATACCATTAATGTAAGTTTTATGTGAATCTTAGAATTCATCCTAGCTTCATTCGTGGCTTTTTGAACCTAATGTATGAAATACTTATGTAATTAGCTATATTTTGAGATTGTGTGAGCTAGTATTACCTTATGCTTCTTCAGTGTATATTTTATGCTGGTGTGAGTTCTCATTTAATTTGGTGCATCACATTTTTATATTTATTAGGATCCTTATTTCCCATTTCTAACCCTTTTCCTAGTGAAAACATTAGTATAGGTGATCCATCAAAAAGAATCATACCTTCTTCAGAGGTCTAACCCCACTATAGGTAACCCACAGCTTGGGGTTGTTCCCATATTATAGATCAATTAGAAGGAACCTAAAGAGCTTCCCTAAGGGTGAAAATTGATAATAAAATAGGATGTATGGTAGTTTTAAAGCATGATATAGGTTTTATGTCATGAGATCAAGTTTTTGATCATGATAGTGAGGTGTTGAGAGCATGAAAAGAGGCATGGAGATCAATTTCTTAAGTAGCCTAAGCTTGGTCATGGCATGAAGAGACATTGTGAGAAGGTATGAGCATGGTTTCTTGGTGAGATGAGTGAAAAAATTCATGAGTGGTTTTATGAGGTTGCTTGAGTATGTGAGTGAGGTGGAGAGTGTATTGAAAGAGGCATGAAGGTCAGTTTTAAGGCCTAATGTGGTTTACAGGTCAAGTTCTAAAAGAGCAAAGAGAGAGAGTGTGGAATAATGAAGGGTCATGATCATATTTATTGGTGATTGAGCTCATGTAAAATTTTTTAAAGGTGAGGTATGTTGTTTCAAGTTTGTTCATGTAGTTTGAGTTCATAGTTTTAAATACAAGGTATGAAAAGTTGTTTGGAGGTCTCTTGAGTGCTTAAAATGAAGGGTTCTCAACCCGAGAAGGATTTTATTGTGATAATTAACTAATAAAATTTTTTCATGGGAACCTAAGATATTCATGATATATGATTAAGGTTCATAAATCAAAATTTTAGGCATTAGTTTTTGAATTTAGGGGCTATGCATTATGAATGATTGTTAACGCTACAGAGAGGTTTAAATCCTCTTAGAACCCTAATAAGGACCCAATGTTGAATATGTTGATGAAAAGTTCCCAAAATTTATTTATATTAATATTTTAGTGTTTTTATCTTGTAGTGGACTCTCCCAGGTACCTCTAGGTGGTATTGGTTAGAGAGAGCAGAGAGAAAATGTTGAGTTACAAGCTTATTTTTGAAAAACAATTATTGTAGATGCCAAAATTTATATTGGAAAAAGATTGAAAATTATTGTATGAATAAGGTATATAATTTTATTTTATGTCCATGGTGGTTTATTTATAGGTTATATCCCTTAATTGTGCTAAACTGGTCATCCAAGTTAGCTAGTCACTAACAGGCTTAATGGTGCAAATAATGAAAAACTTAGGCAACAATGATAATGATGAAAAAAGGTGCATAATTATTATGTTTTTAAGGAATTTTAATATATTTTAATTATTTTAATATTATTTTGAGGTCATGTGTGTGGTGAAATAGTTGCTCACAAGTTGCCCTGTTTGGTTTAGATAAAATAGTGAGATATGAGGTCATGAGTTTGGTCTGCAAGACCAATAGTTTAAATTTAACAATATGATATTTATACCTAATAATGGTATAATTATCTCATAGGGTCATATAAATGCATCATAAGTCATTAAAAATTTCTACACAAGTGTTGTAGGTCTAAGTCACCATGACTATGTTTTGAGGTAATTTAGCAGTTTAGAGTGAGTGAGTTACAGAGGTGTTCTTAAAGCCTTATCTTCTGAGTGGAAGTGTCTAATGAATTTGGTGATGAAAATAAGGTAATTTATTATATGTATATATAATTATTTTATCATATTTGATTGTATTAAGTATGTTTGATCTTAATTTTTTCAAGATAATTTTTTGAGGCACACATGCCTAATAGAGCAAATTATGCAAAACCTAAGGAGTAATGAGAAGTTAGTTATAAGTATGTTTTCAGGGTATATTTATGGATTAAATTGAATTAATTTTTTTTAATTAATTATAAGTCATGTACATGTCTTGGAGGAGCTTTAAATATAGTGTAAGTGGTGAAAATGATGAAGCCAAAATGGCTTATCTGGCTCAGTGAGGTTTGTGTGTAGTGAGGTCAACAAATTGGTCTATAACACCAATAGTTACCACTAGAAAATATGATTTTTATATTTTAATATGGTTTGGATATGTTATAAGATCATGTTAATTCATTTTGAGTCTTTGAATGTCCCTATACATGTGTTATAAGGTCAATGTTTCATGACTGTGTTTTTGACAATCTTGGCAGTTTTGAGTAAGCGAGTTGTAATGATAAGTTTGAGGCTCTGTGACTTGAGTTGAAGTGTCTAATTAATATTATGAAATTTATAATGACATTTTTTTTTTATTAGTGATTCATTTTCATGGTTGTGTGGGTAAATGATGTGTTATCTTCATTTGTTCAAGACAAACTTGTCTATGTATTGAAAGGCTTAATGTGATCAGTGTTAATGGAGTGTTACAAGTGGTGGTTTGACCTAAAAAGTGTCATGGTGATTGGAGGATTTTTTATAAGGCATATTTTATTATTTTATGATTTTTTTTCTATGTATAGAGGTTTAGAATGTTCCAAGGGGTCATAAGGTAACATGTCCTAAAGTAGGCCTAATGGAATTAGGTCTCCATGAGACTTAAGGAAGGATTTTGTCTAATTGAGTTATTTAAAACCTAATTCAATGATTTATTATTAATTTTAAAATGTATTAAGGCCTATTATGTGGCTAATATAAGTGGGAAAGTGTGTGTGGCCAACCAAGAGGTGTATGAGTAAGATGCTAGTATTTATACAAGGTAGTTTTATGCCTATTTAAGTAAACTTAGAGGAAGTGAATGAATAAGAATATTTGAGAATATAATGAGGTAGTTTATACCATAATAGGGTTATATATAAAATATCATGAAGATATAACATGAGTTATGAGTGTGAAGATCAAGGTCATATGACCTAATTAATCTTAAATAGACCTTGATGAGCAAAGAGGCCTATAAGGTAGTTTGAGAGGGATAAGAGTGTGAAGAGATAAAGAGGTGGTCATCATATATTGGGTATAAACATAGTTTTATTTAGGTGATCAAATCAATCAAGTGGATGATTTGGTGTTGAGTCATCTAGGGGGTTGGTGCCTCCTTGTAAGTGGGTGCTTGTTAAAGCATAGTCAAATGGGTGCTTGGCTAGTTGGGGTTGATGCTCCATGTGGATTTGGTGCTTCAATAAATTTGGTTTTTGTCTTAAAATATTGTAGTCCATTTTCAAATATCAATGGGGTTTCTTCCCCTTGAGGGTTTTCCACATATGTGATGTGTTCTTGTTCATATGTATGGTTGCTTGTGCTTTGATTGATCTATATGTTTGTATGAATGACCCATGAATGTTAAGTGGAATTGAATGAATATTTTGAAGACTGATTCACCCCCATATAATTTATTGTTCTTCTAATATTAAATGATAAAAAAATTAAATGAAACATGGAAGGTGTGCTATATATATTTATATAGAACCTTAACTCCATATCAGATCATAGTGAATTTACAATCGAGGTATAAAAGGAAGAAAATATTACATAGATGTTTTAACCATAAGAAAATATGGATATATCTCACACCAAGTGTATATAAATAAAAACCAAATAGACTTTCACATTTTATCTAACTCACATAATCAACATGCCAAAAACATTTGAGTGCTTGACAATTTGTTTTATGTAAAGGTGCTCAAAGGGATTTAGACTAATGAGATTACACTAAACTAATATAAATAGGTTGTATAAGACAAATATGAGATAAATAAATAGTATAAAAACCTAAATAGATATGAAATGTGTAAACATAGAGATTAAGATACTTAAAACTTGAAAAGGAGATTTCATATATAAATACTTGAATTTTAACTTACCTATATGATACAAGAGGCTTAAAATGAGTGAAATTAGGTCTAAACCCAATCCAAAAGAAAATATATAGACTTTGTGTTAACTAGAGAAGATCAAAAAATAGCTAAAATGGAACCAATCAATCTTAGTCATAACTAGGATTTTTGGGTCAATCATGGAAGGATAAGGTTTGATCCCATCACTAAGTTTGATCTTATTAGATGATATAAAATTCTAATGAATTTATGAGTGCCTTCGTCTATTATTGTTGAATAAAAACCTCTCTCTTCTTGTTGAATTTATTTGTAAATCTTCTAAAATTTATTATATTTTCTCCAAACCCTAATCCACTCCAAGTGACCTTATATAAGCATAAAAAATTGGTATAGTTATGAGGATCATCACTCAATCAGATCCCTATCCTTATATAGTTTGGTAATCAACACTCATACAGTCTAACAAGCAATATAATGTAATATGAATATCTAAACCCTTATCCTTATGTATGCAATGTAAGAAACTAGTATATTTTATATGTTATTTCAATACTTGTTCACTTCATATTTTGGTACAAGTGGTGTATACACTTAAATATACAAAACTAGTAATAAAAACAAGATTTTATCCTTAGCTATGAATTCTAATCCTTAGTAATTTTATCATTCCTTAATACATTAACATGCTTGTTTATATATATAATTATTAAATTCAAATTAAGAGTTTATTGGTGCATAATTTAACAATAAAAAATGTGGGAAATCTTACAAACAAGGCATACTGAATAATCAAAACAATGAATATGGGTCAAGAAACCTATAAGTAATAAGGACCAATATCATAAGGATTGATCATGGTCATAATCAAAATAATTGCACTTATCCTGAAAGGTTGACCATGAAACTAAAATAATGTTTTGTACATTATAATAGAATTGAGGGTTATGATATGGAAAACAAACACCTTATTTTTAGTTTTTAAAGCATTCTGGATTGAATGGTGGTATTATCATTTACACAAGGTGAATTAAAATTAAAGTTGTAAGGATAAAATGAAATAACAGAAGCAAATATGTGGTCTAACACAATGGAAAACACAAAAATAATAGGCTAATATAAAACAATGATATTGAAAATGTAGGCATTTTTAATTTTATTGTATAACATTTATGGGATGATCTATATACTACATTAGCTATCCCAAATGTTTGACTAGCTAGACAGGGTTCCTAAAACCTTTCGATATCAAAATATATTAGTCTTTCCCACTTTATTAGACTGTCTTATCTCTACTAAGATCTCTACTAAGGATTTTAAATATCTTTTGTGGCATATATCCTTCTAAATTTCACACATCTTATTCCAAATATATTCTTCATGGATATCATTGCTAGTTGACCAAATCCTTCTTATTTACTTTACTTTTCTATATCATGCCTCAAATTTGGATCCTTTAGTCTAGCTTCATATAAATGTTTATGAGTTTAAGATTATAATACGTTTGGGAATTAACTAGGTCTTCCTCACAAATTTCCATCTTACATTTTCACTCCTCTTTTCTAGCTTCAATTGAAGTTTTATGACATTACAATTGTAATGCATTGGGGAATTGACCAAGCCTTTATCATGAATGGCCATCCATTATTATCACACTCACATACATATCATTATTTTTATATTAGTTTTACCATTATATAGTCTTGTTATTCCAATAATATATTCTAGCAGAATTATTAATTTTGTTCCAACTGATTTATTTGCTTTATATTTTGTCACATCTTATGACTTTTTATATTCCATATATTTTTGTATTTGATGCCTTATTAACTTTTTATTTTATTACATTTTTTGTCTTATATCTTTATTCCTCTCTAGACTTAATAACCTACTAATTAGTGGATTTTATGGTTATTGATTGGCTAATTTCTATTCTAGTTAGGCTAGATTTTATATACTAATGTATGGATAATTATATGTAGCATATTTGCATGATCTTTAACTAGTTGAGTTAGTTATACTTGTATGCTATGTACATGATGATCATGTTAATTTAGTTTATTACAATAATATATTATGGATTTTATATTGATTTAAGCTAACTACCTTTACTATTTCGAGGTGGATGCAGGATAGATCCATCCCTTAGACTATGAAGGAGGGAAAACATCATCAAAGAGGGTAGAGTAGATGGAGATGTTAGGGATAATAAAATGAATACTATGAACCCTAAACACACCACAAATAGATAATAGTTTTTTGGTTGCTATTATGTTTTCTGCATTTGAAATGGTTGATTCTCATATTGATCTAGTTGTGTGTTTACTAATGTGAAATTTAAACTCTTATATGTGTTGTCTTATTTATCTTGCTTCATGTGATGATGTTAATATAACGTGTGATTTAATATCTTTAATTATCCTTGCTACTATCTTTGGTATTTGTGAGAATAATTCTATAAGCATTCTTTCTTCCTTGAATGACTATAAATTGAGTAAGTGTGAATGTCTTTGGAAAAATCAGTGTCTTGTTTATAAATAACTTGATAAGGGAGCATAATTGCATTGTGTTCTAGATGATTATTAGTTGACTAAGTATCAAGGTATGGTAATAATGTAATTTTACATGATCTTGTATTAAGTCAATGTTATGCTATTTAAATTATTATTATTGTTAATAATCATAATGCTTAGATGGTTATTGGAAAGTCAATACTATTTGGAATTATAATGTTTAAAAAGGATTATCATTATGGAAAGTTCTCAAATTAGGGTTTTGATTGACAATGACATTATGTTACTTAGGCTATTATGAAAAACATAGACTTCATTTTTGTATTTTTCATGGTAAAAACTTAGAGTTATGGCTAAGTTTAGCTAGTAGGTTTTTCATGCAAATATTTCTTCATCGAGCTCATAATGAGCACATGGAGTTATAGCAGAGAAATGGGGAGTTTAGTTATCATGAACATAACATGCAGGAAGATAAAAAGTGAAAGAAAATAATGCTTAGTGGGACACAGAAGATAGAGGAGGAAGAAGAAAGAAAGAAAGAAGGGGTTTGAGCAAGTTTATAAGAAGGCAATTTGAATTGGTCAATGCCATGACTTCACATTTTAGGTCAGGTTTTGTTGTTTAGATTTGTAGATGTATGATATGAATTAATTCAACATATTTTGGTAAACTATTTTAGGGTTTACATATTATTTTCATTGTTATGAAATTATATGGAAGCTAGGGTTATATACTTGGCACTGAGGATGGCTCGACCATCCACATAGCCAAATATATCACTCCTATTCCCTAGTATTATTGGCTAAGTTCCCTAAATTCACTTCCAAAAATATAAAATACTAAGATTTTAATGTAGAATTTCTATGTATTTATTGGGTGAACTAAAACCCTAGGTAAATTCTAAAGGGTATATTTATTGTTAGCTAAGTATATCCTTTTAGACCCTATTATGACAATGATTCAATATATTTAATTAAGTATTGAACTATTTTGTTCAGTATATAAATATATACTAGGATGCTTTTATTGAGATAAGTTTTTGTATCTTTAACTTAGGTTAGGGCACAACTGGGTATGAAGGTTAAAACTCAGACTTTAAAAACTAGATTGAGACATTCTTTTCTTTATAAAAATTTACATTCGTTAGTTTTCTTAAATATACCATGGTCAAAGGCATGGTTGTGTATAAGGATAATCTAGGTTGATAATGTAATGATTGGTTTGATTATACTGCTACGTTGTGTATAGGAATATCCAAAAAAATGTATATATATACATGGTTATATTCATGTATACAATGAGTCAAGGACAAGTAGTCTATGACCTAATAACATGCGCACACACACACACACACACACACACACACACACACACACACACACACACACACACACACACACACACACACACACACACACACACACACACACACACACACACACACACACACACACACACACACATACACACACACACACACACAAACACACACACACACACACACACACAATGAATAGTTTTTTTTGGGTTATTTTAATCACATATGAAATTGTATTATTATGTGTTCAAATCATATGGAAATTTCAGCAGTGAATGGCCTGATGATATTCTTAAATCTATTTGAATACATATTAAGACTGGGTATATGATTGGAAAAGTTTGTGATTCTTTTATTTACATATAAGATTAAATTTATATTATATTTGAAGCCAATTAAAATTCATTGTGGTGGATGTTAAGTGACTAAGTATTCGCTTAGTTTTATTATGGAGTTTTTCACTGTAATATGAATGGAAAATAGATAAAATCTTCAATAAACGTTTTTGTGTGTAAATGAAATATAAATGATTATATTTATATTGAGTGAACTTAGAATGACTTCACACAATATATTGGGTTATATATGAATGTATTCATCTTTATATACTTTGAAACCTATTTACTAAGATATATAACTGGGACTTTATAGGAATGTATGTCTTTGAAATATATATTTCCATATAATGAAATATGTATATACATAGATATGGCTAGGTTCGTTTATGAATGTGTGTATTATGGTATTCCAATGGTGATCTGTTGAGTTTATTAACATAGATCAAAGTTGAATCACTATAGTTTAATTTATGTTTGTCATTAGAAAAGGAATTTAATGCAATGATGTGTTTATATATGCATTTACAACTATACGTGATACTCTTAAATCATGGATAAAACACTAGTCTATTTTAGAGTATAATGTATACATGTGTGCATATACTTTTTGATGATTAAAATGTGTTATATGATATAGAAAATAAATATGGGTGCATTTGTTTACTTTAGTTATCAAGGCTAAACTTAAATGTATGTATAATAGGTTGAAGAAACTTTTAGTTATGCAATATTTAAGAATAAACACAAACCATATTAATGTTTGTTTGTATTTGAATAAACTTAATGATGCACTATTGGTATATGGAAATAAAGTAATAAGATGGTAAATGATGATATATGGATTAATAACATAAAATTAGAGTTACATGTTAATATTTTGGTAACTTGATGTCTTGATATATAATCTTACCTAGATGGTTTAATTTTATTGATGACTATTTGAAATCTAGTTATATATTTGATTTTATTGTGATATAAATAAAATTAGAAGTTTGGAGATTTATGATGCATTTTATGGATTAAATTCTAATATTAGAGACTTTATTATAATAACACACAATATAGCTGCTAGTAAGGAAAAACTCATTATTGAAATTTGTTGGTTTTAATATTTTTAATATATGAACCAATCTTGCATTAATGACCTTAAATAAGTGAGAAAAATTCCACTTAATTAGTGTCACTAATATACTGATAAGATGTAATTCGATTGAGTGGCTTGTATGAAATTGATTTATCCTCAAGATTAAATAGCTATATGAAAACTTTGGCTAAAGTAGTGTTTATGGTTAAACATTGTCATTTCATCTGTTTGATTTAGTTTACATGTTTAGTATGATATCATCTTAGAACAAATTTATTTATGATATATTTCATGTAATAGTTATGTTAAAACACCTAAGTTCTAGTTGTCACTTTTGATTCCTGCACCATCATTATATACCCATCCATGAAGGGAGGGACATTCCCTTATTGGGAAACTATGTAGGGAATCAATGGTCCGTGGTTGGTGTGGAAAAGCACTCAGATGATGCTCTCCCTCCCCTTAGTAGTACTTCACTAGTGACTACACTCATGATTAATATATGGATGATTCAAGTTTGATGAGACTCATATGATCGGTGGAGCATTGTAACATTATCCATAATTATTAAGACATATTATGCTGAAAATGTACTATTTTTCCACTACAGTAGTTGGCTATAACATTGTATTAGTTGTGGCTGAATTTATAAATATAATTTTATGAAATAAATTTAGTATTCATTTTTATATTAGCATTGTACTTTATCTTGATCTTTTTATCATTAGATAAATAGATTAAATCTTGACCTTGTTTATAGTTATCTTAAAAACTAATGTATTTAGTTAAATATAATTGTATTATTAGTTTAATCATGATGAAATCTATTTATTAAATTTGTGTAAATGTTTTAATTTTTTTTTACCTTATTCTAGTAAAACCCACTGAGGTTGTTAAATTATGGTATTATATTTGAGGCTCAAACTCTAAGACTAAATGAGTCCACTAATGCAAATATATTATCCTATTAACCAAGAAGAATAATGGTTCATGCTAGACCTAGAGTTGAGGGTACTTCAAACACCAACTTTCTAGTGTATCTAAATCATTTTGACACTGAGCAAGCTATAAAATTGGATTAGATCCTCCCAACCATGCACAAAACTAGGGACCAAATCATGGCCTTAGAATAAGAAATGCATGGGTAAGCTGAGGAGAATGTTCAAGAAGAATTTGAAGAGCATCTTGTTGAGCAATAAAATCCTCAAGAGCATAGGTATGAGGAAGTGCCACAAGATACAAGAGTTTAATTAGCTGTAGAGCTGGCATGGGATATGAAAAAAGTGAACTTTGAAGGAACCATTTTGGGAGATAGAGTTGAAGCATGGCTGACAGAGATGGAAAAGTATTTCAAGGTTCAAAATTACTCTAAAGTCATTAAGGTAGTTTGGGGAGCATATCAGCTTGCTGGAGAAGAAATAATTTGGTGGGTAAATAAAAAGCTTGAGATGAACCTTGAATCTACCACAACCACTTGGGAGTGTTTTATGACATTATTTAGGTCACAATGGCTTCCTCAGTTATATTTTGATTAGAAGCTAATGGATTTTCAAAACCTTAAGCAAAGAGACCTTTTTATGAATACTAGGAGCAATTCACTAAGATCTTAAAGTATGTATCTTAGTATCAAGTAGATGAGAGGTTTAAAATTGGGAGTTTATTATGGGATTAAAACCCTAAATTAGCTGTGAAGTGGATGTGTATGGGCCATCTACCATAGATCAAGTCTTAAAGAAGGCAATTAAGTAGGAGTAAAAGCTAAAATATTTGCTCTGGTTAGAGATAAATTCAAGAAGTTTGGAGGTCATAAAATGAATTTAAAAAATAATAATTGGAAGAGGATTGGATAATCTAAGAATTAGTTTAAGAACTAGATGATAAGTTTAATAGTAGCTTAGGAAAAAAGAAACTTGGAAATAGTTTCAAGGGAGGTATTAAGGGGAACAAATAGTTTGATAGGAGAGGACCACCTAGAGGTTGATTCATTTATGGAGGTGATCATTACAATAGAGAGTGTACTAAAGGTAAATTAGATGTTAAGAAAAAGGGTTCTACTTTGTAATAGGGAACTTTTCAGTAGAGGATTCATGTAGCTATGGACAATCATTAGGCCAAGTTCCAAGCTTCTCCTATTAAACTAGCAAGGATTTTTTTAATCATCCAATTTAAATTTTTATTGACATTAGGGCTATTGAATGTTTTATTGCTCTTAGAATGCTTAATAATTTGTCTACAAAAGTTGGGATTATGGCAAATACATGGTCAATACAGTATAGGAATGAATCAAAGGTTAAAGTTGACAAGTGTCTAGTAGAATATGAGATCAAGTTACCTAAATTCAATATAATAGTGGATCTATATCCTCCACCACTAGGGTCATATGATGTGATCATAGGAATAAATTGGATTTTAGAGCATAAAGCTAAGGTTGATTGCTATCTCAAGAAGGTAGAGTGTCAAGATGATTTTGTAAATTAGACACAGCTTTAGGGTGAGAAAAGAGAGTTGAAGCTTAGGTAAATTTATAAAATTCAAATTAAAAAGGCTCAAAGGAAAGGATGTCAGGAATTTATTACTAAAATAAATGAGATGGAGGAATCTAAGGAATCATCCATTAAGGATTATCCTTTTCTTAAGAAATTTTAGGATGTGTTTCCTGAGGCATTACTGGGATTACCGCCCAAATGTGGGTTTGATTTATCAATTGACATAATACTTTGATCTAAACCATAATCCAAGGCACCATATAGGATGACAAATACAAAATTGGTTGACTTGTAAGCTCAACTTTAGGAGTGTTGAGAATAATAGGCCCCATTTTAGGAAAAAGGGGACCCTATGAAGTTTTGGGTCATTCACCCTAGGATATACCTTACAATTGATTCCACATGATAAAAACCCTTTATGTGACTTTAAAAGTTCAAAATTTATGTTGGTCCATGACAAATATCAATGGGTACCTTTTAAAATTGTTTCAATAATGTCTGGTTCATTAGTTTTCTAATGGTATAATTTGTTTATAAGTGCTCTTACAAGGGGTTACAATTTGAAAAACTAAGGTGTAGTCCCTAAGACACAATAAAAATTACTTAATTAAGGTTTATAAATAATAGTATTACTTTGGCTATGTCAAAAATAATATTTAATAGTATGAAGTACCTTGATTTTAAGTTTTAGACTAGGGTCCAAGTTAGATTCTATACTTAAGGTTTACGAATTTAGAATTGTCCCTTTTTCTTTATCATGTAGTTCATTAACTTTCAGATTTATTTCCTTTATAAAAAAATATTATGCCAACTCAGCCTCAATTGACATACACCAACATTGCATGTATTGGTCACATGGTCATATAAAGTTTGGGACTTGTTTATGTACATTTTAAC
This sequence comes from Torreya grandis, assembly GCA_037957365.1. Lineage (NCBI taxonomy): Eukaryota > Viridiplantae > Streptophyta > Pinopsida > Cupressales > Taxaceae > Torreya > Torreya grandis. Next base: position 59,168 of record JARHVA010009228.1, on the reverse strand, counting down.
TCTAAAAAATAGTCATGACTTAGAAATATGCCACTTGGCATTCAATCACAACTTTAAATTTCAAAGAAAAGTTATAAAAGGTCTACAACCCCAGTGATCTAATCACAACATGCTATTTGGCACTTGGTCACAGCCTTCCAAGGATCCTATTATTTTCTCAAATATCATGACCTAGTGACCCAATGGGTATGCACCACTTGTCATTCACTCACTGTATTTTAGCCTACAAAGAAGAGTGACCCAATTAGGGCATGCCACATGACACCTAATCATAAAATTTTGAGACCTTGGTTTCTTTAAAGAGTCTCATAATAAAGTGATCTAATCACATCATGCCACTTGGCATTCAGTCATGCTCTTCATGCCCCCTAACTAAGGTGTAATGTTTAATATCTCAATACTGTGATTGCATGACAATATTACACTTATCACTAAGTCACTTAATCTTTGATAACTAGATGCTACATAGAAGCCACCTAGCATCTAGAACCAATGGGCTGATGACACATGTACCCTTTACCTCATGGTAATAATCTAATCAAAGGAAATCATGAAACCCAACAAAGAGAGATCAAATAAAAAGATGACACGTGGCTAAGTGTTGTAGTAATTGGGTCTATTAAAGGTTTCATATAACAAATTTCCCTGATAGCATGAGCCAATGAGAGCTTGCCACTTGGTAAGCTAGTAAAGGTCCCAACGCCACATCAACATAAAATAATAGGGGTTAAGCCATGCAATATTAAAAGGAAGAGTGATCTAATTAGAAGATGACACTTGGTAAAATATTATGCAATCCACTTAGATAGCCTAGTATTCAAAATAAAAGGTTGAATTATATGAATGGGTGCTAAGTGTTGAATACATGTCAAGTATGACACCTAGGTGGCACATAGCTATTTGAAAATCACTATTTGTTGGTGTGAATTAAATGCTAATGGGGCTCATTTTAGTAGTTATAAATGCAAGTCACTTCAAGGGAAAATTCAAGCAAGGGAAAATACTGATTGGATAATTTCCAAAAGTGGATTTTCAAAGTCATTAGAATAAAAATGAAGAGACATTTAGGCTTTAAGTTAAATCAAGTTAAATATAATTACCATTTATGACTTATATATTTCAGTTCAAAATTCTAAAAATCCAGAGTTTGAAGCTTACTATCTAAAGGCATTACATTCACTTTCAATTATTATTTGTTAGATAACTCTAAAGTATTGTGTTATTTGCTTAAAGCTCCTGTGCATTATTTTGCCATTACATTAATCTATGAGGTTATTAATTAGAAAATTTGGGAACCATGGTTGAAGTAAGAACATCCAGAGCCACTAAGCTAGATCAACTTCCATTCTTCTACTCCTATAGAACAAAAATCATCTTCCAAGACATGTATTTCAATTTTGTTGCACTAGCCACTAAAGACAAACATTATAATGATCTATTATACCATGTAGAAAAGACTATAAATATAGATAATGATGATGAGGAAGGCTCCAATGATGTAGAATATAGGTTGGACATCTTGTCACTCAAATCTGTAGGATTGAACATAGTTGCATTTGATCCAGAGGTACTCCCCTACGTAGGCTTAGTCTACTAAATGTTTCTCCAGTCCAGGTGTGTTGATAATATGATTAAGTATTTTAATTTTTGTAATGACATTGCTTTCATAACTAGGCTATCCTTTCAAGATTATTATGATTTGCCTAAACCAAATATTGTTTACAATCAAGAAATTGTCACCCAATGGCTTAAAACACATAACATTAGAGAAGTTTTAAGGGAAAAGGTAGAAAATAAGAGGAGGTTTGTATGCAAATCCAAGATAAACAATATCCCCATCACCCAATTCAGGATGGGGGTAAGGATGGGAATGGATATGATGAATAGGTTTCATGGGGTTGAGAACATAGGCCATGTAGATGAGAATTGGGTTCCACTTCTATCCATGATCATATATGATGCCAAGACTCCCCCTCTAAGAGAAATCATATCCTACAACTTGGCAACCCATATTAGGAAGGTCATGGTCAACCAATAAGATCATTTTGATATGATTTCCTACCTGGTAGATGTCATATACACTACCCAAAAAGTTCCTTAACTCACCAATTGGGATCCCAATATAAAGTGGACTATGCCTAATGTCTTCTCAAAGGCAAGAATTTACAAATACAAGTAGGAGATGAAGGAAATTTTTGAGCACTTCTACCCAATTGTATATAGGGACATCCATAATAGGCCCACACCCAGGCTATCAAAATAAATTAGAACAACACTCATCATCTTGAGAGCATACTAGTATAATCCAGACTACATAGTAATCAAGGTAATAAGAATTAAGATGGCCCTTCAGGTTGCTTACCATAGTGCTAGACAAGTTGGCTAAATAAGAGATTTCCTTCTAATTACTCAGGGGTAGATGGATTACGTAAGAATAAGAAAAGAGGACTGGTTCATCCCCAATTATCTAACATTAGCTAGTTTAAAATTAAAAGCTAAAACTCAGTTATTGTTATTGCCAAGTAAAGACCCACATTTAGTTTAGAAAGAGATACTAATAAGGAGTGGGAAATTGAATATTTGACTTTAAAATAATGCATCAAATACATGACAACCCTAAGAATCACCTACCATCATGAGCCTAAAGATGGAAACAATTTCTATATCAATGCAACCAATGACACAAAAATGAAGTAGAGACTAAAGGCCGCCAACATCCCACATGTAAAAAAGAGTTTGGATAATGCAAGTTTATATGAGGTTTTCAAACACGAAGATACCCAAGTAAGAGAATTTACCTTCATAGTCTATGCTACTAGTACTAAGGAAGAAAGGTAGACTGACCCTTAACTTAGTTAAAGGATATTGTAGGCATTATATCCTACTATGGAGAAGGGAGGAACCAAGATTGGAAAACACACTAAGCAAGATTTTATTTTAGGAGAAACATACAATAGCCCATAACAAGTACAAAATATTTCCCTAGTGTAGGTAATACCTTTAATGGAGGTAGTGGTTACACCTACTTCAACACTAGTAACCTCAACATCAAGATTGCCTCCCCTACTTCCTATCAGATACAAACTAGATATAACAGATCAAGAACATGTTTGTTTACCTCCTTTATTCTTGTATAACTAACCCTTGGGAATATTTTATGAACCCCTAACTCCAAATAATATGAACCTTTTACCTTACATCCCACTCACTAGACCTATAATTAGACTCGTGACTATGCCATTGCCCACTATCAACCCTCATCATATCCACCACTTTTAAGGTCTCAATAATGGTCAATTTAAATTTATTTTTGCCTAGGACTAGCCTAGGATAGGTCCCCAATTACCAAACAAGACACCCACTATTGTCATCCCCTAAGTTCCTCTATTCACAACTAGTGATTCAACTAGCACTAGTTCTTATTCATCCTAAAAAATATCACTTCCCACTTCATCCCCTAGCTCTGCATTTATCTTAGTCACATCCACACTTGCTTCCTAAACATATAATTTACAAGGATTAAAAATTGTTCAATAATTTCCTCCATCTACATAGCCTTTGAGTGGTTCTTCAGAAAAATCATGGATAAAATAGATGTAGTTAGCTACATTGGAAAACCAAAATTTGGTCATAGTGGACCCTCCATAGATTACATTAGAATTTAACAAGAAGGCTAGAGAAATGAAAAGGTTGAACAAGAGGAAGGTCACCCATACATACCAAAGAATTATATATGAGTTAGAGGAAACCTTATTTGAATTGACTAAGAAAAAGAGAGCCAGGCCTAGCAAAAAATAGCAATATGAAGAGGACCCCCTCTTGGCTCTAAAGGCATATGGTGATGTAGCTACCAAATTGATAAAATGAGTGCATCAAAGAGAAATTGACTTGGATTAGTATTACAAATCCACATTATTGGAGAAGACCATAACCAAGGTAGAATGAGTTTTGGAAGAAGTGTTTGATATGTTGAACACCTTGGCCCAATACAAGGTAAAGGGAGATGAAAATTACAACATGATCCTCAAGGTAGAAGGTGCATAAGTGACACATGATAACAATATATTCAAATTGGTGAATTTGATTATGATGAATAAGTTTTAAGAATTAAATATGATCCCTTTGGAGGACTTGAGCATTGATCAATCCTATATAATTGGTATAAGGAAAGATCTAAACTAGTAGATTGATGAAGTGAGATCCCTAGGCTAGTCTCTCACCCAATAGGGTGACAGAGTCATAAATCTACTAAAGAAGGTTGAGATCATTCACCTTACTAAAAAATATGGTTCCATTATTATTAAGGATGATTTTAAGGCCCAATTACAATATTTTATTGTAAAATTCAAAAATTAGGCCATGGCTAGAGGAATAACCTTTGGGCAAGAGATGGTATATTTGGAAACATCTACCAATCAGAGGATAGAAAAGGATATGGTAATTAATGAAATTGTAAGAGCTCTCTTGAGAAAGAATGATACAATGGTAGGGCTTATAATAAAAATTCTTAAAGAACCTATTATCAATCTAAGATTGATCGACAGTGACTACAAGAGATGCTCTGAAGCATGGAGAGGGAAAATATAAGCTAATAAATAATTAGATAGAAAGCCAAAAACTATCACCATAGGAACCTCTACCTCCTCAACCCTCTTGGGATATCTTATTCTTTATCTAGCACTAGCACTCCTTCAACTATTGTAGGCTCACATCTATCTTCTTCTACACTGGGAACTTCATCATCAACCATAACATTAGGATCTTAGCCCAACACTTTAGGATTGAGATAGCCATCTATTAGGCTTTTTATTGATAAATATCATGTCCTAATTCCCTTAAATGTATTTTAAAATATTCCCCTATTTGAATAAGGAATATTCTCTAGTTTTAGGATATTAGGGACTCTATCCATTGATAGGTGTCATATATCCAATTATTTTTGTAACCATCTTAGGCATTAAAAGGCCTATATATAGGGGCCCTCCCCCTTAATTGTATCTCAAAACATAATTTTTTGAAGTCAATTCAAAGATAAAGAAGAATTCATAAAATTTTCTCACTATTTTCATTATTTTTATATGTTTTTATTTCTCAATATTTGCTAATGACACATGATTTCATTTTTCAATGGTTAAATCTGATAGTAGTTTTTCAGATGTACCTTGCTAGTTTGTGTTTTTTGCTATGCTAATAAATTTTGTCTATATATGATGTGTTTCCTTATATTATATAAATAAATGTGCTAAAATTAATTTGTTTTAGGTAGCTATTTCAAAGCATACTTTTTAGATATATGCATTATATTTACCCTATAATCCCCACTACGTTTATGATATTCTGAGCCTAGTATTAGTATCTCATAGATGTTAGTTTTATTTTCAATATTATGAGAAGGAACTAAAATAGATATATTGGTATTTTTAATTTCAATGAAAACCTTCTTTTATGCTCTACCCTGCTTCCCCTTTTAAATCTTTTTTAATATGAATCACTTTAGCTTAATGCTCACTATAAATATCCACTTGTTTGTTTAAGGTTTGGGCATAAATTGGAAAAATACAAAATAAATTTTACATCATAGTAATACAAAGAAATTAAAGATAAATTGTGTCATTACCGAGTTCTTACTATCCCTAAAACAAGGTCTGCTTGTAGACTAAAGGTGGTAGCCACATAATCATTCTAATAGAACTAAATTAAGTCCTAAGGTCTTCTAGTACCTACAATATAAATTAAGAAACATTATTATGCTATTCGCATTATATCTTTGACATAGATGTACATCAAAAAGGTATTACTATATAAAGGGTTGATTCAAACAAATGTTCCACCATGGGGTGAACCATAGGTGTTCATCAAGAATAAGGATGGTAATCTTCACCTATTTATTGATGATAGGATGTTAAATAAAGTGATAATAAATAATAGGTATCTATTACCTCATACTGATGATCTCTTTGATCATATTTGAAGGACAACAATATTCTCTAAGATTGATCTTCAATCAAGGTATCATCAACTAAGAATCTAAGATGAGGATATTCCCAAAACAACGTTCAAAACTTGCTATGGGCACTATAAATTTATAGTGTTGCTTTTAGGTTAACAAATGCTCTAGCAACATTTATGAATATCATGAATATTGTGTTTAGGGTTTATCTGGACCACTTTGTGTTAGTTTTCTTGGATGATATCCTCATATATTCTAAGAATGAGGAGGAACATCTTAAACATCTAAAAATAGTTTTTTAGTGGTTTCAAAAGCACAAATTGTATGGAAAGTTATCCAAATGTGCTTTTTTCTAGAGGAAAGTGCAATATTTGGGACACATTATCTCTGTAGATGTAATTTTAGTTGATATAGTGAAGATAAGATCCATAATGGAATGGACAACACTTAAAAATGTGCATGAGGTGAGGAGTTTTATGAGATTAACATATTATTACAGGAATTTTTTTTCAAAAATTTCAAAGATAGCTAACTTAATTACCTCTCTGTAACAGAAAAATCAGAGTTTTGTTTGGTTAGATAAGTGTATAAAAGCATTTCAAGAGTTGAAAAGGAGGCTTATTTTAACACATGTGCTAAGAGTTCTCGATCCTAATGGTCAACTTTCAATAGTTATATAAGCATTTAGGGATGGAATTAGAGGAGTTATTATTTAAGATCATTTAGTTGTAGCATATGAGTCCAAAAAACTTAAGCCTTATGAGGTAAATTATGCCCCTCATTATATGGAACTTTCTGCAATAGTACATACCTTACAAGTTTGGAAGCATTATCTATTAGAGAAACTATTTGAGCTCAAGATTGACAATTTAGGACTCAAGTATATCTTTACCCAGTTAAACCTAAATGCAAGAGATGCTGGTTAGAATTCTTATCTGATTACAATTTTGATATTAACTATATCAAGGGCAAGGAAAATAAAGTTATAGATGCCCTAAGTCATATAAGGTACATAGTAGCTTTAGATACTATTAGGAGTACTTTTCATGATTAGGTAATTAAATTCTCTCTAAGAGATGAATTATATGAGCATGTTAAGAAAGAATTGTCAGATAATGCTCAAAATCCCAATTTTAAAGGATTCAAATTGAAGAGTGATGGAATTTTGAGGTACAATAATAGGATGTATGTAACTAATAGAGAGAATTTGAGGATCATGGTGCTAAAGGAATTGCTCAATGCCCCATATTTAGGACATCCTAGAGTAACTAAGCTCATGGCTAAGCTAAGACCTCTCTATTTATATAAAGGGATTAAAAAAGATGCAATAGACTTTGTATCTCATTGTTTGGAATGTCAGTGGGTATAGGATGAACATGTGCATTTGGCAGGGATTTTATATCCTCATGTTATATTATAATGGAAGTGGTAGGTGATTAACAGGGACATTATCCAAATTTTGTAGTTATCATAGAATTGACATGATATGATTTTAGTGGTAGTTCACCAAGGTAGTTACTTCATACCAAAAAAATGATAGATGATGTACCAATGATTTCAAAGAGATTTGTGAAAGAGGTGTACCAATTTCATGGATTTTTAAAAAAGATCATTTTGGATCAAGATCTGAGAATGACTTCTAGGTTTTGGTTGACTCTAATATTATCTCTAAGCACATAGTTGAATTTTACTACTATATATCACCAAGAGACAAATGGACACATAGAGAGGGTTAACAAAGTTTTAGAATATCTCCTTTGAATGTATTTCATGGATCAATAATATAAGTGGGAGGAGTACCTTCCATTGATTAAGTTTGACTACAAAAACTCATACTAATCAATGTTGAAAATGGCTCCATTTAAGGCATTATATGGAAGGAAGTGTAAAACACCAATTATTAGGGACATATTAGAAGACAAAGTAGCATTTGGACTAAAAATTGTTATTGAAATGGAATAACAAGTTAGGATAATTAGGAAAAGGTTGGTCGAGGCCAATGATAGATAAAAAAATTTATGCTGATATGAAAAAAATAACAAAGCAATTTTCTATTGGTGATAATGTATTTCTATGGGTTAAGACTAATAAAATCTTGATTAAGTTTGGTAAGATATGTGGGACCCTTTAAGGTTATAGAAGTGATCAGTCTTATAGCATATAGGCTTGCTTTTCCACCATCTCTAGCTTTCTTGCATAATGTTTTCAATATGCCCCATCTTAAAAAGTATGTTGCTGATCCTTCTCATGTATTAGATTGGAATAATTTGCAAGTTATGAATCTTAAGGTGGCCATAGGAGAACTAATCAAAATAATTGACACTCAAAAAATTAGTTTGCATAATAGATAAGTGTCATAGTGCAAAGTATAGTGGGACCAATATTATGAAGATAGTTTCACTTGGGAGGATTATGATGAATTTTATAGGCTATTTTCACATTTGTTTACTTAATATGTTGATGGATATTATTTTATTTTATATTGAATAATGTTTAATTTTAGATCTTATGTTAGAATAAGTGTCATCATAATGATGACCAACTTTAGGGAGGAAGGATGTTACACCTTGATTCCTCTATAGACTTAATAACCTATTGATTAGAGGATTGTATGGTTATTGATTGGATAATTTATGTTTTGGTTAAGATGGATTTTATATATTGATGTATGGATAATTATATGTAGCTTATTTGCATGATCATTAACTAGTTGAGTTAGCTGTACTTGTATGTTATGTACATGATAATCATGTTTATTTAGTTCATTACAATAATATATTATGTATTTTATATTGATTCAAGATAACTAACTTTAATGTTTCAAGGTGGATACATGATAAATTCATCCCTTAAACTATGACAGAGGGAGAGCATCATCAGAGAGGGTATAGTAGAGGAAGGCATTGGAGGATGATAGAATGAAGACTATGAACCTTACACACACCAAAAATAGATATGTTTTTGGTTGCTATTTTGTTATCTACATTTAAAATGGTTGATTCTCATGTTGATTTGGTTGTGTGTTTTCCAATGTGAGATTTAGACTCTTATATGTGCTATCTTAATTAGATTACTTCACGTGATGATGTTACTATAATGTGTGCTTTAGGATATTTAATTATCTTTGTTGTTGTCTTTGGTATTTGTGAGAATAATTTTGTAAATGTTCTTTCTTCCCTGAATGACTATAAACTGAGTAAGTGTGAATGTCTTTGGAAAAATTAGTATCTTGTTTATAAATACCTTGCTAAAGGAACATAATTACATTGTGTTCTAGATGATTATTAGTTGACTTTGACTAAGTATCAAAGCATGGTAATAATGTAATTTGGAATGATCTTGTATTAAGTCAATTTTATAATATTTAAATCATTATTATTGTTAATAATCATATCTCTTAGATGGTTATTGGGAAGTCAATACTATTTGGAATTATAATGTTTAAAAAGGATTATCATTATGGAAAGTTCTTGAATTAAGTTTTTGATTGGCATTGACATTGTGTTAATTGGTATATTATGAAAATTATAGACTTCATTTTTGTATTTTTCATGGTGAAAACTTAGAGTTATGCCCAAGTTGTCTAATTGGTTTTTCATGTGAACATTTCTTTACTAAGCTCATAATGAGCACAAGGAGTTCTGGTAGGAAATAGGGAGTTTAGTTAGTATGAACATAGCATGCAGGTAGATAAAAAGAGAAAGAAAGCAATGTTTGGTAAGACATGGTAGATGGAGGAGGAAGAAAAAAGAAATAAAAATGGATTTGAGAAGGTTTGGAAGAAGGTAATTCAAATTGGGAAAGGTCATGAATTCACATACCAGGTTGGGTTTTTTTGTTTAAATTTATAGATGTATGATATGAATCAATTCAACATATTTTAGTAAATTCTTTTAGGGTTTTCATTTTGTTTTCATTTTTATGAAATTTTATGGAAGACAGGGTTATATACTTGGAATTGGGGATGTCTCGGCCATCCATAGAGCCATATATTTGACTCTAAAACCATAGTATCAATGGATAAGTGCCCTAAATTCATTTCCCAAAATATAAAATATAGAGATTTTAATGTAGAATTTATGTGTATTTATTAGGTGAACTAAAACCCTAGGTAAATTCTAAATGCTAGATTTATTTTTAGCTGAGTATATCCCTTTAGACCCTATTATGACTATGACTCAATATATTTAATTAAGTATTGAACCATTTTGTTCAATATATAAATATATATACTAGGATGTTTTTATTGAGACAAGTTTTTGTACCCTTTACCTAGGTTAGGGCATGACTGGGTATGAAGGTTAAAACTTAGAATTTAAAAACTAGTTCCAGACATTCATTTCTTTATACAAATTTACATTGGCTAGTTTTCATGAATATCCCATGGTCAAGGGCATGGCTATGTATGAAGATAATCTAGGTAGATAATGTAATGATTGGTTTGATTATACTAATATATATATATATATATATATATATATATATATATATAGACACACACACACACATGTATATTCATGTATAAAATGGGTCAAGGACAAGTAGTTGATGACCTGATAACATGCATATATCCATATATACATTAATATAATTTTTGGTTATTTTAATCACTTATGTAATTGTATTATTATGTGTTGGAATCATATGTAAACTTTAAGTGCTGAATGACCTAATGATATGCTTAAATCTATTTGAATACATATTAAGAATAGGTATAAGATTGGACAAGTTTATGATTCTTCTATTTACATATAAGATTAAATTTATATTATATTTGAAGCCAATCGTAATTCATTGTGGTGGATGTTAAGTGATTGAGTATTCACTTAGTTTTATTATGGAGTTTTTCATTATAGTATGAATGAAAAATAGATAAAATCTTCAATAAACATTTCTATGTGTAAACCTCAAATAAATGATTATATTTATATTGAGTGAACCAAGAATGACTTCACATAGTATATTGCATTATATATGAATGTATTCATCTTTATATATTTTGAAACCTATTTACTAAGATATATAATCGAGACTTTATAGGAATGTATGTCTTTGAAATATATCTTTCCATATAATGAAATCTGTATATACATAGATATTATTGGGTTCATTTATGACTGTGCGAATTATGGTATTCTAGTCGTGGTCTGTTGGGTTTATTAAAATAGATCAAAGCCATATTATTATATTTTAATCTATATTTGTCATTAAAAAAGGAATTTAATGTAATGATGTGTTCATATATGCATCTATAGCTATACATGATACTCTTAAATCATGTAAGGACATTATCTATTTTAGAGTATAACATATACACATATGCATATAGTGTTTGATGATTAAAATGTGTTATATGGTATAACAAATAATTATGGGTGTATTTTTTTACTTGATTTATCAAGTATAAACTTAAATGCATGTATAATAGGTTGAAGGAACATCTAGTTATGTATTATTTGAGAATAAACACAAACCATATTAATGTTTGTTAGTATTTGAATAAGTTTAATGATTTACTATTGGTATGTGGAAATAAAGTAACAAGCTGGTAAATGATTTTATATGGATGAATAACATAAAGTTAGAGTTACATGTTAATATTTTGGTAACTTGATAGTTACATGTTAATATTTTAGTAACTTGATGACTTGATATATATTCTTACCTGGATGGTTTTATTTTATTAATGACTATTTTAAATCTAGTTATACATTTGATTTTATTATGATATAAATAAAATTAAATGTTTGGAGATTTATGTTGCATTTTATAGACTAAATTCTAATATTAGATACTTTCTTGTATTAACAAATAATATAGTTGGTAGCAAGGAAAAATTCACTTGAAATTTGTTGGTTTTAATATTTTTAATATATGAACCAATCTCACATTAATGACCCTAAATAAGTAAGTGAGATGGATTCCAATTAATTAATTAGTGTCAATAATATGCTGATATGGTTTAATGAGATTTAATGGTGTGTATGAAATTGACTGATCCTTGAGATCAAATAATTATATGAAAACTCTAGCCAAAGTAGTGTTTATGGTTAAATATTATCATTTCATCTATTTGATTTAGTTTACAATTATGATATCATGTTAAAATATATTTATTTATGATATAATTCACATAATAGTTACTATTTTCACTTGTAATTTTACCCTTTGAGGAGATGTCTCAGCTCTCCTCATCCAAGTGGCACAATTGAAACATCTCTAGATTGTAGGTAGCCAAAGAATGAGATGAATCTCTAGATAGGGATAGCTCCCTTGATGTACCACTTTTGGATCAATAACACACTTATGCTTGCAAGGAAAAGGAGATAAAACTAAAATTAAACTATCCTTAAGGAAGTGATACACCAAATTTATTGATGACTACCAATCGACTGCATGCCACACATGAAACCAAGAGACTAACTAGGCATACACTTCTCTAATATGAATCTTCTCAAATCAATATTTCATTATGAGGTTGTCATTAATGCTTAGGATATGAGAAATAAACAAGAGGCCTATAATGACACTATTTTAGTAGATTAATTCACTCAAACTTGACACTTTATAGAACACTTCACATGACCTGCAAGAAGAAGCTGCAAATAGGTGAGAGAATGAGACAACATACTAAGGAAACCATAGTCATCATTAATAAAGATAAATAATTAAAGTGAACACAATATAAATAATCATATAAAAGGTAAAATCAGTTGTCTTTATTTATCCATGGTATGTAAATGAGCAGGGCTTTGCCATACTTAGGTGGAGCATAATTTACAAAGGCCAAAATGGCTAGTTCTTATAAAAATTGAGAAAGAAGTGAGAAAAGAGAAGTCAAAAGGTCACAAAATTTTTTTTAAAGATAATAAAATGAGTTAAATGTGTATTCTAAGGGAATGTGAAACTGATCATGCAAATTTAGGAAGCACAAGTGTCACCCCAAGTCATGAAACTCTTGCAATGTGGCGTAGGAGTTCTCATTTTGCATAAGGAATTTGCCTTCATCAGTTAACCATATTTGAACATACAAAAATTGAATAGGGATAGGTATAATTATTGGAATAAGAGTGAAGGGTTTCAGATATGCTTCTCCATGCATTGCTTGCATTCTTAGTCATACAAAATCTTCTAGAAGTGAGCCATCACTACTTGTAGTCAAAGAAACTCCTCTTTCACACACTTTGCACACTTGGTTTCCAAAATAGATTTAGTTTTACATGAGAATTCATAAAATGGAGTCGATGAAACTTGGAAATAACCTCCATATCCTTAGAGGCATCAAGTACACCTTAAAATTAGTTTACTTGAAGCTTTTCACCCTTCTCACCATCATGTTCACTATGCCAGTTTTGACTGGCTGAGATGAGAGCTATAGTACACACTCTTAGGAGTTTTTATTAAGAATAAAATGGAAATTTGGAGTTATATTAAGTCTCGATATTACTCCCAAATTTTATTTCATCTCTTGAAACCTCTTAAAACCTACACAATACATAAAACTATAAAAAATACCCTATTTTGTACTCCATCCTACAATTTTGTACAATCCAAAAGTATGGAGAGTAGATTGAGATATTAATATACAAGGTAAAATAACTTTCATGGTCATTTTTATCCATTTTTATAGCTCACCATATTCATTTTCTTCATTAGGTCATTTTCAAGGGTTTGCAAGGGTTTTGAGTCATTTCCACTCTTAATCTTTGTTCATAAAGATAGGACCTTAGAATTGAAATGATGTTAAAGACCCATGATAATCTCTAAAAATTCCTTGGATACCCATGGAAATTACCAAGGGATATATGATCACTTCAAGTTACCTTATCAAGCTTTTCCTTCCATTTACATAGGCCTAGTGTTGTCTTTGAGCCAAAAGATGGATCCATTTTGTTTCCTTTGCAAGGTGAAAGATTGAAAAAAACTATAATTACCATAAAAAAATACCACAATCCATTTTAATTCTTACCTAAGACTATAATTGAAATTTATCTCTCCATTGGATTTTAGGTCTAACCATGGCTAACAAAACTGCTTGTAATCTTGGTAATCCAGACTATCCTATTAGGTTCCCTCCTTATATGAGATATTTATCATGTTATTTTAGATGTAATAAAACTTATCACACCTCCTATCAAGGTTTTTTAATCTCCTAGTCTATCTATTGATCACCCTTTCTCAAAACTACCAGTTTATGCATAAAGGGAAGTACCCTTTGTCTAAGATAAAATAGAGGGTACTTCCCTTATTTAATAAAAACATATGGATGTTAGAAGAGATTATTCAAGTCCTTGAGATGATATGTATCAAATTTTATCTCTTGGTTAGGTCATCTGACCCCTCAACTCTTGTAAAAACCAAAATAGACTCCTATGTAGGTAGACTGTGTGCAAGGTTACACTTTAAACTATGTATTGCTTAGTTTGAGTTATTTATTGTGCATGATATTAATTGGTTAGATAAATTTAAAGGTATAAAAATCATGGTGGATATGTTACAAACCTATTCATCACTCTAACCTACCACATACCCTTCACACTCCTTGCTTAGTCGAGACTAAGTTTCAACTCTTAACTATGTTTCATGTCATGGAGGTACACTTATAGGTGTTCATGATTCCTTCATATTGAGACAAATTATATTGACCACCTTATATCCTTTTAGGTATGTTTATTTGGGCCCATTTATAATCATCTCCATGCATTAGTAACCTTCACACTTCACTCCTTAGCCCACTGCCTACTATGGTTAAACACATTCAACTATGTTGAGAAAGTTAAAACCTTATAGGTGAGGATTCCTAATTTGAAAGGTTTAACATCACTATTCAATATTTTGAACCATTTTAAACCATATTCAATCTTCCAACCCTAGTGATTCCATGTTCAATTTTCCATCTTAGACTGTGTGCTCCTATAGTTAGTTATAGGTGTGTATTTTGCACAATGGGACACCTGTAGGTGTAGGTCAGACCTTGAAACACCATAAATTAACTCTTATTAATTATAATTTAGATTAAAATTTATACTTTAACTATTTATAACCATTCAACATGGTGGCACAGTATAGTTTTTCAATACTAGGTGAAGAGGGCTCTTTTAGGATCATACTTTTAGGTGATCACTACTTGAAATTAATACATAAAAGTGTATATTTAAGCTATTCAATGACCACCTTTAATTAGCCTGATTGACTCCATATTTTTCATAGGTCTTCTCCTTCATAGAGGATACAAGGTATGGTCATTTGGATGCACCAGATATCATGATAACCTTATTATAAGATATTCACAAAATGGCCTGGACCTCTATTTTTGCCCTTGAGGGAAAGTGTCTCTAAACTCAATCATCACCTCTTCAAAGATGATATATCTTTACATTTATCCATTTGCCACTTAATATAGGTCTAAAATGTTCAACCCACATGTTAGGATTAAAGATACAGCCTTACCATATTCCAACTTCCCTATACAAAGACCTTCATAGCTCTGTGGTACCACCTGTAGGTGGGTATTCACATATACAGACAATGGGTATAAAATTTGAACAATATGTAAGATGTATAGGTTTATTATCACTTCTATTCTTTCACTAGGTATTTAAAGACACTCTTATCTTTCTTAAAATATTTAAACATCTATCAAATTCTCCATCTCAGCATAATGTCATCAAGGAGACTCTTGTAGGTGCATTTGAATTGTATGTGGGCAGTGGACAAAATTTGAACAATGTATGTTGATGAATGGTCTCATGAACATCATTAATCTCATTATAAATTGCTCAAATGATTTTTTATATTTATGAGAATATTAATACAATTCTCAAAACCTTCTGTTCCAATGTGATATCCTCTTGCAAATACTTGTTATAGAGTAGGCATGGATAACTAGTGATTGTTTGTGTGGTGCATGAGCTAGAAAGTAACCTTAAATCTTATTAAAACATTAAAATTAACTATCCTTAGATCATAATGACTTGAATAAATTGATACAGCTTCATTACAATTCCATGAACAAGCTAGACAAGCTTCATACATGTGATTGCAAATGTGAGTGAGGGGAAAGTTGACTATGAAAATGGCAAGACTAAATGTTGATCAAAGCATGGTGTAATTAAAAAAAATGAAGGGAGGAGTTATTATGGAATTGAGATATTTAAAACATCATATTCCATTTAAATGAGGCCTCTGTAGAGAAACACACATTCTACAGTAAGGAAAACTTGATTGAAGCCTCATAATGGTGACACCTTCCTGCAACATGAGATAACTTGCCTATTAAAACACCATGAAACATGAAACCAAACATGGAGAGAATTTGAGAAGATATCCAATATCATCTAGAGTTTATGTTACCATTTGGATTGTATGAACTTGTCTAAATTGAAGCAAAACCTATAGGGTATAGGAAATAGTGAGCAAAAAAACACAAACAACTTGTTAGAGATGGTTCATAAAGCATGGTTGACCAATCCTTGAAAGATTGTCATGGAAATTATTCTCTCTAAGTGTAATAATGATGAGTGTCATTTAACTCTTCATTTAATCAATCTTTTAGATTGATGTCTATCAAACCAGGGCCAATGTCTAAAACTATCTATAGTAAGGTTTATGATGGTAGATATATAAGTTGGTCTTGGGGGGATTTTGATGATTCTAATATAACTTTTACCAATGAAATAATTATTCTAAACTAATTACTTCACACACTTACTAAAAAAATAGACTACTGACTAATTCAATCTTTTGCTTGAAATTAAGGCACACTTTCACACTTGCTTGTAATTATAAATTCTAAATATAATTCACACTTGCTAAAACTATAAATGTAATTCTAATTCACACTTTGCTGAAAACTGTAAATGTAAATCTAATTCACACTTTACTTACAAATGTAGATTTGACTCTTCATTCACACTTGCTAGAAAAATGAAATACTATTTAAATGTAAACCCGAAATTTACTATTTTATGAATGACTTAATATATGCAATGATTCAAGATATTATGATTATCTAATAATGGAAAATTGATTTAACATAAATATAAATACCATACAAAAATTCCTAGTTCCAAGGAGAGTGGGCCCTTTCTCTTCTTAGAGTCAGGAATGAAGTTTACTTAATACTAAAAATTGGAATGATTCTACATTAATTCATGAAAGCTAAAAAAATTACAATATTCTTAGAGTTCAAAATATATCTATCTTCATTATTATTTACCATAGATAAAAATATACATATTTATACTCATTCTCTAGACTGAAGACAATATACTAAAAAATATAATTACTAATCAATTTATTGTTCCCCAAAGATAGGAGATTCAGATTGATTATAATCTTGGATAATACAAATATTATCACAAAATAGTTATACTATCCCTATAATAGTTTTAAGGTCCAAATATATACAAAATATATCAAGATTGAATCCTTCAAAATAGGAGCAAATATTTTGTTGATGTGATTCCAGCTAGATTGATTATCCTTTACTACTGATCTTCCTACAAAATATCCAACATCTTAGGCTTTGGACTTGTAGAGTTCGTAGGAATGGCTCTGTAGAGTCTGTATGAATAGTCCTGTAGAGTCCATAGATATGGATTGGTTGGGTATGTACCTTAGGAAAATTGGAATTAGATTTGGAACTTCTTTATCATGCTACATTTGCCATCTTTTTTGTACATTTTTCAAAACTAAAACACTAAAACATGCTATTTGTTAGGTGTAAATGACAATGTAGTAACTCAATCTTTAGTTTGACATAAATAAGATACATTATTTATTTTACATGCTATAGTCAACTAAAAGTTTATGATTTACATAAGATTATATCCTTAGAGAGATGAAATAAAAGAAATACTATGTAAATAATAAACCATATTTTGAGCTCATCATCTCCCCCAGGCTTTACCTTTTGTAAGTCCCTTTTACAAACCTTCATCTACCTCCATAAGCTCTATTTATATCTTCTAGACTTTCACTGAGATCATAATCATCAAATTCATCTTTTATATGATAATCTGCATTACTGGTGAATCCTCTTTGGGTCAGAGTTAGATCTTTCCATAAATCAAATTATTCATTAGATTATAGTGCCCAATTTTTCCATCTTGGAATCAACATAACTAAAAAAGGGGGTCTGTATCTCATTCTAATCCATATCTTATCTCAATTAGAATTCAGTACTTCCATAATTTCCTCAAGAACTACTTCAGCTCTTCTTCTGCTCCATCTCACAATGTTAGGAGATATAACTTCACATCTCTTGAGAGAGACTGGTAATAAATGCCATCTCTTAACACTTGCTGTAACAACTGAATTAAAATTCTACCTTATGAAAATATCAAATGAGATGGTGCAATTATATAAGGCTTCTAAATAATGATTTTTGATATCAACATTCTAATAAACATCCTTGAATTTCTATTTTATCAGACTGGGAATGGAAAAGCTTAGTCTTATGTATAACCGTGTTGTCTTAGCATGTATTGAATAATCTTCAAATTTATTTTTCCATGATAACTAATTTTTAAAATTAGAATGGAGTTCTTGTAATTGAAATTCTCCCACATGAAGATTAATTAAAAATTTGTTGTGATCATGGTCTCTTATTATTAAGTCATGCAAATAGAATTCACAAAGGAGATCTTGATTGTCAGGTCCAACACTATAAAAGAATTCCAAAAATGTAGAAGGATCCAAAATTTTGTACAAAAGCTGACAAGAGATTCTAAGGAGCTACCAACTATAGAACTGATCAAAGAGAAACAAGCTATATGCAGGAGAAGGACTTCTACAAGCTAAAATAGCTTTAGATAGTTTTAAAGCATTTTGCAAATCTTCTTCTAGAGTTTGGGTTTTGGACTCTAATATTTGTTTCTCATTTTGAAATTTCTCATTCACAACAACTAAATCCTTATTCTTTTTTTTTTTGAATTTGATATTCTTCCTATGCTTGATACAACTTATCTAATGGAGGAACAAATGGATGGCTTGTTTGACTCCCTTGATTCACAAATGTTTTAGAGGTGGAAGTGGATTGACTGACCTTTTGAGGAGAAGTAGTAGGAAAGGTATTAGGAAAGTTTAATGACTACTGCAATATTTTGTTCTCTTTCTTAATACTCTTTATAGAAATCCATTGTTCAATCTCTTCTTTTTGTTCCATGATTTTTTCAATTTATTAACTTTTGAATCATGATCTAAAGATATTACTTCTAATTTTTGCACTAACATGGAATTAAGTTAATCCTTACTGTGAAGTTTGATGACTAGATCAATAATGTCTACTACCTATTATTGGATTAGTTCTCGTGCCTTAGAAAGTTCTAATGTCAACTGCATCATAGGGTCTTTTGGAATAAATGGTTCTCCTTCTTCAAATGTGCATGGAACTCTTTATTTGTCTAATGAAACTTCAATTTGAACATTTTGTTCCTATATAATATTATATTTTTTAGCTTTGATTTCTATTGTTGATTGGAGGACTTCCTGAGTCATGAAGTCGCTGAATAACAAGACTGACAACATGTTTTTTCATAGGGTTATTTTAGAAGTGTTAAGCATGGGATATATATTTTAGTTAATCAAATTACTTTTGATTTAACGAATTAATCATACATTCAAGATATGCAATAAAAATGAAACAATAATATGCACCACATAAGAGAGAGAGAGAGACACAAAATTTTACATGGAAACCCAAAGTGGGAAAAACCACAGAGAACAATCTCAAGTATATAAATGAGAACCAACTCAAGTTTACAAATTTTACAAGCACCAACTTGTAGGAGAACCAACCCCTTTACTGAACACCAACACAATAATGATTCATGAGCACCCACCCACAAGAGAACCAACCCCTGTTGTGTATAAAACACCAACTATCTCTCAATGTTGCTTTCTCAATAAATGATAGCACCCTATTATATCTCTTCTATTTTCTCTAATTTCTTATGCTCTTATTAGCTAGATAAAATCATTCACTTCCATATATCTAAATGGCTTCCCAATCCTCCTTTTATATCTTTCCAAATGGCCTTTGGCATTCACCCTTTGAGACTTTTCAATTCACATAGAAAATGGCCCCAAACTTACATGACCCTTCGAATCCTTTCTTTGTCTTTACCTGGTGAATCTTCCAATTCCTCAAGGTGACCCTTCATAGAGAAATGCATCCTTTTCATCTTTTGTTTTTAGAGATGACTCTTCAGATTCCTTAAGGTGACCCTTCATGGAGAAATGCATCCTTTTCCTCTTGTCTTTAGTCATGACTTTTTGACTTCCTCATGGGCCCTCTTTTGTCTTTATGCAATCAACAATATATTCATTAATATTTAATTAATATTAACATACTTTTGGCCAATATATAAACATTAAAAACACCTTTAGACATTAAATGCTAATTTGACATCAATGACAATATTTTCAACAATCTTCCCCTTTATCTTTGATGGCAACTTGAAACTGTCACCAATTTTGAAAACCTATACTTCACATGCCATCCTAAAATTGAGACATATAAACTAAACCAAATAAAAGTATATAGTAACTCACCCTTATTGTAGCATCCTATTTCTTGAACCTATTCCTATACCTGTTCCATGTACCTATTTCTACCCTTGTTCCTTGTACCTGTTCTTGTACCTATTTCTTATAGCTTACACTTATCTCCCCCTTAAATGATATATAAATTAATCTATCAACTCACTTTGTTGTCATGAAACATAGCCAAGACCTAAAAACACACACCATGCTTCAATTTTTCTTAAAACTGTCTCCTTAAAGCCTAAAAGAGACACCTCACATAAAAGGTCCTAGAACATAATCTCAAGAGATTCTCACATTTCCTATGTTACTTCCTTGATCTCTTGTGTCTTTCTCTTAGAATCCATTTAAGCATGTCTAACTTATTTGACTTACTAACTTCAACATTCATAATGTTGTTCATCTTCTCAACTCTTGTAACTATCTTATCTTGATAAGGCTCATGCTCAAATGTAACAAGAGATTCTTCACAGTCCTTCCTATCTGGTTCTTTATCAACTATAGTAATTAATTTATTCTCACTCTTAAACTCAACCTGATCAACCTTTACTATCTTAGGTCTATAAACCTGAATTTGAATCTTCTCATACCTTCTAACGGCTTTGTATCCTTGAACACACCATGAAGATCTCTTTACTCTATTTGAACATAATTTAGCAATATGGCCAACCTTATGACACTAAAAGAAAAAAACATTTATCATACCTTTTACTTGAATGTGACTATGATCTCCCTTTGACTGATTACTTCTCCTCATACAATCTCTTACCCTATGACCAACATATGACAAATAAAATAGTGGCCATGAAAATAGTTTGAAAACTTGAAAGTATTGGCCTGCTTGATTGGCTTCTACAATTTGCCTTTAAAACATGCATCCTTCTTACCTTGGACTAATATTTCATGATATTTCTCAACCTTGATTATGAGCTTCTCATGATTATCCTTTAAAGAACCTAACTCAACCTTCAACTAATTACACTCTTCTTCTCTTGATTTTAAACTTGAATATGTAACCTCTAGCTGATTCTTAAGATCCTTAATAAACATATTATTTTATTTTGCTTCTATATCCAAATTAGAATCCAAGATACACACCTGATCCTTAAGAAACTCAACCATAGATTTCAACTCTTGATTCTCCTTCCTTAACTACTTGGCCATCTTATGCTTTCCCTGATCTACCTTCAATCTGTTGAACTCTTTTTGAAGGAATCTGCTCTAATACTAATTGTTAAGCATGGGAAATATATTTTACGTAATCAAATTCCTTTTAATTTAAACACTTAATCATACATTCAAGATATGTAATAAAATTGAAATAATATCATGCACCACATAAGATAGAGAGACACCAATTTTTACGTGGAAACCCAAAGTGGGAAAAACCATGGAGAACAATCTCAAGTATATAAATGAGAAGCAACTCAAGTTTACAAAGTTTTCAAGAACCAAATTGTAATTGAACCAACCCCTTTGCTGAGTACCAACACAACAGTGATTTATGAGCACCCACCCATAGGAGCACCAACTCCTCTTGTGTATAAAACACCAACTATCTTTCAATGTTGCTTTCTCAACAAATGATAGCACACTACTATATATCTTATCTTTTCTCTACTTTCCTCTAATATTCTTAGCTAGATAAAATCATTCACTTCCATATATCTAAATGGATTCCCAAGCCTCCTTTTATATCTTTTCAAATGACCTTTGGCATTCACCCTTTGAGACCTTTCAATTTACATAGAAAATGGTGCCAAACTTACATGACCCTTCAAATCCTTTCTTTGTCTTTACCTAGTGACTCTTTGAATTCCTCAAGGTGACCCTTCATGGAGAAATGCATCCTTTTCCTCTTGTCTTTAGTGATTACTCTTTGGATTCTTCAAGGTGACCCTTCATGGAGAAATGCATCCTTTTCCTATTTTGTCTTTAGTGATGACTCTTTGACTTCCTCATGGGCCCTCTTTTTTCTTTATACAACTAAAAATATATTCATTAATATTTAATTAATATTAACACACTTTTAGTTAATATATAAAGATTAAAAACACCTTTAGACATTAAATGCTAATTTGACATCAATGACAATATTTCTAACAATCTCTCCCTTTATCTTTGATGCTAACCTGAAAATGTCACCAATTTTGAAAACTTGTACTGCACATGCCAACCTAAAATTGATACCTATAAACTAAACCAAATAAAAGTATACATTAACTCCCCCTTATTATAGCATCTTATTTTTTAAACCTATTCCTATACCTGTTTCTTATACCTATTTCTACACCTATTCCCTGTACCTATTCTTGTTCCTATACCTATTTCCTTTATATTACACTTATCTCCCCCTCAAATGATATAAAAATTAATCTATCAACTCACCTTCTTGTCATGAAACATATCCAAGACCCAACAAAATCCAACCATGCTTCAATTTTTATTAAAAATGTCTTGTTAAAGCCTAAAAGAGACACCCCACATAAAAGGTCCTAGAACATAATCTCAGGAGATTCCCACATCTCCTACGTTACTTCCTTGATCTTCTTGTGTCTTTCTCTTAGAATCCATTTAAGCATGTCTAACTTATTTGACTTACTAACCTCAACATTCATGATGTTGTTCATCTTCTCAACTCTTGCAACTGTCTTATCTTGACAAGGCTCATGATCAAATGTAATAAGAGATTCTTCACAGTCCTTCCTATCTGGTTCTTTATTCACTATAACAAGTAATTTATTATCACTCATCAACCTTTACTATCTTAGGTCTCCAGACTTTAATTTGACTCTTCTCATACCTTCTAAGGGATTTGTATTCTTTGACATACCTTGAAGATATCTTTACTCTATCTGGACATAATTTAGCAATATGTCCAACCTTATGACAAAAAAATCAAACAACATTTATCATACCTTTTGCTTGAATGTGACTGTGATCTCCCTTTGACTGACTTCTTCTCCTCATACAATCTCTTGCCCTATGACCAATATGATGACAAATAAAATAGTGGCCATGAAAATAATTTGAAAATCTAAAAGTATTAGGCTGCCTGATTGGCTTCTTTAATTTACCTTTAAAATATGCATCTTTCTTACCTTGGATTGATATTTCATGATGTTTCTCAACCTTGATTATGAACTTCTCATGATTATCCTTTAAAGAACCTAACTCAACCTTTAATTGATTACACTCTTCTTCTCTTGATTTCAAACTTGAATATGTAGCCTC
Source organism: Torreya grandis (assembly GCA_037957365.1). Lineage (NCBI taxonomy): Eukaryota > Viridiplantae > Streptophyta > Pinopsida > Cupressales > Taxaceae > Torreya > Torreya grandis. The sequence goes on along the minus strand of JARHVA010009228.1, from coordinate 35,437 downwards.
TAGCTGATTCTTAAGATCCTGAATAAACATCTTATTTTATTTTTGCTTCTATAGCCAAATTAGAATCCAAGATACACACCTAATCCTTAAGATTCTCGACCACAAATTTCAACTCTTGATTATCCTTCCTTAGTTGCTTGGCCATATAGTGTTTTCCCTGATCAACCTTCAAGCTGTTAAACTCTTTTTGAAGGAATCTACTCTCATACTAATTGTTAAGCATGAGATATATCTTTTACTTAATAAAATTACTTTTTATTTAACCACTTAATCATAAATTCAAGATATGGAAAAAAATTTAAATAATAACATGCACCACATAAGAGAGAGAGATACCAAATTTTACATGGAAACCCAAAGTGGGAAAAACCACAAAGAACAATCTCAAGTATATAAATGAGCACCAACTCAAGTTTACCAGGTTTTCAAGTACCAAATTGCAGGAGTTCCAACCCCTTTTCTTAGAACCAACACAATAATGATTCATGAGCACCCATCCACAAGAGCACCAACCCCTCTTGTGTATAAAACACCAACTATCTCTCAATGTTGCTTTCTCAATAAATGATAACACACTACTATATTTCTTCTATTTTCTCTACTTTCCTCTACTCTTTTTAGCTAGATAAAATCATTTTCTTCCATATATCTAAATGGCTTCCCAAGCCTCCTTTTATATATTTCCAAATGAGCTTTGGCATTCACCCTTTGAGACCTTTCAATTCACATAGAAAATGGTGCCAAACTTACATGACCCTTTAAATCCTTTCTTTGTCTTTACCTAGTGATTCTTCAAATTCCTCAAGGTGAACCTTCATGGAGAAATGCATCTTTTTCCTCTTTTGTCTTTAGTGATGACTCTTTGGATTCCTCAAGGTGACCCTTCATGGAGAAATGCATCCTTTTCCTCTTTTGTCTTTAGTGATGACTCTTTGACTTCCTCATGGGCCCTCTTTTGTCTTTATGCAACCAAAAATATATTTGTTAATATTTAATTAATATTAACACACTTTTAGCCAAGATATAAACATTAAAAACACCTTTAGACATTAAATGCTAATTTGACATCAATGTTAATATTTCCAACAAGAAGTTCCTTGTTCTTCAATGTTTTGCTGATCTAAAGGTTGGGATAGTTGTCTAAGACTATCCAAAATATCTATTACCTCCTGTTCATCTTTATCCAAGATCAATTTTATTCTTTTTCTTTTGATTCTTTAAGCTACACTTGATGGTTCATTTGATACAATAGTTAAATCTCTGGCCTTCTCATGTCCTATTGGAGTAGAGGCCCTTCTTTTTAATTTATTTGTTTTTGGCAAAGGGACTGATTGTTCAACAGGTGATTGAGGTTCTTATGGGGCCTCTAAAATAATGGAGGTTTGAGTATCTTGAGATCTAGTAATCCTTCTTGAAGAAGGACGAGTTTTTTTTTGAAGCCATAGGGCACTTTTTGCTTGTGCTTTATTCTCTTAGTGGATGGATTAGCTGTATTGGATGGTATTTGTGACTGAGTTGAACTTGAAGTCCTAGATTTTTCTTGTATAGGTAGGGTTGGAATTTGTCAAATAATTTTATTTTCCCAGGCTTCCCAAACCTCTTCCCCTTTTTTCAAGAAATGATGCATAAGGTGAATAAGACCATAATGCCTAAGAGTAGCATTAGGAGTGGTTATCATAACTTGAAGGCCACCATATAGGTAATATGAGAGGTTAATTATACACTAGGGGTTTTGTCTCCCATATTTCATATGTATCAATATTTTCATAGCTTCTCCACCCAAAACTCTACATTGCCCCTCACAAGTTATGTATTTGATGACCCAAAATGCTATAGATCGCCATGACTCTAAAAGTGAATCTCTATGGATACCTTTAACCTTTCCTATTGAATTAAACAAACATGTAGTTCTAATTCTTTTTTATCTAATGAATTGAGCAATAAGATCATTGAATGGCACTCTCTTTGTTACTTTCATTCCTGTGTTTGGGATTTCTATGATTTCACTAATAACTTGACTAGAAAATGGAATGACTATGCCTTCAATAATGGAAAAATCAAGGGTAAGGTTTTTCACAAATTCTCTTACCAATGTTTCATGAAAGCCTTGGAATTTTTGAATAAAGGGAAGCCAACCATTTGCCTCGAATGCTGCTACAAAAGCCCTATCACTGAGAAATTTGGTGCGTGTCTTTGGATCTGATCATGTCTTCTACCCCATTCTACCTTAGATGAATACTGATCAAATTAGTATGAATGGTCGTAGAACTTTAACAAATTAAAACTAGGGTTTACATTGATTTTTCTTGGAAATTCATAAAAGAAGGTTTTTGATGTACTTTATAAGGATTGGTAATTTTGATAGACACATATGGAGTTAACTTCCCACACACTGATGGAAATATAATCATAAATTTTGGCTTCACTTGATGTCTACAGAGTGGAACTTCTGATGCTGAGGTGACATAATCATAAACATGGCCATTTGAATAATGGCTTTACATGGTGACATTTAATGGCTCACATGGAATGGGTAATTAGTTATACCACCACCAAAGAATTTATAAATTTAATTAATTAATGATTAAAACACATTTTATTTTGAATCTTTCCATGAATGTTGTCATGATGTTCCATCATAATGACAATGATGCAGTTAATTACATGTAATTGTTCACTATGACACATATCTCTTTGATCTCTTTTTCTATTTGTCCACTATTTTTATTCCTTTATTTAAGGATTCCATGATTATCTAATCATATCTTCCACCTCTATGGGATCAATCTTATTTAAATCAATTTTTTTTTAAATTTACTAAACATGTATAAATAAAACTTATCATTCACTTATTCGTACCTTAGATCAAGTTATTTCTCTACCATTTGTCCTGCACAAGTAAAGTAACATGAATCAGTTAGTATATTTCAAAGAAATCAATATTTGAAGTTTATTGCTTATGGAAACCAATCAAGATTAGCTGATTAGATTCCTTATTTTTTAGTTTTTTGCCCCTTGGTCAACCATTGCTAGTTTTTTGACCAAGGCCCTTTATCCAATGCATGGCCAGCCATCAAGCTATTTTTTAACCATGCATTGTCAATAGCATCCTTACTTGATATTTTCACTAATTTTTTTGGCAATAATTATGGTAACAATTCCTTGGAATAAATAAGTTCCTCTAGGAAAGCTATCTGGTGTCTCATATTCTATACAAAGTCCTCTTTATTGAAAGGTTTTTGATAAAGTTTGAATCAATGACCATTGACCAAAAGAGTCCTTCTACTGTCATCAATGGACATTAATTTTATTAAACCATTTTCAAAAAATTCTTCCATTTGATAAGGTCCAAGCCACCTTGTTTATATTTTTCCTTTGAACTGTTGAAATTTATAGTCAAACAATAGTTCCCAATCTCCTTTTTGAAACCTTTATTATTTGATATGTAAATCATGCCAAATTTTCCTTTGAATCTACACCAATTTAGTTGTCTATAATTATTCCATTCTCATTTCATCGAGTTGATTGAGTTTCATGAGTCTTTCCTCTTGTGTTGTCTTTAATGTTTGTAATTCAAATTCAGCATAAAATATAGGTTTTTTACCATAAACTAGATCATATAGTGAGAAGATAATAGTTGTTTTCCAAGTAGTATTATAATCCCAAACTACTTCTGGTACTTTGTCTACCCAATCCTTATAAAAGGTACTAACAATCTTTGTTAAAATAATCTCCAATTCTCTGTTTGTAACTTCAACCTATCCATTGACTTGTGGATGATATGGATAAGACTTTCTATGCTAAGTTTGATACATGTTCATGAAGTATTCTATCATTTTTGACATGAACTAAGGTCCTTGATCTGAAACTATTTCTTTTGGAACACCAAATCTTTGCATAATCTTGAAGTACAAGAAATCTGCCACAACTTCTTCCTGAGTATGAGTTAAAACTTCTACTTCTACCCATTTGGTGACATATTCTATGAAAAGTAACATATATTATTTTTGTCTAAAAGGAGGATCTATAGGTCCAACAAAATCAATTCTCCATTTCTCAAATTGTTCTAGAACTAGTTGAGGATGGAGAGGCATTTCAACTGAAAGAGTGGCTTGCCCAATTCTCTAACATGCATCACAATATTTGATATACTTCTTCACTTGTATATGAAGATGAGGCCAATAATAACCTACTCCAAATATTTTATGTATTGTTCTATGGGTTGAGTAAGGTCCTCCTCCTAGTTCATCATGATAAGCTCTCGTGATATCATATGCTTCATTATTTGTCACACACCTATGAAACACATGATCAGGTCCAAGTTTAAATAATATTCCAGTAATCCATTTAAAATAACTTTCTTTAATTGATTGTTTCCTTTCTTTGTGTGAAAAATGTGGAGGAAAATTCCTTATAACAAGATAATTAACAATATTAGCAAACCATGGAGAATTTGATGAAATGGAAAATAATTATTCATCTGAAAAATCATCCTCCACTAGTTCTTCTTCACATGAAATATTGATTTTGGACAAAAAATCAGAATCCACGTTAAAATTTTATAGTTGATCTATAATAGTAATATAAAATTCTTGTAGGAGTAACAACCATCTGATAATCCTACCTCCCACTATTGGTTTGTTGGTAAGATACCTAATGGTTGAATGATCTACGTAGATAAACACTTTATGACTTGTTATGTAATTTATGAATTTATTTATTGTATAGATGATAGCAAGGAATTATTTTTTAGTTGTAGTGTAATTTATTTTAGTAGGAGTCATGTTTTTACTGATGTAATAAATGGCATACATATGATCATTTTAATCTTTCTATCCCAGGACTGCACCCATTCCTATGTTGGAAGCATTTATATATATGTAAAAATGTTGTGTCCAATTTGGACCTCTCAATACTAGAATAGTACTAAGTTTATCCTTAATGGTTTCAAAGGCTTGTTGATAATCATCATTCCATATAAACTCTCTGTCCTTTATAAGAAGTGTAAACATTAGAGTAGTTGTTTTAATGAAGTTATCTATGAAGCATTTATAAAAACCAACATGACCCAAAATACTCTTTACTTCTATTTATGTATGTGGAATATGCAAGTTGGAAATAATCTTAATTTTCTTTAGGTCTACCTGAATACCTTTTGTTAAAATGTTATGTCCTAACACTATTTCCTGATCCATTATTAACAAGCATTTTTATGGCTTAGTGATAATTGATGTTCCTCACATGTTAAAACTCTTTCCAAATTGGTAAGGGCTTCCTGATAGGTTTTTCCATGGACAGTGAAATCATCCATGTAGACTTATACACAATCATTTGTGAGGTCAGAGAATATTTCCAAGCCTACTTTTTGAAAGGTTGCTAGAGCATTACAAAGACCAAATAGAAGCACTTGATAGGCAAAGGTTTCCTAAGGGAAGGTGAATGTGCTTTTGTCTTGATCTTTAGCTGTAACTATGATTTGGTTATATCCACTAAATCCATCCAAAAAAGAGAAATATTTCTTTCTTGATAAGTTATTAATAATTTGATCAATGAAAGGCAAGGGAAAATAGTCTCTCAAGGTTGCCTTGTTTAGTTCCCTATAATCCACACATACTCTCCACTTCCCATTATTTTTTGGAATAATCACCAATGGTGAAACCCACTAGATATCTAAGATGGGGTAAATGAATCTCACATCTAATAATTTTTTAATTTCTATTTTCACTACATCTTTCAATGTTGGGTTTAATCTCCTTTGTGATTGTCTCACTAGTTTTATCTTCCTCATCATTGGTTAACTAGTTGTTGATATTCAAAGTCTTTCCAGGTAGTATCATAAGAGGTTTTGTGTCTAGGTGATTGGATTATACCTATTTGAATTCACTTATTAGTGAATTTAGAGGACATGGATGAGGTAGTATCATATGGAATGTTTTTACATTTTTGACAAATCCTTCTCTAGGAGGAAGAGCTCTTGCTAATGGGCAATGAAATACATTCAAAAATTATGTTTGTTATTCTTTTGTCCAATTTCATTCACTTGATTGAATTAGCCTATGATCATATAATGAAGAGTTAATAGAAATATTGAGGAAATATATCTCATAGGAGATTATAGATTCTATTATGATAGAGTCCATAGTTTCTGCAAAGTCTATAGATTCTATTCTAGCAAGATCCATAGTTTTTGTAGATTCTATAGATTCTACTAAATGCTCATATTACTCAGACTTTGGAATAATATATTCACTCAATTCTTCTAAATATTTTTTAACTATGATCATGGCTAATGATGAAAGATCATTTGTTTTGTTGTCTAATTTTTCTACCCAAAGATTTTCTATGATGTTCACTGATGGTAGTGTAGGAGGATACAAGGAAATGTATTTGGATTTTAAACCATTAGAAATGGTCATATCTCTTAACCTAAAATCAATCAGTGTTGCAATAGTAGCTAACCATGGTCTTCCTAATATTAGAGAATATCCCAAATTCTTTGTTTTAGGTTACAACACCATAAAATCAATCGGATATTCCTAAGACTCAATAAGTACTACAAAATTTTCTATGGTTCCTTTTGGTTTGATTACAAAATAGTCTACTATTTGGAGAATGGTAGATGTAGGTTGAATTTCTATGAGGGATAGTGTTTAAAGAGTGTCAGTAGTCATGACATTAATTTCTGCCCCTAAGTCTATTATAATGTTAGGAATTTTCTTTCCTCCTATTGTAATTGTGATGACTGGACTGCCTGGGTCTACATATTTGGGTATTAATAATTTTCCTGCTAACAAATCAACAACTTTACCATCAACATGTATGGTTTTTGGGTACTATTTTTTTATTTTTAGGTGTTTTGACACACAAAGTCTTGATGTTTATGTTCAGTTCAAGAATGTCCCTAATAGCTTGTAATATTGGTACCTCAATGTTAATTTTTTGCAATTCATATATCAAATCTGATTCATGTTTGATTTCAATCTCTTTCAATATTTCAAGAAAAGGGGCTGTTAGTGTATTGATATTTTCCTTGGATTTTTCAAGACCTTCATTAGTTTTAGCTTCCTTATTATTTGGTTTAGGCAATTATGTTTTATCTTTTTCATCAAGTATCTCTAAAATGAGAATTGGAGGCTCTCTTATAGTTTTCCCTAATCTTAGTTATATATTAGAATAGTCAATGGCCCCTATGTTGATAGTTTCTATTTGGTCATTTACATAAATGGGTGTTTATGGTTTAGTCTTTGGATTTGCTATTAGTTGTGCAGGCTTTGGGGGTTGATTAACTTGTTCTGGCTATTGAATGATAGGGGGTGGCTTTATGGTTTGCTACTGGGGTTGCCTTCTTGGTTGATTATATTGTTGATGAGGGGTCCATTATGGATGAGGTTGTTGCTGTGCTGCCCATGGTTATTTTTGAGGTACCCATGGCTATTGTGGAAACATCCATGGTTGAGGGGATACCTAATCTTATCTAGGCCATGACATCTATGCTGGTGGCATTTGAGTTTGACCCCACATTGGTGAAGGTGTTGGAACATTCCATGGGGATATCCATGGTTAGATAAATTTATTGCACCAAACTATCCTTGATTCTGATTTTATGGAAGAAAATTTTGTCTTTGAACATAATTTACTTCTTTAATAGATTGAGCATTTACTTTTATTTGGTTTTTCAGAGTAGGTAGAAGAGTACAATGGTTTGTGTCATGATCTATTCCCTCACAAATTACATATGAATAAATGTTTGTTTTATCTAATGGACAATCACTGGGAGTATATTTTAATCTATATTTAGGATAGTAAATGGCTAATGGTTCTGTTACATTAGCTTTAGCTTGAAGACTATCTAATGTACTATTTAGTGTGACCAAAATATCAATTTTTATATTAGTCATTTCTTCCATTAACTTGCCTAAGTCATTAGATTTTCCCAACCTTCCTTTTCTCATTCCTAGTTTTGTCTAAGAATAATTAGTACAGAGTTTTAAAATTTGATAAAAGGCTAGTTTGTTTATATCTCCTCCACCCATTAAGTTAAATTCATCTCTAATGTCTTCATTTAATCCTTTGAGGAAAATAAGTTTTAGGACTTCCTTAGTAATGTTGGCATAATTGGTTGACTATTACATTGTTACAATTGTATACATTGGCATAGGCCACGTAGAGGTAGTTTTAGGTAGTTATCATTAGTTGTTTGTAACTGAATACATTAGACATTGTATATATTGTTGTTTGGGATTGCATTTTAATATCATCAAAGTTTCATTATATTTCTCACTTTGGTATCAGAGCAATGATGACATAAAAATTAGAACAATGCAATGAAAGCCTATAAAAGAGTGAAGCCTATAGAGAAAGCATTTAAATCATGTAAAGTGAAATCCTAGAGCATCGCCAGTTATAAAAAAGTGCTAGAAGTTGATTGATGTGTGTATCAAATGTGAAATAAGCCTACGTAGAAAAATGAAGATCCACCATAAGTCTAAAAGTGACCTATATGAAAGAGAGCCAAAGAACTTGCATTTGAAAGCCATTATAAGTTTTCAAAGTGTGATGCTAGAAGAAGTGATGATGCCAAGGAAGGTGCTACAACAAAGCTAAAATGTGTAGCATGGAGAGCTATCAAGCAACAAATGTCACAGTAGTCTACTAAGTAAAACTTGCTTGCAACATGTGTAAAATAATAGAATGGAAAGGAGGTATGTTTGAAGACTGCTACGGTCCAAATTTGGCTTATACCATCCAAACCTGCAACTACAACCACCAAGAAAGCAAGAAAAAATTTCTAGCCTTCAGTGAAGGGTCATTTCAATAAGGTGCATTTCAAATATAGAAAATTTTGAAACTTTGAAGTAATATTTCTTATTTTGGCTTGTATTTTCTTGCAAAAGTAAAGTAAGGAAATTGTTAAAAAATGTCTACACCCAAGTTGTTAGGGTTTGATGCCCATCTCTTGAAAGGGCCTAATTTTACCACTTAGAAGATGAAGATGTGAATAATTATTTAATTTGAAGAATTATGGGGCATCATCACTAGAACAGTGACCTCTCTTGCTAGACTTGATGAGAAAAAGAAGTTTGATAATTTAGATGCAGAAACACTCATGCTGATAACTCTTAGTATTACTGATGAAGTTTAATTGCATGTTCATGATGCTCAAACATAGAAAGAGGCATGGGACATTTTGTCCACAATTTATGAGGTGAAGAACTAGACTAAAATTTTGCATTTATAATTTCTTCTTCATAAACTCAGTATGAAATCAAGTGAAAAGGTTGAAGAGTTCTTACACTAGGTTATAGAACTATCAACAGAACTTGTTACACTTGGAGAAAAGATAGAGGAAGGGATGTTAGTTCTGATCATGCTAAGAGCTCTCCCATTTTAGTTTTTCACATTCATTATGACACTCAACATTACCAAGAAAGTAGTGTCATTAGAAGAAATGGTCAATTTACTTCAATAAGAGGAATTAATTTAGTTTGTGCATGAAGAATTTGAGGACAAAACCTTGATCTCCAAGTAATGGGGTCTAAAATTTAAGAAGGAACCATGGAAGTAGCCATAACAACATCAAAAATAATTTAAGACTGAGAAGCCAAAGTGGTGGTGTTACATTTACAAAACCCACATGCATGATACTAATCATTATTATTATAATGCCTTGGCTCAAGGCCAATCCAATCAATAGGGATCTTCCAGTAAAGAAGATTCAAAGAAATCTAAAAGACATCTTTGACAATGGATGCAGAAAGGGCATGTAGCAGAAAAAAACAAGAGGAGAATGCATCTAATGATGAATTAGTAGAAGAAGCAACATATGGAGTCCATGATGACCTTGTATTAGTCTCTCAAACCTTGACAATAGTGAGCAATGTTTGGTTAATAGACTTTGGTGCCAACAAGCACATGACTATATGTAAAGAACTCTTTGATTCACTGACAACTCACCCAACTAGAGATCAAGTTTAAATTGCTGATGATAAAGAGTATTTTGTAGAAGGAATTGGATGTGTCACCATTCCTCTTGGGATAAGATGTTGTGTTCTCAAAAAGGTATTCTATGTCCCTAGTTTGATAACAAATATCTTATCTATCAATCAACTATTGAATCATAAGATAAAATTAGAGTTTTTAGTCCAATAAGGCATCAAATCATGTCTCATTTCTAGATAAGCTTAAGTTATTGATAAAGCCTTCTTGAAGGATCAATTATTTTCCTTAGATGCAATTTTAACTAGTGAAGTTACACTGACTGCCTCTATAGCAGAATCCACTACACTTTGCCACTACTACTATGGGCATCTATCTATGGGTTCCCTATTCCAAATTAGTTATAAGGCAATGGTATGTGGAATTCCTTATCTTTACTGTTCTTTTCTAATATTTCTTGGTTGTCTTATGGGCAAATAACATTAGGATCCATTTGAGCCAAGTTCTTCTCATGCTAAGGAATGACTTGCTATGGTGCATACTGATATGTACAAACCCCTACCAACATCCCTTTAAGGATTTAGGTAATTTTAGTTATTTGTTGATGAGTTTTCTTACAAGACTTGGGTGTTCTTTCTCAAAAAGAAGAGTGAAGCCCTTGCACATTTCAAGGCCTTCCATCAACGTCTTATTACACAAGTTGGGAAGTAACTTTAACTCTTCCACTTAGATCAAGTGGCAGAATTCACATCAAAAGAATTCTTAACATTCCTAAATCAACATGGAATCAAGAAACACTTGACTACTCCCTATACACCTTAGCAAAATAAAATAGTAGAATGATGCAATCACTCAGTCATGGAGATGGCTCATTGCATGCTATCCATGACAGAGTTGATGACACAATTTTAGGAAGAAGCAGTACACATGGCTATCTATCTTCTTAATAGATCACCAACAATGATCTTTCTAGACAAGACACTAGAAGAGGTATAGATTGGTTGTAAACCATCAATTTTCCATCTTTGAGTATTTGGGTGTACTTCTTATATGCATGTTCTAGATAAAAAGAGGAAGAAGATCAAGCCAAAGACCCTCTAGTGTATTTTCTTGGGGTATAGCACTACCTCCAAAGCATACTATCTCATGGATCTTAAGATGAAGAAGATTTATTAAATTCATGATGTGGTCTATGATGAATCATCATTTGACTCATTGACATAGAAGGAGATAGACTAGACCACCTCTCATAGACTCTTCCCATATCTAGATGATGAGCATGAAGAAGGTGAGTTACAAGAAGGAGAATTATTCATTGATCTTGGTAATATACAAGGTAGTTCTTCATCAAATCAACAACTACATAAATGTCTTAAATGGCTAGATTCCACAATCAAGGACTCACACCTGAGCTCTCCTCCAGACACTTTATCAAGAGTTCAAACAAGAAGATAGGTGAGACATGAAGTCAATATTATACTCATGAGTTTAGTAGTTGATAGAATTGAACCAAAGATAGTTTGAGAGGCCTTAATTCAACCTTAATGGAAGAAATCTATGGATGCTAAATATGATGCCCTCATAAAAAATGGGATGTGGGAACTTGTTGATCTACCTATAGGGAAGAAATCAATTAGTTAAAAATGGATTTTCAAAACAAAGTACAAGGTAGATGGATCTATCGACCAACACAAAATGCAACTTATTGCAAAGGGTTATACTGAGTAAGAGGGTATTGATTATGAGGAGACCTTTTCATCCACTATGAAGATTAAGACCATCAAAATTGTTTGCACACTAGCAACACAATATGTATGAAAACTTTAGTAGATGGATGTCAAGAGTGATTTTATCAATGGTAATATGAAAGAAGAAGTATACATGAACCAATTAGAAGGTTTCATCGATGCCAAACATCCATAAAAGGTATGTCATCTAGTTAAGTCACTTTATGGACTTAAACAAGTACCTTAGGCATGATACATAAAAATAGATGATCACCTATTGCAACATGGTTTCATTTGTAGCCCCTCTAATTATAATTTATATATCAAGAAGGTTGGTACATATATTATCATTCTTGTCTTATATGTGGATGATCTTGTGATCACTGGTAATTCAGATGATCTTGTTGATGCAGTAAAGAATGATCTAAATAAATCCTTTGATATGACTGATTTGGAGCTACTACATTACTGTCTTGAATTAAAGCTTTGATAGAAACAAAATCACATCTTTATCTCCCAGATGAAATACACCAAGAAAATCCTAGAAAAGTACATAATGTTATATTTTAAACCTCTTTCAACACCAATAGAGAAAGGTTTACAAATCTATCAATTTTAGGATTCTCCTCAAGTGGATGAAACTCTCTATAGATAGCTCATTGGGAGTCTCATCTACTTGACCTACACCAGACCAGATATATGTTTTGATGTGAGATATCTTTCTATATTTATGCAAGAACCAAATAAATGTCACTAGATTACAACAAAACATGTTTTGAGATATGTTTGAGGTACACTTGAGTATGGTCTGGAATACAAGAAGAATAGTCATTTCTTATTGTAGGGATACACTGACTCAAACTATGATGGATCCGTTTATGATAGAAAATATACTTTAAGATACATTTTTCATCTCAGATCTAGACCTATTTCATGGATAAAAAAAGCAATTAGTAGTTTCTCTCTCATCCATAGAAGCAAAATATCACACCACATGAGGAGCTATGTGCAAAGTAATATGGATACATCACATTTTATATGATATGGAGATTCTTGAAGATCAACCACCAATTCTATTCTACAACAATCAAGGTGTGTTGAATCTTGTTAAGAATCTAGTTTTTCATGAAGGAACCAAATACATTGAGGTTCAGTGTAATTACATCAGAGAACAAGTCTTGAACCACCACATTCAGCTCTAGTACTGCTTGACAGATTCATATATAGTAGATATACTCACCAAGTCTCTTGGCAAGGTGAAATTTGATCTATTTTGGGGGTACATTTGTAAAAAAAATGTAATAAAGGGGGGAATGTTGGCATAATTAGTTAACTATTACATTGTTTGTAGTTGTACACATTGGCATATGCCACATAGAGGTAGTTTTAGGTAGTTATCATTGGTTGTTTATAACCAACTACATTAGACATTATATATATTAATGTTTGGGCTTGTATTTCAATATCATCTAAGTTTCATTATATTTCTCAAGTGGATAACTACTTCATTTGTGTGTGATTGAAAATCTATCCAAATAATCCTCTAAGGATTCATCTTCATTTTTTTTAATTTTAAATAATTCCTCCTTTCTTTCTCTCACCTTATAATAATCTTAATATTTATTCAAAAATTTAGTTTCCATATCTATCCATGTATGGATGGAGTTACTTGGTAGACCCATGAACCATCTTATGGCTGCATCCTTGAGTGTTGATGGAAATAATTTTAGTTTTTGATTATTTGATGTGTAGTCATAAGTTTGACAGAGAAATTTAAATTCAAACAAAAATTGATTAGGATCTTCAGTGGATCTTCCTCAAAAGTTGGGAAAATTTGTAGGAGAAATATTTCTCATGGTGGTTTGATCATTAGGATCTACAAAAATTGGAAAGGAAAAAGTCCTTCTTCGTTATGCAACCCAGTGTTCTTGTTGGTCACCCATATCTTCTTCCTCTGATATGTCTTCAATGCTAGGATTAGTTATCTAGTGAATGTTGGTATGGATTCTTGAGGGTTATTCAAATTATTCAAAAATGTTTTTAGTTACGACCCATTCAAATGCTTCTTCTAAATCTTTTTTAGCCTCAAGATATTCTCTCCCTATAAATGGATAATCTGAATGTACTCTTCCTATAAGAATTATTTGTGGCAAGGTTGTAGTCCCAAATAATATTTTAGGAGACTCCTAAAGATGTGATTCAATAGATTGTTCTAAACTCTTATCTAAAGATGGTGATGGACTTTCTTCTGTAAATTCTAGGGTAGGAATTTCAACTAGAGATGTTGAAGGAATTTCTATTATTGGTTTTAGAGGAAATTTTGAAACAAATCATCCTTTTGAGTCTCTTGGTCGAAACATAAATTGATTGCTCTTTTATGATTTTAATGTTTTTTTATATAGATCAATAAGTTTTACTTTACTAACACCTTAAATTCCCTAGAAATAGTGCCAAAATGATGAGCGTCATTTAACTCTTCATTTAATCAATCTCTTAGATTGATGTCTATCAAACTAGGGCTGATGTCTAAAGCTATTTATATTAAGATTTATGATGGTAGATCTATAAGTTGGTCTTAAGGGGATTTTAATGATTCTAATCTAACTATTACCAATGAAAGAATTCTTCTAAACTAATTAATTCACACACTTACTGAAAGAAGAGACTACTGACTAATTTAATCCTTTGCTTGAAATCAAGGCACAATTTCACACTTGCTTGAAATTGTAAATCTAAATCACACTTGCTAAAATTGTAAATGTAAATCTAATTCACACTTTGCTGGAAACCGTAAATGTAAATCTAATTCACACTTTGCTTACAAATGTAGATTTAACTCTTCATTCACATTTGCTAGAAACATGAAATACTATTGAAATGTAAACCCAAAATTTATTGTTTTATGAATGACTTAAGATATGCAATGATTGAAGATATTATGATTATGTAATAATGGAAAATTGATTTAACATAAATATAAATACCATATAGAAATTCCTAGTTATAAGGAGAGTGGGCCCTTGCTCTTCTTAGAGTCAGGAATGAAGTTTACTTGGTACTGAAAACTATAATGATTCTACATTAATTCATGAAAGCTAAAAAATTTAAAATATTCTTGGAGTTCAAAATATATCTGTCTTCATTATTATTTACTCCAGATGAAAATGTACATATTTATACTCATTCCATGGATTAAATACAATATACTAAAAAATAGAATTACTAATCAATTTATTGCTCCCCAAAGATAGGAGATTCGGATTGATTATAATCTTGGAGAATCCAACTATTATCACAAAATAATTATACTATCCCTGTTATAGTTTTAAGGTCCAAATATATACAAAATATATCAAGATTGAATCCTTCAAAATAGGAGAAAATATTTTGTTGATGAGATTCTAGTTGGAATTATTATCCTTTACTACTAATCTGCCTACAAAATCTCTAGTATCTTAGGCTTCAAACCTAGAGAGTTAATAGGAATGGCTCTGCAGAGTCCATAGGAATGGTCCTATAGAGTCCATAGATATGGACTAGTTGAGTCCATAGCTTAGGAAAACTAAAATCAAAACTAGAAATTCTCTATCATGCTACATTTTCCATCTTTTTTGTAAATTCTTCAAAACCAAAACACTAAAACATGTTATTTTTTAGGCATAAATGACAAGGTAATAACTCAATCTTTAGTTTGGCATAAATAAGATAAAGTATTTATTTTCCATGCTACAGTCAACTAAAAGTTTATGATTTACATAAGATTATATCTTTGGAGAGATGAAATAAAGGAAATAGTATGTAAATAATGAGCCATAGTTTGAGCTCATCAACCACCACCTCCCAAAAGAAGTTTGACCTGGAACCTCTCCAACTGGCCATATTGAGCATAAACCTATTGACCATTTCTATGTGTTTAGAAGGGTGAATAAGAAAAAGAATAATTTTAGACCTTTTTTAGCACTTTCAAAGCATGTCAAACATTGAGATGAGTCTGAGGAAGATGTAGAGATGTTCTATGACCTTATCCCATGTGTCACCTTCCCTCATGGGCTATACAAGTGCCAAACTCCTCTCTTTTCAATTGGTTTCTTGATTTTTAGTCAGATAACTTGTAAGATTAAAATGAGAATGAAATTCTTGATAGGCAATTTTACTTATTTTATGTTTTAAAGGAAATTAGGACATTTGGACACCTTGAAAACTATGCCACTTACATTTATGACCCCTAAATGCCTACTAAGTGACTTGAAATGACATATTGACTAATTAGACCAAGATCAAGGATAATAGGGCATTAAATGACATGAAATAACTTATAATACACCTTATGTCAAAATATAAGATCCCTTATAAAGTTTTAAAGATCAATTTTTTACCTATAAGGGTCCCAATTTGACCTGTAGGGTCAAATTTAGTCAACAATTATCTTACAACACATGACTTCTAGTTGTCACTTTTGATTCTTATACCATAATTATTTATCCATACATGAAGGGAGGGCCATTCCCTTATTAAGATATTATGCATGGAATCAATGGTCTGTGGTTTATGTAGTAAAACACTCAAATGGTGCTCTCCCTCCCCTCAACAGTGCTTCACTAGTGATAACACTCATGATTACTATATAGATGATTTGAGTTTGATAAGATTCATATGATCCATAGATAATTATTATTATTATTAAGACATACTATGCTAAAAATTTACTATTTTGAAACTACAATAGTTGGCTAAACATTGTATCAACTATAGCTAAATTTGTAAATATATTTTTATGAAATAAATTTAGTATTCATTTTTATATCAACATTGTATTTGATCTTGATATTTTGATCGTTAGATAAATATATTAGATCTTGACCTTGTTTATGGTAGCTTAGAAACAAATGTATTTAGTTAAAGATCACTGTATTATTGGTTTTATTATGATGGAATCTAATTCATATATATATATATATATATATATATATAACTTTATTTTAGTAAAACCTAATGGGGCTGTTACATTGTTGTATTAGAGTTGAGGCTCAAACTCTAAGACTAAATGAGTCCACTAATGCACATGTATTCTCTTATTAATGAGGAAGAATAATGGTGCATGATAGACCTAAAGGTGAAGGTACTTCAAACACAAAACCTCTAGTAGATCCAAATCAATTTGCCACTAAACAAACTACAAAGTTGGATCAGATCCTCATAACCATGCATGAAACTAGGGATCAAATCATGACCTTAGAATAGGAAGTGCATGGGCATGTTAAGGAGAATGTTTAGGAAGAACTTGAAAAACATCTTACGGAGAAGGAAATTCTTCAAGATCATAGGCATGAGGAAGTTCCACAAGGTGTGAGAGCTCAATTAGATGTAGAACTAGCAAGGGATATGAAAAAGGTGATTCCATCCAAGTTCGATGGAACCATTTTGGGTGATGAAGCTTAAGCATGGCTAACAAATATGGAAAAGTATTTCAAGATTCAAAATTACTCTATAGTCACTAAGGTAGTTTGGGGATCATATTAGATTATTGAAGAAGTAATAACTTTGTGGGCAAATAATAAGCTCAAGATGAATCTTGACTCTACCACCACCGGCACTTAGGATTAGTTTGTGACATTGTTTAGGTAACAGTGGCTTCCTTAGCTATGTTTTGACCAAAAGTTGATGGATTTTTAGAACCTTAAGTAAGGAGACCTTTTTATGAATGAATACTGCAATAATTAAAAAATATCCTAAAGTATGTCCCTCTAGATCAAGCAAATAAGAAGTTTCAAATTAGGAGTTCATTATGGGATTAAAACCCCAAATTGGTTATGAGGTATATTTTCAAGGGATATATACCATGGATCAAGTATTTGAGAAGGAAATTAAGTAGGAGCAAAAGCTAAAATAACTTGACCAGGTTAGAATTAAATTCAAAAACAAGTTTGGAGGTCCTAAAATGACTTTCAAAAAGAAGAATTGAAAGAGGAATGGAGACTCCAAGAATCAGTTTAAGAACTAGAATGCTAAGTTCAATAGTAGATCAAGAAATATGAAACTTGGAAATGGTTTCAAGGGAGGTTTTAAGGGGAACAAGTAGTCTGATGAGAGAGGACTACCTAAAGGTTGCTTCATTTGTGGAGGTGATCATTACACTAGAGAGTGTACTCAATTTAAATCAAATGGTAAGAATAAGGGATCTACTTCACAATAGGGAACTTTCTGGTAGGGGATTCATGCAGTTATTGAAAATCATTAGGATGAGTTCCAAGATTCTCTTATTAAATTGATAGGTATTTTATTTGATCATCTAATTTTAATTTTTATTGACACCGAGGATACTTAATGTTTTATTGTTCCTATAATACTTAATAGGTTGTCTATAAAAGCTAGGATTATAGCGAATGTATGGTCAATACAGTATGAGAATGAATCAAAGGTTAAAATTGATAAGTGTCTAGTGGAAGCTACGATTAGGTTACTTAAATTCACTACAATAGTGGATCTATATATTGCACCACTAGTGTCATATGATGTAATATTAAGATTAAATTAGATTATGAAGCATAAATCTAAATTGATTACCATTTAAAGAAGGTAGAGTATCAAGATAAAATTTTAAATCAGCCATAACTTCAAGGGTGAGAAAAGAGATTTAAAGCTTAGGTAAATTTTAAAAATTTGACTTAGGAAGGATTAGAGGAAAAGATGTTAGGACTTTATTTTTAAAATAAATGAGATAGAGGAATATAAAGAATTATCCATCAAAGATTATCCTCTTCTAAGGAAATTTCAAGATGTGTTTCTTAAGGAATTGTCAGGATTACCATCCAAACCTAAGTTTGAATTCTTGACTGACATAATAATTAGATTTGAACCATAATCCAAGGTATGATACAGGATTCCAACCACAAAATTGGTTGAGTTGAATGCTTAAATTTAGGATTCGTTATTGAAAAGTTTGACTCGACCAAGTGTGTCATCGTGGGGTGTACCCCTGGTGTTCATCAAGAAGGATGGTACTCTTCACCTGTGTATAAATAATAAGATGTTGAATAAGGTGACAATCAAGAACAGGTAGCTATTACCTTGTATTGATGATATATTTTATTAAATGTGAAGAGAAATAGTGTTATCTAAGATTGATCTTTGACTAGCGTATCAATAGCTGAGAATTCGAGATGAGAATATTCCAAAAATAACATTTAGAACTTGTTATGGAAATTATGAATTTATAGTGTTGCCTTTTTGGTTAACAAATGATCTGACAACATTTATGAATCTCATCAAGAGTGTATTTAGGGATTATCTAAAACACTTTATGTTAGTTTTCTTGGATATCCTCATATATTCTAATGAGGAAGAACATCTTCAACATCTAGAACTAGTTTTATAACAGTTGTAGAAGCACAAATTGTATGGAAAGTTATCCAAATGTGCATTTTTCCAATGGAAAGTTCAATATTTGGGATACATTATCTCTAGAAATGGAATTTTAGTTGATCTGGTGAAGATAAGAACCATAATGAAATGGCTAGTTCCTAAAAATGTTTATGAGGTGAGGAGTTTTATGGGATTAGTAGGATATTATAAGAAATTTATTCCAAATTTATTAAAGATAGCTAACCCAATTACCTCTCTTCAGTGGAAAAATCAAAGTTTTATTTAGTCAAACAAGTGTGAAAAAGCCTTTTAGGAGTTGAAAAGGAGGCTTATTTCAGCACCTTTGTTAAGAGTTCCCAATCAAAATGGTCAGTTTTCAGTAATCATGGATGCATGTAGGGATGGACATAGATGATTTATTATTTGGGATGGTTCAGTTGTAAGATATGAGTCCATAAAACTTAAGCCTTATGAGGTGAATTACCCTCATGATCTAGAACTTGCTATAATAGTGCATGTCTTATAAGTTTAGAGGCATTATCTATTAAGGAAACCATTTGATCTCAATATTGACAACTTGGGACTCAAGTATATCTTTACCCAACCGAACCTAAATGCACATCTGACACGTTGGTTAGAATTATTATCTAATTATGATTTTGATATTAACTATATCATGGGCAAGGAAAATAGAGTTATAGATGCCCTAAATCATAGAAGGTACATATTAGCTTTGGCTACTATTAGGAGTAATTTCCATGATTAGTTAATTAAATTATCCCTAGGAGATGAATTATATGAGTAGGTTAAGAAAAAATTATCAAAGAATGCTCAAAATCCCAAGTTTAAAGGATTCAAGTAGGAGAGTGATAGTATTTTGAGGTATAATGGTAGGATGTATGTACTTGATAGAGATAATTTGAGGAACATGATGCTAAAGGAATTACAAAATGCCCCATATTCAGGACATCCTAGAGTAACTAAGCTCATGACTGAGCTAAGACCTATCTATTTTTGGAAAAGGATAAAAAAGGATGCAACAAACTTTGTATCTTATTGTTTGGAATGTCAGTGGGTATAGGATGAACATGTACATCTAGAAGGATTGTTATATCCTCATGTTATACTAGAAGGGAAGTAGAAGGTGATCAATATGTAATTTGTCCAAGGTTTGTCATTATCATAGAAATGACATGATATGATCTTTGTGGTAGTTAAAAACTAACCAAGGTAGCTCACTTCATACATAACAACTTGACAGATGATTCATTAATGCTTACAAAGAGATTCATGAAGAGATATACTAATTGCATGGATTTATAGAAAATAAAATTTTTGATCAAGATCCAAGAATGGTTTTTAGGTTTTGGTTGACTCTAAATTCATCTTTGGACACATAGATAAATTTTAGTACTACATATCACTTGGAAATAGATGGACAAACAAAGAGGGTTAATAAAATTTTAGAAGATATCCTTTGAATGTATTCCATAGATCAACAATATAAGTGGGAGGCATACCTTCTATTGGTTGATTTTGCTTACAAAAAATAATACCAATCAACATTGAAAATGGCTCCATTTGAGGCATTATATGGAAGGAGGTGTAGAACACTAATCAATTGGGATATATTAGAAGATAAAGTAGTCTTTGGACTTGAAATGCTTGTGAAAATGGAAGACCAAGTTAAGATAACTAGGCAAAGGTTGGTCGAGGCCAATGATAGACAAAAAAGGTATGCTGATCTAAAAATAATAGCAAGGTAGATTTATATTGGTGATAAAGTATTTATGTGGGTTAAGCCTAAAAAAATCTTGATTAAGTTTGGTAAATCAATGTAGCTTTCACCAAGATATGTGGGACCCATAGAGATTTTATAAGTGATCAATCCTGTAGCGTATAGGATTGCTTTAGCTCTAGATTTACCTCTCTTACATAATGTTTTCCATGTGTCCTATCTTAAAAAGTATGTTGTTGATCCTTCTCATGTATTGGATTGGAATGCTTTACAGGTTTTAGATCTTGGGGTGGTCATAGTAGATCCAATCAAGATAATTGACACTCATAAACTTAGTTTGAATAATAGAGAAATGTCATAGTGCAAGGTCTAGTGGGACCAACATTATGAAGATAGTGCCACATGGGAGGATTATGATTAGTTTTATAGGTTGTTTCCACATTTGTTTACTTAATATGTTGCTAGATATTATTTAATTTTATACTAAATAATATTTAATTCAGATTTTATGTTGAAATAAGTGTCATCAGGATGATGACCAGCTTTAGGAGGGAAGGATGTTACATCTTGATTCTTCTCTAGACTTAACAACCCACTGATTAGTGGATTCTATCATTATTGATTGGCTAATTTATGTTTTGGTTAAACTAGATTTTATATACTGATGTATAGATAGTTATATGTATCTTATTTTTATGATCGTTAACTAGTTGAGTTAGTTGTAATTGTATGTTATGTACATGAAGATCATATTTATTTAGTTCATTACAACAATATATTATGGATTTTATATTGATTTAGCCTAACTACTTTTAATGTTTCGATGTGGATATAGGATAGATTTGTCCCTCAGACTATGACAAAGGGAGAGCATCATCAGAGAGGGTGGAGTAGATGGAGGTGTTGGGGGATGATAACATGAAGACTATGAACCCTGTACACACCATAAATAGATAATTTATTTTTGGTTGCTATTATGTTATCTACATTTGAAATGGTTGATTCTCATGTTTATCTAGTTGTGTGTTTTCTAATGTGAGATTTAGAATCTTATATGTGTTGTCTTACTTAGATTACTTCACATGATGATGTTCCTATAACGTGTGATTTAGGATCTTTAATTATCCTTGTTATTTTCTTTGGTATTTATGAGAACAATTCTGTAAATGTTATTTCTTCCCTGAATGACTATTAATTGAGTAAGTGTGAATGTCTTTGGAAAAATTAGTGTCTTGTTTATAAATAACTTACTAAGGGAACACAATTATATTGTTTGCTAGATGATTATTAGTTAACTAAGTATCAAGGCATGGTAATAATGTAATTTGACATGATATTGTATTAAGTCAATGCTATCATATTTAAATCATTATTATTGTTAATAATCATAATGCTTAGATGGTTGTTGGCAAGTCAATACCATTTGGAATTAAAATGTTTAAAAAGGATTATAATTTCTGAAAGTTATCAAATTTGGGGTTTGATTGGATTTGACATTGTGTTAATCAGGCTATTATGAAAAACATAAATTTCATTTTTATATTTTGCATGGTAAAAACTTAGAGTTATGCCCAAGTTCTACTAGTTGGTTTTTCATGTGAATATTTCTTCACTGAGATCATAATGAGCATATGGAGTTTTGGCAGAGAAATGGGGAGTTTAGTTAGCATGAATGTAGCATATAGGTAGATAAAAAGAGAAAGAAAATAATGCCTAGTAGGGCACATCTGACAGAGGAAGAAGAAGAAAGAAAGAAGGGATTCGAGGAAGTTTGGAATAAGAAAATTTGAATTGGGCAAGGTCGTGACTTCACAAAGTAGGCCAGGTTTTATTGTTTAAATTCATAGATGTATGATATGAATTAATTTAAGATATTCTGGTAAATTATTTAAGAGTTTTCATCTTGTTTTAATTGTTATGAAATCATATAGAATCTAAGGTTATATAACTAGTAATGGGGATAGTTTTGCCATCCACAGAGCCATATATATGACTCTAAAACCTTATTATTAATGGATAATTGCCTTAAATTCATTTCTAAAAATATAAAATACTAAGATTTTAGTGTATAATTTCTATGTATTTGTTGGATAAACTGAAACACTATGTAAATTCTAAAGGGTAGATTTATTGTTAGCTGAGTATATCCTTTTAGACCCTATTTTGACTATAACTCAATATATTTAATTAAGTATTGAACCATTTTGTTCCATATATAAATATATATATTGGGATATTTTTATTGAGACAAATTTTTGACCCCTTAACTTGGGTTAGGGCATGATTGGGTGTGAAGGTTAAAACCTAGACTTTAAAAACTAGTTCCAAACATTTTTTTCTTTATACAAATTTACATTGGCTAGTTTTCATGAATATACCATGGTTAAGGGCATGACTATATATGAGGATAATCTAAGTAGATAACATAATCATTGGCTTGATTATAATGCTAAGTTATGTATATGAATGTCCAAATACACACACACACACACACACACACACACACACACACACACACACACACACACACACACACACACACACACACACACACACACACACACACACACACACACAAGTATATTCATGTATAAAATGGGTTAGGTATAAGTAGTCGATGACCTAATAATATGCATATATCTATATATACATATATATGGTGAATAGTTTTTTTAGTTGTTTTAATCACTTATGAAATTTTATTATTATGTTTTCAAATCATTTGGAAATTTTTAGTGGTTAATGACCTGATGATATTCTTAAATATATTTGAATACATATTAAGAATGAGTATACAATTGGAAAATTTTGTGATTCTTCTATTTATATATAAGATTAATTTTCTATTATATTTGAAGCCAATCAAAATTCACTATGGTGGTTGTTAAGTGACTAAGTATTCACTTAATTTTATTATGGAGTTTTTCATTATATTATGAATGGAAAATATATAAAATCTTTAATAAACATTTCTACGTGTAAACCTGATATAAATGATTATATTTATATTGAGTTAACCTAGAATGACTTCACATAGTATATTGGGTTATATATGAATGTATTCATCCTTATATACTTTAAAACCTATTTACTAAGATATATAACTGGGAATTTATATGACTCTATGTATTTGAAATATATCTTTCCATATAACAAAACATGTATATACATAGATATGGATGGGTTCATTTATGATTGTGTGCATTATGGTATTATAGTGGTGTTTTGTTGGGTTTATTAAAATAGATCAAAACTAAATCACTATAGTTTAATCTATGTTTATCATTATAAAATGAATTTAATGCAATGTTGTGTTCGTGTATGCATCTACAACTATATGTGATAATCTTAAATCATGTACCGAACACTAGTCTATTTTAGAGTATAACATATTCACATATACACATAGTGTTTGATGATTAAAATGTGTTATATGATATAGCAAAGAAATATGGGTGCATTTATTTACTTTATTTATCAAGGCTAAACTTAAATTTATGTTTAATAGGTTGAAGGAACTTTTTGTTATGTAGTATTGAAGAATGAACACAAACCATAATAATGTTTGTTCATATTTGAATAAGCTTAAAGATGTAATATTGGTATATGAAAATAAAGTAATAAGCTGGTAAATGATGTTATATATATGAATAACATAAAGTTAGAGTTACATGTTAATATTTTGGTAACTTGATGTCTTGATATATAATCTTACCCATATGGTTTGATTTTATTAATGACTATTTAAAATCTGGTTATATATCTAATTTTATTATGATATAAATAAAATTAAATGTTCAGAGATTTTCTGCTATATTTGATGGGATAAATGCTAATATTAGAGACTTTTTTATATTAGAATATAAAATAGCTTCTAGTAAGGAAAACCTCATTGTTGAAATCTATTGTTTTAACATTTTTAATATATGAACCAATCTCACATTAATGACCCTAAATAAGTAAGTGAGATGAATTCCACTTAATTAATATCACTAATATGTTGATAAGGTGTAATCCAATTGAGTGGTGTGTATGAAATCGGTTGATCCTCGAGATCAAATAACTCTATGAAAACTTTGGCCAAAGTAGTGTTTATGGTTAAACATTGTCATTTCATCTATTTTATTTAGTTTACATCTTATAACACATGGGTTCTAGTTGTCACTCTTGATTCTCATATCATCATTATCTATCCATCTGTGAAGGGAGGGCCATTCCCTTGTTGGGAGATTATGGGGGAATCGATGGTCCATGGTTGGTGTGGAAAAGCAATGGCATGATGCTCTCCCTCCCCTTAGTAGTACTTCACTAATGACTACACTCATGATTACTAGATGGATGATTCAAGTTTCATGAGGCTTGCATGCTACATAGAGCATTGTATCATTATACATAATTATTAAGACATATATTATAATGAAAATTCACTATTTTGCTACTTCAGTAGTTGGATATAACATTGTATTAGTTGTGTTTGAATTTGTAAATATACTCTTATAAAATAAATTTATTGTTCATTTTTATGTCAACATTGTACTTGATCTTGATCTTGATGTTGTGATCATTAGCTAAATAGATTAGCTCTTGACCTTGTTTATGGTTAGCTTAGAAATCAATGTATTTAGTTAAAGATCACTATATTGTTGGTTTCATCGTGATGGATTTTATTTATTAATTTTGTGTAAATGTTTAAAAAATAAATAAAATTACCTTATTATAGTAAAACCCAGTGGGGTTGTTACATTGTGTTTGCTTAAAATTTTGCTATCTAATTATATTTGATTTCTTAGTACCTCACTATTTTATCACATCTTTTATCTTGTCAAAATTCTCTATCTACTTGCATTAGATATTTTATTTACTACCTCTTTATGTAGTCATGTCATTTATCTTATCACATTTTTATATCTAATTAGATTAGATGCTTTATTTAAATACTATATATTTTATCACGCCATTTGTATTTTCATATTTTTATATCTACTTACATTATATGTTTCATTTTTTTATCTTTATTTTATAACATATTTTATTTTCTCATATTGTTCTATCTATTTACATTAGATGTCACATTTTTACAAATTTTACCATTATAAACTTTGTTGTTAATTATTTCATTTTAGGACATATTAATGCTCACATTTGTTAAATAAAATAATGAAACATACTATACAACATAATAATACCATGCTATGATGGTACATCAACTCAAAACATATGAATCTCAAAACTTACAATGTACACATGTAAAGAATAATATGGAACCAAATAACACACACACACAACACATCACTTGGATGGTGTACTACCATAATAAATTACTTTATTGATGTAACATATAGTGGAATCATATTCTTGGATTCATTTGAGACCATTTAGATTTTTTGGATATGTTGTGTAGGATCTCTAGAGATTGGGATATGACCCAAGTTCTTCCTTATATACAACAATCATAATGGGAAGATATAACACAATGATGTGTGGCAGGTCAGAAACACCCAATAATCATTTCAAGGAAACATGAAACACATATGTGCATTATAACTTATGGGATGAAAAGATAACATGAAAATGGATCACACATTTGGCACTAGAGACTACAATGGCTGAGATAATGGATAGGCATATAAATTACATTCTAGATATAAAGCCTTATCTCAATCCCATAGAGAGGATAGAGATGTTACACCATCTTAGAGTGTATCCTCTAAAATTGATAGAGGTGTAGGTAGCTAATGATGTTATTTAAATATAATGTATGTTTTTATATAACACACTAACATAGGTGTGTGTGTGTGTTTTATAAATTATATTTACATAATATCATGCACTACTTACACCCATACTAGGGTGAGAGGCTACACTCTGAGATGTTGTAACATATCTAGCCTCTCTACAAGATTGAGATAAAGATTTATATAAAAATTTAATCTATATGCCTCTCTATTATTTTAACCATTACTATCTCTAATGCCAAATGTGTGATCTATTTTAGATTGTCTATTCATCCCAAAAGTCACAGTGCACATATGTGTTTCATGTTTCTTTGAAAGGGATTGTTGGATGTTTATGACCTGCCACACATCAATGTATTATCTCCTCCTATCATGAATATTTTAGATAAGGAATAAATTGGGTCATATCCCCATCTTTTTAGAGCTTACACAAAATCTCCAAATTTTTTAAATGATCCCACATAAATCCAAGCAGATGGTGCCACTAGATGTTACATCAATGAAGTAATTTATTGTGGTAGTACACTATCCAAGTGATGTGTGGAATTAATAATTGAGAGACATCACACTATCATATCTAAAAATTAACAACACAAAAAAACACACATTAGATGTTATATCAAATCAAACTATATTTGTATCATTACTCTACTTTCGAGCATACCTATATGTAGAAATATGAAACATAATGACCATAATAAGATCTTACTACTTGAATGTGTTGGATCATAATGGAAAACCTTTCCATCCCATTTAAAATCAAGGAACATATCACCATCCTCATCAACCCATTGTGCCATCAAGGCTGAATCATAACTACCCATTTGTAAAAATAAAATTAAGAGTCATGGTCTCATCTAACGGTATCTTTTCTCTTTATCGTTAAAAAAAATTTATGTGATGAAGAGGCCCACACATTCCAAGTATCCTCTTCTTAATTATTGTAATATTTGCTCATTCACCCATAACTTGAGTTTATCCTCTTCCTATCTCACCTTAACTAGGGTAGTTACCTATGCCATAGGGTCATCCTATCTAGAAATCTTTGCCAAAAGATTTTCTTGAATAGGCACATGTACCTCATTCTCATATATTTTTGTTGATACCTCTACTCTTTGTCATTTTCTCTTCCCATACTATTGAGGAGTGTGTTGAGGTCTCATTACTAGGGTGTGTAGACATGGCCCCTATCCTCCTATCTCCCATATCTATCTAACATTAATTTACATATAATGGAAAAAGGATATAGGTGTATCTAGGTATGATAACTTGAATTATATAATAACACTATCAAAATAATGTGGCTCCACCCACTGGGTAAAATTCCTTGGCTTGCATGGTATATGGACAAGTTTTCCATGCATTGTTTGTACTTGTGTATGGGGTTCATAAAATATCCCACTCATAACTATTGACCAAATTTGACTTATAGTAAAATTAGGTCAACACATATCATTATAAACTTTTTATAAGTTTTATACATCCTATGAGGTCTCATTTTGTCCTAGATATCTTGTTTAGCCATGTCCTAGTCTTGGTTGAAGTTCTTCCCTCTTGAATTGGCCTAGTCAAAGAATGTCAACCCTAGTCAAACATGGTAAAACTTAGTAAAAGGATTAAAATATGTGGTTTTGGTCCTAATGTGGTTTATAATATGTTTTAATTCCTTTTTATGCAATTTATTTTCACCTCCCACTTTCAATATGCAAAAAAGAGCTTATGGGCCCACTTTGGGCTAGATTCAAAGACTTGTCCAGATGGCAGGTGGCATAAGGTTAGTTATAAGAAGGGAATAAATTTGGGAGAGGTCATAATTTGGTTAGGATCAGTTAGGTTGTATTCAGGGTTGGTTACAATAAAGAAAGATGAGTTTCTCCTTGTTTTGAGGGAGTTTTGGGCACTTGTACAGCTCCCATGATCAGGTATGCAAATAAAAATGTGAGTGGGGTGTATCTTTACCTACACACACCCATTTAAATTCCTAAAACTCTAGGATAATCCAAAAAATTTCTTCTGTAACTCATTCTCTCATTTTATTCATCATACAAAGAAGGCTCAACTTTGAATGCTCACTATGGACCGTACAGGTGGAATTAGGAGGAATGGTCTTGGGGGTGGATATTAATATTATTATAATTAAATTTAATGGAAATAAGTTTCATATTGGTTCATTATTATTTATGAACAATTGTTAAAACTCCAAGTAGCTTTTTAGGAAATTACATTGAAGAGGGGGTCTCCTTTTGAACCTATTTTAAGTTTTCTTGATTTGGATTGATGTGTTGGTATGTTGAAGGTGTCTCTACATTATTTTAAATCATTTAAAATGATTATTATTGCCTTGGAGAACTCAATTGTTGAGAAGGTCTCTTATAGTGCTTGTTTCTTGTAGTTTGCAAGTTGGGTGTGCAGGTCCTGAGTTTGCCCAATATCCAAGGAGATCCATTGAGGTTTTAACTTATTGAAATATATGCTTGAAACATGTTTCATTAAATTAAATTGTAAAAGAGTGGTCATTTTCCAAGTTTCCAAGTTGCCATTCCTTTTTTTCTACCTTGTTAGCAAATACAACTATAGTAAGCATCTACAGGGGCATCGTGAGGCTATACGAACGAGAAAAAGAGTTTGGAATGCATGGTATAATATAATTTATACCTTAAAAATAAAAAAGAGTAATAATTATCATGACATGGAGGCCTAAGGTGGTATATGAGCAATTTTCATTCAAAGAAAAGTTAACTCCATTTTTGGGCTCTCAGTCCCAAAGTGTTCAAAATAGTGATCCTGAGGCTTTTGTGGAATAATGTTAGTCATGGTGGAGTAGTATTTTACCATATTTATTGCCTTGAATTTGTATCCATATGAAACTAGTATAACCATTTTAAATTTTGGGGATAGAAGGTAAGTGGAAAGGATGCTTTGAGACTTGTCAAAATGGCAAAAAGACACTGAAAGTAAACAATGTAATCTACAAGATTTTGAAAGGAAGGTTAGTGTTGACACTAAATAAGGAGGTTTTTAAATTTTCACAAGTTGGGTAAAAATATCTAAACATTCAAAGAAGGTGTCCTGAGAATTCTCAAGGTAGGAGAGGTGACCACTTCATTAGATGACTTTCTTGGTTATCCCCTGTCTGTACACAGGGTACATAGGGCAGTGAGGGCAACATTTCATTAGAGGGTATAAAAGATGGAGTTGAAGGATCCTAAAGAGAAAATAACCCCTGATATGAGTAATAAATAGTTAAGGATAATCTAATAAGACTCTATATACTCCAAAAAAAGCTTCAAATGGCCTAATAGGCACCTACAACCAATTAAAGTGAGCATACACAGTCATGGTATGAAGATTGGCAATAGTCAAGGTGAGGTGGTATTGAGATTACATATGAGCATAAAAGTGAGTCATTTAATAGTGTATTTTGGTAAATATATGTCCAAATATATTATACACACATTTTTGGGGTTATCAACCATCTTGACAACTTACAACCATGCCAAAATAGGCACCTATAACCAACCTATTTAGAGGAGCAATCTCAGTCATGAACAGATAAGGTTTCTTAAAGCATGTATGTGAATGGTATGAAATAAAATTAAGTTATGTATATAAAATAAAGGTTTTTATACCCATTTTTAAGCTTTAAATACGTCCCAATACACCTACAACCATGGTAAAATAGCCACCTACAACCAATATTAAGGATTAGTCTTAGTTTGAACAAAGGGTGATCTTTGGATCTCAAATAGAATATGATAATAGGAAACATGATTAAAATAGAGTGATAAATGATATAATAGAGTATTCATAACATTTTATAGGCTAAAAGGATTTCTTTGGAAACTGACAGGCTTGTAGAAGAGGTGTCTCAGTTCATACACTTAGCCTTGGTGAAGATTGCATGAAATGAGGCCATTTGAAGCATGGGACAAGGTTGTGAATAGAAAATGAGATATAAATTGTTGGGATAGGTTTTTTAAATAAAAAATGACCCATAAAAGTCATAAAAAATCCCAAAACCATTCATTTTAAACTCCAAACACAAGTCAACCCTGCCTACCCTCACACTCCTACACCTTCAAAAAGTCTACTTTGTAAATTTGCAGAGTTGAGGGGTCAAATGAAGGAGTTAAGAGATAAAATTTGGTATAGAGTACCATTATGAACTATATATTTCTATAAAATATTTATTTTTACAATATTAATAGGGAAAATGTCCACTATTTTGTCTCAAGATAGGGTCACTTTTAGTGTGCATGAAGGTGTCAGTTTTGAGAAAATTGATGAAATCATGGACCAAAAGGTTAGGATTGGAAGTTTATTAATTTAATAATATTTAGGGTATCTAAATAAACCTAAATAACTAAACTTGAAATTATGGAAGCATACAGGGTGTTCCAATCTAGGAGGTTTTCATGCATACTTAGTGGGAATCCTTAGGCCTAAAAGCCCAACTAGGGGTCATTTGAATTTTTAGACTTTTACATGCATTAAATTTGATTTAAATTTTTTTTAGGGTAACATGGGATGTTTTAGATCATCATAGGTCAAATAAATCTAGGGGGATGTCAAGTTGGGTCTCAAAAGGCAAGCAGGCTTGTTGACATGGCATAGTCCTTATTCCAAATCAGGGGTGATTTTCATTTTGGGGTCTTGATAAGATATAAAAAGGATTTTAACATGTTCATTGATAAATTTAAGAGATTTGGGTGCATTTTTTTGGCAAAGGAACTCATCAAGAAAGCCATTTTGGCTAGGAATAGACTAAAACCCTCACATAATGCAAGAAATGGAGCTTGAAGGTCAATTTCCATCACTCACAACTTTCATGAACTAATGAATGTGACATTAAAACATTTATGATATTTAGGAAAGGTCCTTTAAAAAATTTAGTGGAATTTGGAGGGAGGTTCAATGTGAAATGGCTATGAACAAAGGTTAAGACCAAACAACTTCTCAAACCCTCCTAAAACCCTTTGGCAGACTCGATGATGGAAATTAGGCCAAAAGTGAAATAAAATGGGTGAATTGGACAAGGGGTATAAAATAATTTTTTTTTTAAGACAATATATTGGTTAAAAACATATGTATTTTTTATACGGATCTATATAGAATAGGGGAAAAAAGATCTTATTTTCATAATTTTTGATGGTGTGCAAATTTTTAGGAGTTAGAAGGTCAAATAAATTTTGAGGGGAATATATATAATAAATATAACTAAAAAAATTCACTTAATATAATAAAAATCATTCTAGGTGTTCTAAATAGGCCTTTACTTTTAGCCAGTCTAGTGAGCCAAATAGTGAGCTTTGGGATAAAGTGGTGAAAAGTGATTAAGGGAGATTTTTAAATAATTTTTATTAAAATTTATGATTTTTAAGTATTTTAAAGGTGTAATTAACAATTTTTTATTAATTTTTTTTTTCATATTTGGAAGGTTTGGAGTGCCAAGTGGTAAGGGTGCATGGAAAAGGGCATTTTGAAAACTACTAGTGATGATTGTGCATGCCCACAATAATAGGAATGATAAAATACCATAAAAATGCATGGATGATGTTTATTTTAATCCCTCCTATCTTATACAACCATCATAATTCAGGTTTTTTAGGTAAAATAGGAGTTTTGGAAGGCAACTTAAGTAGGCAATTTTAAATGCAAAATTAGCAATTTTATGCCACTTTTCACCATCCTTGTGATTTATTTTGACAAGTATACCACCTGAATTAGAATGGTTCATCTAATTAATATTTAAAATTCAAATTTTACTTATTTACACTTTGTGACACATGTCCAAGTTACCCTTGGACTTCTTTCTCTCTCTCCTCTCAAACTCTATAAGAGTTGGCCATTTTGGCTATTTTGGCATTGTTTTCATGCTCCACCAGAGTATGGTGAATCCATAATAAAATTTACAACTTATGATAAATAAAATGAATAAGTTTTTACCTCTCTCATATATGTTCATAGTGTGCTCTACTTGAATGTGGAATTTTTTTAGTGAAGACTATGGATTCCTTAGCATTGTCCTTCATTCTCTCACCTATTTGCAGTCTCCTCTTGCAAGGCATGTGAAGTGTTAAAGAGGTGTTTATGGTTTAAGTGAGTATTATTTCCATTATTTTCATCAAATATATCTTTTATAGTCCTTCTAACCTTACATATCATCTAGAACCCCACAATGTAACATTGATGCAAGAAGACATAGATTTGGGAAAATGTATGTCTTAGTTGGTTCTTTGGTCTCAAGTGTGAAATTCAAATGGTTTGAAGTAATAAAACTGATTTGGTGAATCAAATTTGGTATAATAGGTTTATTTTCAATTATCCTAACCCTTTCCATCCCCCTAAGTTGTTAGTAGTAGGAACAAGAGCTTAGATGATGCATCAAGGGGAGCTAGTCCCTAATCTAGAGATCCACTCCATGATAAGGATGCCCATAGCCCTAGAGTGGTTACATTGTGCCACTTTAATTATGATAATTCAGTACCATATCCTTAATTGGGTGCATTAAAGTGACAATAATAACTATATTAATCTTGATAACCACTCTAAGATATCATAATAGTCCCACAAGGACATTCCTTGACTTTGAAAAGTGTCATGCCACTTATAATGGTGTACTTATATACCTATAAATGGAGTATCTCTCATAAATACAAACTAAAAATAGAATAATTCACATAATTTATGGGTTCTACCATATTATGATGTTGCAAAAGTCATACATTAGCTACACTCACATACAAAGCCCCATGTTGTAAATTGTGCATGCTCCTCTAACATTGTCTAACACATCACTATCTAATAGAATGAAATCCCTCATATGAATTATGAAATAAAACCTATGTCAACATAAGACCAATAATTCCTAATGAACATATTGAATTGGTGAAATTAAAACATCCTTCAAATGTAAAATTTTGGAATGTAGGTGGTAATACTCTTCCCTTGTGGCTCATTAAGCCAATGCCCATTATTGTACATCTATCTCTTATATGTTGCATATTGTCAACATAACATAATTTCATATTACTAGTATCATGAAGACCCTCCAAGGTAATAGATACCAAATTTTTGTCCCCATACACCACCCACCTAAATGTGTTAGTGCATGTCTCCCACATTTTCAATAATATAAGTGAACCCAAAAAATCTCCATGATACCACTAAGATCTAGACTGCTCAAAAGATCCATGCACACAACTAAATTTTTTGCCAATAAATATAAAGACTATAAATCATTTATAGTTCACCATAATTAAAATCATCTTTGATTCTAAAAAAAAATAAAAAATCGCCAACCTATCTTATTTAGTAAAATTAAAAATAATGTAAGAAAAAACTCCAAAATTACACTTAATTCCATATTTATAACTATATTTTCCATTTTGACTGTACATCATCAACCATGTATAATTTTCTTACATCATTATATATCTATTCATATGTCATCAACCATGAATAAAATTTCCACTACATCAACCATTTGGGAAAAAAAATCGTAGGCTATCTTAGTTATCCTATTTCATTGGCCATTTTTGATATAACATCATCAGTTATATTTTTTAATTGACTACATTATCCATCTGACAAAACATTATCTCCCTTATTCTAATTTCATACTTGTAAAATATTATCAAAAGGCATGGAACCCTATTAATTTCTCATAAAATTACATGTTTACTAAGAAACTATTTTGGAAAAAACCCATTTCCCCTCTCTTTAATCTCTAAATTTTGACAACCTTTGGGGCCAATTATGCAAGATATATTTTCATGACCAGTCTTAGTTACTCCCTTACATTTGCCTTTACATACTATCACCATTTCCTTTCTCTATCCTATAAATGGTTTTCATATAGCTCTAAAATCTCTATTCTCTATTTAAAATATGACAAATGAAAGGCCCTATCCCCTATTTATGTCCTTAAAATAATTTTTTTTAAAATTTCAAAAATTATCATAGCTTATGTATCTTCTCCATATATTTATAGCCTCCATAGCTCTTATCAATAAATTAAATGAATCACTAGAATTATAGCATTGCAAGATATTTTAATATATTAAGAAAATATTTGTATAATGATTATTTTTTTTTTTACCTACCTAACCCTTCTTAGCAATGATTTGACACTTTACATCATTATGCTTCTTAAAAACACCCATATAAGTGAAGATATTATGACAATATACTACATTTTAATTATCTCATATTTATTATCATTTATTACAACACATGATAAGTTTATTTTTTGATACTATGATCTTTTCTCAAAGCACCTTCACATGTTACACTATTATGATGATGCATTGTAGGTGGGGCATAAATATACACATTTTTTTCTTAAAGATAAATATATATTTTAGGACATTTTAATACATTAACTGTTATCTACTTAAACTTGCACCCTTGCTAAGGTTGTTTCAGGAATTCATAGTTTGGAATAACATGGAGACAATCCTAGGTTTTGGGTGGCCTAATAAGTGGATTGAATCTATAGAATATAAGGGACATCTCCCCTTGATGTATCAATTAAGCTCTCTACACTACACTACCAGCTTGTAAGGGAAAAGGAAGGAGGATAAACTGAAAGAAAACCTATCTAACTGAGGTGATAAACCAAAATGTCTCCTTCACTCACCTAACATGCACTAAGAAGGCTAAATTAAAACATGAAACTAATTGCACTTCTCAAAGGGAGAGTCTCCAAACATTAATATTACACATAGAGGTCACTAGCTTGATGTATGATCTAAGATAGCTGATCAATAGGTCTATCAAAGAAATGAAATAATGATTACACTTTCCAAACATAAAGATCTATTTAATCACACTATGTAACCCTATAAGGATGAACTAACACCTAATAAATAGGTACATAGTAGAGGATAAATGTTAGGAAGTATCCACTATCACTTAAATTCATCTACAAACCATAA